>CM031621.1:50825168-50840168 GCA_018398815.1 Conus ventricosus | reverse complement strand
CACATAAACCCCAACACACACGCACTCACACCCTAGCCAAACTCACCTTCAAAGATTTATCGGCAGAAAGCCTCAACTCCGACAAGATCATTTTCAACTTGTTGATTTCATCCATCAAACCACTGATCTGCCTTTGGTCCTGAAAAAAAAACACACACAGAAAAGGAAACATGACCACCCAGACCACAACAACAACGAATGAGGAGACAGGACAGACAGAGAGAGAGAGAGAGAAGCAGACAGACAACACAGCTGAGGACTAGGCAGCGGGCAGGAAGTGTTTTGCCACATCCCAGGCACACGCCCACAACTATCACAGCCGGAGATAACTGCTACAGTGTTCATCACCGCTAGTAAAGCCTGGCCATGGTGTGCTGGGAGCTGGAATAGCTCAGTGGTAGAGCACCGGACTCGCAATCTTGGTGATCCTGGGGTTGCGGGTTCGAATCTCCACCGAGCCGTTTCGGCAGAGGGGGATTTTTCCCTCGGAGCCGACACTGGTTCTGACTCCGTTTCCCATACAGTCCTTCGAATGAGACTATAAACCGAGGTTCCGTGTGTGAACGCAGGCATATCTTGCACACACGTAAAATCCCATCACCAACTTTCAGAAGGGAAGGCCAGTTTGGCCGTTGGTGTGGACGACACGTTACACATAGCATGCACCCTGCATAAGAAATAGAAAGAATAAAGGAAGTAAGGAAATTGAGTAAACGATATTGAACGATATTGACTGGATGACACGGGAAATGACTGAATGAAGCGCCAGCTGGCAGCTCTTCAGTTTGGCACTACCCAGGTAGGCAGCCCGTTGTGTAAACAAGTGTAGATTGTGAAGCGCTTAGAGCTTGGTCTCTAGCCGAGGATAGGCACTATATAAGTATTCATAACAATAATGATATTAATAATAATGATAAGCCCTACTGGGCTCCAGGACCGGTGAGAAACCAGTGGACCATGAAAGAACCTGAAGACAGAACAATCTCCTCTCAAAACTACAGCGAATGACCAGCCATCCGTAAAACAATCAACACAATCTGCTTACCAACTTACACTGTTGAAAAACAATAAAATGAGTGATGCGGTATGAAGCTGTATGGTGTGTTGTGGTGTGGTTTGGTGTGGCGTCATGCCACACAGTCTGGTGTGGTGTGGTGTGGAGTGGTGTTGTGCGGACTGTGTGATCTGGTGCGGTGTGATGTGACCTGATGGGGGGGGGGGGGGGGGGGGGATGGGAAGAGAGTAGCATGATAGGTGTGGTCAGATTCTGCTTTGAAGAGTTATTCACAATACAAAATGTAGCAATGCACTACTTTGAAGAGTTATTCACAATACAAATGTAGCAATGCACTACTTTGAAGAGTTATTCACAATACAAAATGTAGCAATGCACTACTTTGAAGAGTTATTCACAATACAAAATGTAGCAATGCACTACTTTGAAGAGTTATTCACGATACAAAATGTAGCAATGCACTACTCTGAAGAGTTATTCATGATACAATTTGTAGCGATGCACTACTCTGAAGAGTTATTCATGATACATGATGTAGCATTGCTTCATTGTATGTCGTGAATAACTATTCACGACATACAATGAAGCAATGCACTACTCTGAAGAGTTATTCACGATACATGATGTAGCAATGCACTACTCTGAAGAGTTATTCATGATACATGATGTAGCAATGCACTACTTTGAAGAGTTATTCACGATACAAAATGTAGCAATGCACTACTTTGAAGAGTTATTCATGATACATGATGTAGCAATGCACTACTTTGAAGAGTTATTCACGATACAAAATGTAGCAATGCACTACTTTGAAGAGTTATTCATGATACATGATGTAACAATGCACTACTTTGAAGAGTTATTCACGATACATGATGTAACAATGCACTACTTTGAAGAGTTATTCATGATACATGATGTAGCAATGCACTACTTTGAACAGTTATTCATGATACAAAATGTAGCAATGCACTACTTTGAAGAGTTATTCATGACACAAAATGTAGCAATGCACTACTCTGAAGAGTTATTCACGATAAATGATGTAGCAATGCACTACTCTGAAGAGTTATTCACAATACAAAATGTAGCAATGCACTACTTTGAAGAGTTACTCACAGAGCTGCCAACCCCCCTGATGACTTGACCTTAAGATTTTGAAAATTTGACAGGAAGAAATGCATTTTGACAGGAAAATCTGGCGCGCGCAAGAAATTCATAAAGAAATCAAATTTCATTCATCATTTATAGAAAAACAAGTAGAAGTGAATGAAGTTGAACTCACCAGTATGTACACTATATACAAGAAGAAAGCTGTCTACAGGGACTTCTTTGTTGCAGACTTGCAGGTCTGCAACAGTTTCTCCAGATAAGGCAGTCTGATGGCACGGCACACGTTCACCAGATTTGAGGACCATGAGGGCACTTAAAGTGTCAGAAGTCATGGTCCCCCTGAAATCAGTCTTGTTCTTCCTCACCATAGAGAAGATGCGTTCACATGCGCAGTTGGAGACAGGAATCAGGAGTATTCCTTGCATGACTGCTGCCAGGTTCTTGAACTTGAGACTTCCATTGTGATCTGTTATTTTGGCCATCATCTGCCACTGGAGCTCAGCACATTCTTGATCCATCACATCAGGTGGCACAGAATCCTCAGACTGGTACTCAAGGTATTCACAGAGCAGATTATCTTGGGTAGCACCATCTTGTAGCAGGCAAGGAAAGCGATGAATGAAGTAATCCAGGGATGCAGACTTTGCTTGGTTCCTCAGCCTGATATCTGCAACCTCTGCATGTCTCCACAGTGGCTGATCTGTGGGGTTCATCTTCTCCACCATGTATGTACAAGTCGCTTGGAAGAAGGCCTTCACATTCTTGAAAAAGATCTCCTTCTCCTTGCTTTGAATGCCCTCCTTCAGATGTTGTCGGGTCTGGTAGCCAATGAAGAGATCATCATCACCTTTGATGTTGTAACTAGATTTGAAGTCCACCTCCATCAGAGCCCCCTGATTCAAAGCACATGGTTTCACGAATGAAAGCAGCAGCTTCTTGAACAGACGTTCCAGATCCCTTTTGATGAGATGGATCCTGGCATGATCCGTCTGGAGCTGTTTGTTGGCTTTGTCAAAGATCTCAATGACTGCTGCATAGAAATGCACATACAGCTTCGCTGTCCGTCGGCAGAAGAATTCCTTCAGCTTTTCTTTGATGGACGATGCTTCATCAGATGATCTGTCCGACGTCTTCATGGAGCATTCCTGCTTGAAGAACATCTTCAGGGCCTCCCACTGCTCAAGGACTCTGGACAGAGTGCCTTTGCGTTTTGCGACAGCGCTTTTGTCCGCCATAGTCTGATAGAGAGCAGTGAAAATCGCAAAGTCTCGCGATAGGCTAGACACTCCTGCCACACGCAGCTTGTGTCGCCTGCTACAGTAGCAGACGACGCATGTTGAACACAAGTGTTAGAGACTGAGAGACTGTCAGACTGAGCGTTCAGTAGGCCAGTACATCGGCTAGCTTTGTCTCAAAGCGAGCGACTTGAGCTACTCGCACTATTATTGTGCAAGCTGAGCGCTTACTTTTGGAAATGGATGGTCGGAAGATTTCAGATTTTTTTTCGCCGGAAGAAATACCGATTGACCAGAAGATCGGAAGAAATTAATTTGACCGGAAGAAAATCCGGCGAAACCAGAAGGGTTGGCAGCTCTGTACTCATGATACAAAATGTAGCAATGCACTACTTTGAAGAGTTATTCACGATACAAAATGTAGCAATCCACTACTTTGAAGAGTTATTCACAATACATGATGTAGAAATGCACTACTCTGAAGAGTTATTCACGATACATGATGTAGCAATGCGCTACTCTGAAGAGTTATTCACGATACATGATGTAGCGATGCACTACTCTGAAGAGTTATTCATGATACATGATGTAGCAATGCGCTACTCTGAAGAGTTATTCACGATACACGATGTAGCGATGCACTACTCTGAAGAGTTATTCACGATACAATTTGTAGCGATGCACTACTCTGAAGAGTTATTCACGATACAATTTGTAGCAATGCACTACTCTGAAAAGTTATTCACGACATATAATGAAGCAATGCACTACTCTGAAGAGTTATTCACAATACATGATGTAGCAATGCACTACTCTGAAGAGTTATTCACGATACATGATGTAGCGATGCACTACTTTGAAGAGTTATTCACGATACATGATGTAGCAATGCACTACTTTGAAGAGTTATTCACGATACATGATGTAGCAATGCACTACTCTGAAGAGTTATTCACGATACAAAATGTAGCGATGCATTACTCTGAAGAGTTATTCATGATACACGATGTAGCGATGCATTACTCTGAAGAGTTATTCATGATACACGATGTAGCGATGCACTACTCTGAAGAGTTATTGACGATACATGATGTAGCAATGCACTACTTTGAAGAGTTATTCACAATACATGATGTAGCAATGCACTACTCTGAAGAGTTATTCACGATACATGATGTAGCGATGCACTACTTTGAAGAGTTATTCACGATACATGATGTAGCAATGCACTACTTTGAAGAGTTATTCACAATACATGATGTAGCAATGCACTACTCTGAAGAGTTATTCATGATACACGATGTAGTGATGCACTACTCTGAAGAGTTATTGACGATACATGATGTAGCAATGCACTACTTTGAAGAGTTATTCACAATACATGATGTAGCAATGCACTACTCTGAAGAGTTATTCACGATACATGATGTAGCGATGCACTACTTTGAAGAGTTATTCACGATACATGATGTAGCAATGCACTACTTTGAAGAGTTATTCACGATACAAAATGTAGCAATGCACTACTCTGAAGAGTTATTCATGATACACGATGTAGCGATGCATTACTCTGAAGAGTTATTCACGATACACGATGTAGCGATGCACTACTCTGAAGAGTTATTCACGATACACGATGTAGCGATGCATTACTCTGAAGAGTTATTCACAATACACGATGTAGCAATGCACTACTGTGAAGAGTTATTCACGATACACGATGTAGCGATGCACTACTCTGAAGAGTTATTCACAATACATGATGTAGCAATGCACTACTCTGAAGAGTTATTCACGATACACGATGTAGCGATGCACTACTCTGAAGTGTTATTCACGATGTAGCGATGCACTACTCTGAAGAGTTATTCATGATACACGATTTAGCGATGCACTACTTTGAAGAGTTATTCACGATACACGGTGTAGCGATGCAATGTGAGCGGTGTGCTGCAGCGTGATGCGTGCAGTGCGGTGTTCCATGGTGCTCTGTGATGCAGTGCGTTGTATCATGACGATCTGTGATGCAGTGCGTTGTATCATGACGATCCGTGATGCAGTGCGTTGTATCATGACGATCTGTGATGCAGTGCGTTGTATCATGACGATCTGTGATGCAGTGCGTTGTATCATGACGATCTGTGATGCAGTGCGTTGTATCATGACGATCTGTGATGCAGTGCGTTGTATCATGACGATCTGTGCCGCGCTCTGCAGCGCTGTGCTTCAGTATGTCAAGACATTCTACAGCATCACAGTCGGAATCACGCGTCTGTGCGCTACCAGCATCGCACTGCACCGCACTGCATCGCACTGCACCGCACCATGTTGCACAGCACAGAGTGACACAACCCACCAGAACGCTGCCTTGTGCGACATGACAGAACACCATGCTGAACAGCTGGCTCGTGCAGCACTGTATTTCTCTGCTCAGCTATGCAGTGGATTCATTTCAGTCAAGTCAGAAATTTAGGATCGACTACTCACTTCCACTTTGACTCTCTCCAGCTCGAACTTCAGCTCTTGTATTTCTGCTCTCAGCTGCTCAATCAACAGATCCCTGTCGCAAGACAAAAAACAAAAGGAAAAAAAAAAACCTATAAAGTGATTTTCAAATCAAACACATGGAACAAAAAATACAAAGCAAGCAAATATAAAATTCATACCTATGTCGTCATGTTATCAACTGCTGTGTGTGAAAAATTCAGATCCTTAATCTGTTCTTTTCTCGTCTGCACTTGTTTTTTTTAATGAAACATCAGAATCATTCGCTTCACTTGTAACAATTAGCTGGGTACTTCAAAGGCGGCAGACCTCTGCCAAAATCAGACAGACTTCGGATCTGCCTTTTGAGCCAGTTCATAACTGTAAACAAAAATTGTTAATAACCAGGGGAAGTAACACACACAGAGAAAAATACTTTCCATCTACTTTTTCAATGGCGTATGGAGAATACAAAATGCTAGATCTGTTAATATCAAGACACACTTTTAATCCATGAAAATATATCAAAGATGATCATCACTTCATGAACAGTATTCACAGTGTTCACGTTCAGTGGAACAGTTGTCATGATTTTACTGTGCAGATCCTGGATCAGCCGTAAGATCCAGATTCGCTCCACAGATTCTCAACAAGGTTTCATGAATTCCTACTTGGATCATATTCAATCTTTCCACCAAGTTAGACAAATGTTAGAAAACTGGTGAAAACATATACCTTCCTTAGCAAAAGCAATAATTCAACAGCTTTGCCTAGTTTTGATGTGTTCAAGCAATGTCCTCAATAGCCGTAACCATGAAAGAGGCAATCCCTGCCGCGTTCCATCCTTACCTTTCGTCTTGTTTCCCGTTGAAGTTGAAAGCATCCATAGCATTGCTGTCACCAAAGGCTTGGTCAAACTGGCTTTCCTGCACATCAGAGGTCAAGGTGTAGGTCACACACGCTGCCGTCACTTTGTGTGTCTGCGTTCAATCTTCACGTACAAATATCCTGCTTCTCACCGTACAAATCCAATCATTCACATACTACACTGTTACACATATGATCAACCTTGCCTTCATTCCTGCAAAAGCATGTGAAAGTCTTCTGTTTCATTTCACTGGAAGAGATACTGTCGAACCTCCCAATAAAACCACTAGCGGTGGAGCAGCTGTTGGCATCACAGGCTTTTGGCATGGGAGATCCTGGGTTCGAATTCCATCAGAATCACTGGTTTAGGGGATTTTTCTGCCCCCATCAACTCCTACCCAGAGTTCAGTTTTGAATAGGTTCAAAAAGGGACCAGAACAGCTCTGTCCACTTTCATCTCTAAAAGTAAGAACCAAATTCGCTGATTGACACTGTGTATCCCAGGCTTCACCAATGACAGGGTATATTACAGGTTATATAATGCAGAAAGGACACACTATGAAAGAAAGCACCGAGTACAGTGGTCTTGTGTAGTTTTAGAATGGCATGGAACTCCTTACGAACACCTTCATCATCTACACCCTTACTGATCTTCATGCAACTATAAACACACATGCAAACAAACCTCTCCAGTTCTGTGGCCCGTTATGCCCTATTCTCATAATGACCTCAGTTTTGATTTCCTGTGTACAAGCCCAAGGCTTAAGAACTAGTCATCGTTATTAGCCAGTTTAGGGGACGTCACCACTTTGGACATGAAGGCACCCTCCAATAGTGATGCTCACTTCTGCTAGATCCATTCTCATCGGTCAGGAGCTTAGTGGGTTCCATCCTGCTTATCTCGGGTTAGAACAGACATGGCCGAGTCACACCAAAGTGACTCAAGAGCAGTGCAGGGTCTTTGCTGATGCGTTGTCTCACGGCAACCTGATGCTGAATGATGGGGCTGCTATAAGACGACAATGGTGTGGTTGGGTGGGGAGAGCCAGAATGAGTGGAGTGGAATAATGTTGTTAAGGGGTGTTGAAGACATAGCAACACACCTATGCATGAACACACACACACACACACGCGCGCGCGCGCGCGCACGCATGCACATGCACACACACACACACATGTGCGCACACGCAAGCATGCAAACACACACACACATGCGAGCACACACACATGCGAGCACATACACACACATGCACACATGCACTTACTTGCACACGCACACACACACACACACACACACACTAACATACACACACACATACACTTGCATGTGTGCACACACACACACACACACACTATAACACACACACACACTAACACACACACACACACACACACACACACACACACACTCTCTCTCTCTCTCTCTCTCTCTCTCTCTCCCAACCTCCCTGCCCAAATCTGAAACTTACATCTGGCATGGTGGTGTCAACAAGATTTTCCACGGAGTCGTTGTCGGCGTCAGGCTCTGGCTCCTCTTCAGGCACCACCGCCACTGGCTTCACGTGTTTGCTGAAGTCTGAGGCCACCAGGAAATTGGGGGGATCCTGCACCAACACATACATCATCCTCCTCATCCTCGTCGTCATCATCATTGTCATCATCATCAATATCGTCATCATCATCATCGTCGTCATTGTCACCGTCATCAGCTTCGTCATTGTCATCATCATCATCATCGTCGTCATCAACATCATCATCACCAACATCATCACCATCATCATCATCATCATCATCCTCGTCATCATCATAACAGTTCAATAAAAAATACTCAAATTTCAAACACTGAATATCAATTTAAGAGCAAGTCATAGCCTGAAAATGATTGTCATTATTTTCAGCACAATGCCAATTTTTAACAGTGATTGTAAGGAAATGAAGGAACTGCTCCAGCTAAAACTACTTGAAACACAGGGCATCTACCAACATATATGCACACACACAAGCATGCCTGTGCACTCCTTAACAACACTGTTACACACGGACCACACAAACATACTTTCCTCAACTCACATCAGGTAAGGATGGCACTTGTACAAGGTGTTTGAAATACTGCAGGTTCCCACATTTGTGGTAAAACTCTTTCAACCTGTCACATGAAGAAAGAATAAAAATCCATAAAAATATTTCACACGAACACTTGACAAGGGGCAACATATCTAAGACTCTATTAGTATACACAATCAACAACACGTGTAGCGCAATCTACTATATCTTTTCAATATCTTCTGCAAGTTTTCCCCTTACTTACTCAACCCAGATTGGGAACACTTGATTAGGAGGTGTGTGAGTGTGTGCGTGCGTTCATGTGCTTGTGTGCATATATGCGACTGTGTTAGATACAAGTGAATAAAAAGGTGTGTGTGTGTGTGCGTGTGTGCGTGTGTGCGTATGCAGCTGCATGTTTGCGCACGCACATGCCTGTGTGTGTGAGTGTGTGTGTGTGTGTGTGTGTGTGTGTGTGTGTGTGTGTGTGTGTGTGTGTGTGTGTATGCCTGTGTGTGTGTGTGTGTGTGTGTGTGTGTGTGTGTGTGTGTGTGTGTGTGTGTGTGTGTGTGTGTGTGTGTGCGTGCGTGTGTGTGCATGTGTGTGTACCCGCATGCATGTGTGAGTGCATGCACGCCAGTGTGTGTGTATGCGTTTATGTGTGTGTGTGTGTGTGTGCATATGCACATTTGTGTACATGCATGTACGCATTTGATTTTTTTTCTCTCCATGTTTTCAGGCCTGTGCCTTTTGTTCATTCCTGCTAACTGACAGAGACACGCTTTCCCATGGGGATCTATGACTGACTGCAATGTACTTCATGATGACTTAGTCTTGGCTTCACAGGTTGTTACAGTTCCTCACGTCCACTGCTGGTTTTCCAAATGTAGGTACGTTCATTTGTGGTGGAACAAAACTGTTATGGCTTCTTACAAATACGCCTGTATATGCTGAAATGTCTGTCCATTGTCAACACAACCTGAGGATGATCTTACACTACACTGGTTTCTGTCCATCTTTTTTTTTTCACAACTGATCAATGACTTTTCTTATTACTGGTTCACACTTTACCCTTTGAAAACAATGTCAGCAATATTTTACAAAAAGTCAGTGTTTTAACAAAAATCCCTCATACAAAACGAGCCTGCTACTATTCCCACATTCTAACCACTCAATCACTAAACATTACAGCAGATGTGCTGGTTGGTTTCAATCTTGTATGAGTACTGCATAACTTCAGACATGGAGGCTGAGGTTCGCCACATGCAGCATGATCAAGGTCATTTGATTGTTCTATGGAAACACAGAGACATGAACACCCTCATTTCAACAACTTGTCGTGCAGATATCAAAGACGACTTACTGAACTTACCGGGTCTGAATGTACAGCCATTTTTCATCAAAAGACAATAAGCAACACACAGGCATATACACAGACTGAGCATACCAGGTCTGAATGTACAGCCATTTTTCATCCAAAGACAGTAAGCAATACACACACATATACACAGAGGGACTTTTTTCCTTTTATTATTTGCGAAATGCCCCTACCCTGAACCTCGCTCCCACATCCCAAGTTTCGATTTCCTCTCCACATCTATGGTATCTACAGGAAATTCCTGTCCAGGTCTTTGTTATCAGCAAGTTCATGCCGACTCTTACTGGATGGACTGGAGGCTCCCCAGCTAAACCACTGCTGTCATGAGGGGGAGGCTTAAAACGTACGGTCCTGCATACATTAAATCGAAACAGCACTACTGAACACGGCCTTAGTGACTTGGCTGCAGCAGTGCAGCGCTAATGGACACGACCTTAGTGACTTGGCTGCAGCGCCACTGAACATGACCTTAGTGACTCGGCTGCAGCAGTGCAGCGCTAATGGACACGACCTTAGTGACTTGGCTGCAGCAGTGCAGCGCTACTGAACACGACCTTAGTGACTTGGCTGCAGCAGTGCAGCGCTACTGGACACGACCTTAGTGACTTGGCTGCAGCAGTGCAGCGCTACTGAACACGACCTTAGTGACTTGGCTGCAGCAGTGCAGCGCTAATGGACACGACCTTAGTGACTTGGCTGCAGCAGTGCAGCGCTAATGGACACGACCTTGGCTGCAGCAGTGCAGCGCTACTGGACACGACCTTAGTGACTTGGCTGCAGCAGTGCAGCGCTACTGGACACGACCTTAGTGACTCGGCTGCAGCAGTGCAGCGCTACTGAACACGACCTTAGTGACTTGGCTGCAGCAGTGCAGCGCTACTGAACACGACCTTAGTGACTCGGCTGCAGCAGTGCAGCGCTACTGAACACGACCTTAGTGACTTGGCTGCAGCAGTGCAGCGCTACTGAACACGACCTTAGTGACTTGGCTGCAGCAGTGCAGCGCTACTGGACACGACCTTAGTGACTTGGCTGCACCAGTGCAGCGCTACTGGACACGACCTTAGTGACTCGGCTGCAGCAGTGCAGCGCTACTGAACACGACCTTAGTGACTCGGCTGCAGCAGTGCAGTATCTCCTCTGGTGGGCTGCCTAGATAAGATAATGTTGCTTATAGCCCAGCCGACCGCAAAGGGCCACATCAGGGCTGTCACCACGTTAAAATCAACTCACCAGTCATTTAAAAAAAAAAAAAAAAAAAAAAAAAAAAAAAAAAATTTCACACATCTTGTTAAATGACATCGTCTACAAACGCACCAGAAACTTTGTTAAAAATCTTTCTGCTGTAAAATCTTAAATCAGATAAAAAATGTTAATCTCTCTCAAAAACTCAAGGATCACGTCAGGCGGGACATCCCTGAACAGGATCTTCATGGACTCCGCCGTAAAATGTTTGTGTCTCACATCGTGCAAGTCCCAACACTCTAAAAGAACATGTTTCATTGTGAGTGGCGCATGACATGGAATGCACCACGGAGCTTCTTCACTCTTTAAAAGGTAAGCATGGGTAAAATACGAATGGCCGGTGTGCAGCCGGCACAGAACCGTTTCCTCTTTACGACCTCCCGATGTGGATGGGAGGAAGTCTTTAAGGTTTGGACGGATCTGAAAGAGTTTGTTACTCGTCTGTGTGTTCCAATCCTCCTGCCAGAGGTCTCTCACATAATCGTTAATTTGGGTTTCACGTCTGAGCAGGGGATATAAATGTTTGACAGTTTCTCTCTTGTGGCGTTCTTGGCTAAACGATCAACCATTTCGTTCCCGCCGATGCCAACATGGCCAGGAACCCAAGCAAGAGTAATGTTGTAACCGTCCGCCTTCAACTTGCTAAAAAGTTCAAAAAAAAGTAAAAGTTCTGGATGCTGAAGGTTGCGGCCAGCTATGGCCTCCAAAGCTGACAGCGAATCCGACAGAACCAGAAAGTCCCTCCTCGAAGAATGGGAGATTATCTTCAAAGCCAGTACTAGAGCAGTAAGTTCAGCAGAATAGACAGAAGCATCTGAATGTATATGTTCCAACAATATCTGAGAAGGAGCCCCAGGGCAGTAGGCTGCACAGGCCACTCCATCCTCAGACTTGGAACCGTCAGTGAAAACTTTTTGATAGGATGGGAATTTGGAACAGAGCTCGGCATACAAAGCCTTGTACGCCAGAGAGCTGGTAGACTCCTTACGGAAAGCTGCGAGATCGAAACGAATCTCTGGTGTGAAAAAGGTCCATGGAGGTTGATCCGGAAACTTGGAAAAATCAGAAACTACTCCCAGGTCTATACCTGCATTCCGCACGTGAGGCTGCATACGAAGCCCAAACGGCGGAATACATTTCGGGTTTGTTTCAAACTTACTTTGGAACGGAGGGTCAAAAACACAGTCATAGGCAGGATTCTGTGGTTCTGAGAACAGTCGGATATAATAATTCAAAGACAGTTTCAGCCTGCGATTGGACAGTGAAGGTTCACCTGCCTCTGCGTACAGGCTGTACACAGGGTGGTGCGGAACGCTCCAAGACAGAGACGAAGCCCTTGATGGTGGATAGGGTCCAAGAGTTTGAGGTAAGATGATCTTGCGGAGCCGTACACAGCACAACCGTAGTCCAGTTTAGAACGGACCAGGGCTCTGTAGAGGTGCAACAAAGTTTTCTTATCAGCGCCCCAGTCGGTGTGTGCTACGACCCGCAGAATATTCAGTGCCTTTTGGCAAGCAGTTTTGAGGGTTTTAATATGGCTGAGAAAGTTAAGTTTTTGGTCAAAAATGACTCCCAGAAATTTGGCCTCTTTAACAGCTGGAATGGGAGATTTCCCTATTTGAAGTTCCGGATCTGGAAAAAAACTGACGGAAATTATGGAAGTGAATACACTGGGTTTTTGTAGCAGAAAAGGTGAAACCGTTTTCATCCGCCCACCGATGGATTTTATCTACGCAAAGCTGGAGCCTGCGCTGGACACTCGGGTACAGGCTTCCAGTTGCGTAGACAGCAAAATCATCCACAAACAATGAGCAGTCTGAACCCTGCTGAACTGATTGAACAATGTTGTTGATCTTAATACTAAAGAGGGCAGGAGATAGTATGCTCCCCTGTGGAACACCCAACTCCTGCTCGTGGACATCAGAGAGAGTGGTGCCAACCCGGACCTGAAACTGTCGTTCTGCCAAAAAATTTTGAATAAAAAGCGGAAGATGACCTCGAAAACCCAGATCGTGGAGATCATGAAGTATCCCCGACTTCCAGGTGGTATCGTAGGCCTTCTCCAAGTCAAAGAAAATTGCCACTGCATGCTGTCTGTTTAAAAAAGCGTTCCTAAGTGTAGATTCCAGACGAATCAAATGGTCAACTGTACTACGATGTTTGCGGAAACCACACTGTTCTTTCGCCAAAAGGCCATCGGTTTCGAGTTTCCACATGAGCCTAGCATTGACCATTTTTTCCATCAATTTACAGACACAGCTGGTCAAAGCTATAGGACGGTAGTTAGATGGATTAGAAAGATCTTTTCCAGGTTTGGGGATGGGAATAATGAGGGCTTTCCGCCAAGAGGGTGGAAAGCAACCTGTAGTCCACACGTGGTTGTATACCTGTAACAGGATGTTCAGACCTTCTTGCGGAAGATGTTTCAATAGTTGATAATGAATGTCATCTATACCTGGAGAGGAATCGCTGCAAGAGAGTAAGGCAGATTTCAGTTCGTTTAATGTGAAAGGAAGATTGTAGTCTTCCATGTTGTCGGATGAAAAGTTGCAGGGTGATTTTTCTTTTAGGGCTTTGTTTTTGACAAAAGTGACTGATTTATTAGAAGAGGAGGAATTCTTTTCAATGGTTGAAGCAAGCAGATTAGCAACTGCTTTCTTCTCTGTTATTAAAGAATCCGAAAACTTGAGATGGTTCACAGTGGGACAGGTGTTCTTCCCTTTGATTTTCTTAATGATGTTCCACACTTTTTTCTTAGAAGTTTTTGATGTCAGCCTGGAGCAGAAGCTTCTCCAGGACCGACGATCTCATTTTTTGAAGCCCGGAAACAGGTTGTGGGCAGTCAGACGCCGACAGCTTCTTCCTATGCTTCGGCTGTCAAGAAAGCTCCCATAGTTCCTACTCGGTCAGTCTGCTGCCAGACTGATGAATTCATGTTCTCGAAGACGTTGCAAGTAAGATCTGTCAGTTCTGGTGGTAGCAAGTCCACCACCTTCCAACCCAAAAAGACTGCCCCTGGTGGAGGCAAAAAATCCGCCACCCCTCAGACTGCCCAGCAGTCTACAACATCTGCTGCTGGGCAGATGAAAAAACCAGCACCCGCACCTCGAACTCCCATGTCCAGTGCCCGTGCGGGCAAGGGAGTTCAACAACCCAGTGTGGAGATGGTGGAGATGAAGAAGAAACCTCCACCATCTCCCAAATCCAGACCTTCTTCGCCTGTTGGCAAGTCTGCCAGCAGGTCTGCAGATAGTCCAGTGAAATTAAGCAACAAATTTACAGCTTTAGCAGCAGATGTTGAGGAGGAGATGACCTGATCTCTCTCCTTTTCGCCCTCTGCACCATGGATAATACAATATTCCATTGGAATATCCGTGGTCTAAATTCCAACTTTGAGGAGCTGCAGCTTCTATGTCAGTCTCTAAAACCTTCTGTCGTGGCTCTTCAAGAAACTCAAATTCAAAGCCAGAAGACCTTTACTCTTTCTGGCTTTAATATTCTTTCGAAACCTGCACAACCATCCACGTTGGGACTGTCGGGCGGTGTTGCCCTTCTCCTACACAAAACTTTGTTGTATAGTCCTGTCACTCTGTCTACCTCCCTTCAGGCTGTAGCTGCGA
>CM031621.1:50630168-50817668 GCA_018398815.1 Conus ventricosus | reverse complement strand
GTATCCGTGGAAACTGAAACAAGACAATGTTGTGTTTTACCTCAACTACTACTCATTCTGTGGAAATATTACCAAAGTCTATGCAACTCCTATTCCCTGAAAACAAAACTGAAAATATCCCAAGTAAATAAAACAGGAAAGACATCATGTATGTACGCATAAAACTATGCAAATAAAACAGCTTTATCAGTTTTCACTGAGACAAATATATAAGCATAACTCCAATGAAATGTAATTTACATGTTGTTTACACTGACAAGCAATTACATTTATTACAAATGCCATCTGGGACAGTGTACTGACAGCACTAATAAAATATCACTCAATAAACATGTTATAATAATTCATTTTGAAAAATACACAATGTTTTGTTTTGTTTCTAAATCAGAAAACAAAACAGAGAGCCCCACACACTATGAACCCAAGAGTTTAAAGGCGCAGAAAATAAAAAAGAAACAAACATAGGTGTGAGTTTCCTGCAGCAAATCAAACCCCTCTTCTAAAGGTATCATACAGCAAATTTTTTACATGGGTAGTGTAACTGCATAATTTCAAAACCACAGCAATTCCATTTTCATAAGTCTAGCGAAAAACAACCCTTCCCAAAATAAGAACAACTAAACACTATTTTTTATCATATTTTAATCAAACCAGAATGACAATACATATTCATTATCCTGACAAAAGTGACGTTAAGAACATTTGTATCAGTCAACATATCAGCAGAAATAAAATAAATGTGAACATGCAACACTCCTTGGGCCTACAACCAACCTACCAATCCATCAACCAATCAACTTCTCACACCACTATCAACACATCCCCTCTCTTTGGAAGTTCAGTTTCTGACAGGTGATATTTACCTTCTGTGGAAGTTTAGTTCGTTTGTAAGAAAAAACGCACTGACAAAGATTCACCTTTCTGTTAAAAGGTAAGTTTAGATAGAAGTAGACAGGTATGGGATCGCACCAATGGACTTCAATATCATATCTCTGGAACACAGCTCCGCATGCAGACCTGCAAGTATCTGTGTCATGGGCGTGCAAGGCGTGCGCCAGCCTTTCATGGCGTGAGGTTAAAGTGTGGCCGATGCCCAACACCACCTGTCAGAGGTTAAAGTGTGGCCGATGCCCAACACCACCTGTCAGAATAAGCTCCATCAAAGAGATGCTCTGCTCTTAGCTAAGCAGCAATACAACAGGAGAACGGGGGACTTGAACGAAGGGAAAGCTGACTGACATTGTCCTGAAGTGAAGAACGCCTTCACAGTCACACTTTGCCTGTTCACATGACAACAGACAATGGTAATGTTCTGGGAATCATAAACCAGATATGGAGTATGAGTGATCAAAACGCATGAAAAATGTCACCCGTTTGCAAGTGTACACTGTACGCAACAAGCATTAACACCTGTATACATCTACATGTAGGCTGCATGCACCGATTCTCAATTTACCATGCTGAAAATCCTGTCTGCAATGTCCCTCTGATGCAATGAGTTATCTTACCGTGGACACTAAATCTGTTGTACAAAGAGCAATGAGTTATCTTACCGTGGACACTAAATCTGTTGTACAAAGAGCAATGAGTTATCTTACTGTGGACACTAAATCTGTTTACAAAGAGCAATGAGTTATCTTACCGTGGACACTAAATTTGTTGTACAAAGAGCAATGAGTTATCTTACCGTGGACACTAAATTTGTTGTACAAAGAGCATGAATGGAAAATAGCTTACCTTTCTGTGGAAGCCGAGTTTCTGTATAAGGAGCGTGCAGTAGGAGGCGATCAGTTTCCCATAACCTTCCTTCAGGTGACCCTGTGTCAACAAAACACTCTGCTTCATTAGCGTCTAGCCAGAACAAACAATGATTAACAACAATTAAAAGACAAAAAGAACCAAAACAGCAGCAGCAGCGAACAAGCAAACTTGATTTGTGCCATTCTCTGACTAAAGCTGCCTTTCTAAAGCAGACAGACAGACAACTCTAGTAAAAAATTAAAAAATAAAAAAATAAATAAATAAACCACAGTTGAGCCTCTCATAAATGTCATTCAGTAATTTTTTCCTTAATGGATGTTTGATCGAAGGTTGTTTTTTTTTTTTAATGTCTCACCATCCATACCCTCATGGTGGCATTATTCGCACATCACTCATTCGACTAATCCACGCACAGCCACAACCGGGTACGTTCCCTTGCAACCGCGGCAACATCAGTCCGCAGGGAGCTATCAATATCTGGTCTTCAATCCTCAGAGAGGACACAGCACTGCTGCCAATCACTTCACCGCGCTCAGAGCTCAGTGCCCCAACAGGACACCACCTGTCACGCCCCATGCTGACAACAATACCACTGTCCTCACACAGCCAGCCAGAGGGAGCGTCTCTCTCCACAGAATGCAACGACGATGGGTCATCCAAAAGTAATCCCCGTGACCTTGCCAATACCAGTGGATTTGACACCACCTTTTCTAATGCGTGAAGTTAAGAAAAAATCAAAACTGAGTTCTCAACAACAGCAGGACTTGATGGGCCACAAAATTGGCCTTCTTTTTTTTTTTTCCCCTTAGATGATCACCAAGAGAACGGATGATAAGTAATGTCCTGGAAGGGTGGACGTGTTAAAAGAAAGGTTCTTCATTGGATGATAAGTAATGTCCTGGAAGGGTGGGCGTGTTAAAAGAAAGGTTCTTCATTGGATGATAAGTAATGTCCTGGAAGGGTGGGAGTGTTAAAAGAAAGGTTCTTCATTGGATGATAAGTAATGTCCTGGAAGGGTGGGCGTGTTAAAAGAAAGGTTCTTCATTGGATGATAAGTAATGTCCTGGAAGGGTGGGCGTGTTAAAAGAAAGGTTCTTCATTGGATGATAAGTAATGTCCTGGAAGGGTGGGCGTGTTAAAAGAAAGGTTCTTCATTGGATGATAAGTAATGTCCTGGAAGGTGGACGTGTTAAAAGAAAGGTTCTTCATTGGATGATAAGTAATGTCCTGGAAGGGTGGGCGTGTTAAAAGAAAGGTTCTTCATTGGATGATAAGTAATGTCCTGGAAGGGTGGGCGTGTTAAAAGAAAGGTTCTTCATTGGATGATAAGTAATGTCCTGGAAGGGTGGGAGTGTTAAAAGAAAGGTACTTTATTGGATAAGTAATGTCCTGGAAGGGTGGGCGTGTTAAAAGAAAGGTTCTTTATTGGATTGTCCTGGAAGGGTGGGCGTGTTAAAAGAAAGGTTCTTTATTAGGACGTTTTGTTCCATCCTGAAACACAGCTCGCACTTCTTTTTTTTTCCCCAGTGAGGGCACCACAGAGTTCACATGCCGGTTGTGCCCACAAGTGTCTCCTGGTGCAAATCCTTTCAGTGCAAGATGTTCCCCAATACAACACTTCTCAAAACCTGCTGATTTTACTCTCTTCCAGAGCTCATACCACAAAGCCTGGCTGGCCTGGTGAGCAAGGTGTCAGACTCTTTTTCCAAGGTACAGGGTTCCTTTCCCACTAAAGACGGTCAGGCTGAAATAGATTGTCTTTAACTCCAATCCCTCTTTGGGGGTCGTCTGTGCAGACTCCAATCCTCCTTTTGGAGGTCGTCTGTGCAGACCCCAATCCCTCTTGGGGGGTGGGGGGGGGGGGTGTCTGTGCACACTCCAATCCCTCTTTTGGGGGCCGTCTGTGCACACTCCAATCCCTCTTTTGTGGGGGGGGGGGGGGGGGGGGGGGCGGTCATCTGTGCAGACTCCAATGCCTCTTTTGTGGGTCATCTGTGCACACTCCAATCCCTCTTTGGGTGGGTCGTCTGTGCACACTCCAATCCTTCTTTGGGGGTCGTCTGTACAGACTCCAATCCCTCTTTTGGAGGTCGTCTGTGCACACTCCAATCTCTCTTTTGGGGGTCGTCTATGCACACTCCAATCTCTCTTTTGGAGGTCGTCTGTGCACACTCCAATCCCTTTTTTGGGAGTTAACTGTGCAGACTCCAATCCCTCTTTCGGGGTCATCTGTGCACACTCCAATCTCTCTTTTGGAGTCGTCTGTGCACACTCCAATCCCTCTTTTGGGAGTTGTCTGTGCAGACTCCAATCCCCTCCTACTTTATCAGATAAAAATTGAGCATGCATGCTAAATCCCACCCTACCTTTCAGAGAAGAGTAAGCCATCATGTGCCGATGGAATGGATGGTACAAAAAAATAAAAACACAAGCACACTGGTGTTTTGTTTCAACATCATCCCAGAAGACAGAATGTGGCTAACTGCATGGTGGAATTACAGACTGTTGCACAGCAAAATCTTGCCAGTGGTCATCCTCAGACTTCTAGCCGAGGAATGAAAAAAGAAAAAAAAATGATTTAACTTCATCATTTCTGATGCGGTTCTCTGGCTACCTTGTGTGAAATGACAAAAAATTATGACAGTTTAGGAGTTTTCAGATTAACTGTAGGATCACTTTGGTCTGAGCAAAAATTCAGCATGGATTCCAAGCCTCAGTGTAGCATTTTTTTTTATAAGTTCAGATAGTGAAAGGGTTCATATAACAACTAGTACCAGCAACATGAAACTTACATGAAACGTATGAGCGCACACACACACACACACACACACACACACACACACACACACACACACACACACACACACACAAATAAGCAGGAAAAATGTCAGGGCAACCATCTTCATGGTACTCCTCTTACTGTATAACATGATCATGTAAAGAGGGAGAAAAAAGAAAGTAAGTTTCACGACAAGAGGTCCTGTCGAAATCCAGCAAGTGGTTGGTACCAGCAGCTTGATTTCATTGGCATTCACTCTTGTTAAAAAGGCACGTCACCAGTGGTGCTTTCTGCACTCACTGATTTTGTGATTATTCAGTGTGACCCAGGACCAAAAGCTGAGGTGACCTTTGCCTGCCCTGGCATCTACCATACCACCCTTCATAAATTCAATGCTCACAACACAAAATGAATGAATAAATCATTCAACACAGTCTGATTTTTCATCAGTGATTTACGACTCATGACACGATGAATGCCCAAGTCATCTGACAGTCTTACGGATCATAATACAATGAATGAATACAAGGAAATACATCATTCACTAACTGATAATTGCTTTCATCTACTGAATACACTAAAACAGTGAGGCTTGTTTTTTCTTTCATCTCCCAAGATAGCTTGCTGAGCTTCCTGATCACTACACAGAAGAAATTTGCAGTATCAACAAAGACCTCCACAAACCATTTACAATGGCGCCTTTAAAGCCATTCAGTTCAGCTGAGGTTTGTTTATGCTTACAGCCCAGCTAGTGGTGGGGTGGGAGGTGGGGAGTGGGGATGGGGCAGGAGAAGGCAAAAGACTCACACACTGGAGATTTTATTTTACATAATGACCTTTGAAGCTAAGGATTACAACTAAAAAATAAAAAAATAAAAAATGCACTTTAGCTGCCACTACAAAAATCACCCAGATAAGAATCTTTTCTTCTTAAAAATTTCCACCTTCAAGAGTTTTGGGGAAGGAAGGCACGCAGGTGGGAGGGTGCCATCCCCTTTTTCATCCCACCTACATTCCATCGGGCACACACCACTTTCAATCATTCATATTCCTATAGAGAAGAAAAGAAAAAAAAAAACATTTCTTTCATGCTCGCAGCATTTCAAAGCTAATTAGTCCTCCTTTACCCCAGTGCCCCATTAAGAACAAGAAATGCGCCCTTCATCAGGAAGGTGCACATGCCACCAAAGAAAGCCGCCCACGTCTTCATCATCACTCTATCAGCAGCAGGCCCCCACCCACAGCTGCAGCCCATGGAGTGAGTGACCTGAACCCATCATGATGGATGCCACACGCCTCTGCATCCACCCCAGTCTCTCTGCTACTCCGGTGCTATCTTCTTTTGTATCACACTCATCCTGGTTATCTCTGCACAGGCTCATGGTCTGAACACTAGCTACTCCCATGCTATCCTACTTTGTATCACACTCGTCCTGGTTATCTCTGCACAGGCTCATGGTCTGAACACTAGTTACTCCCATGCTATCCTACTTTGTATCACACTCGTCCTGGTTATCTCTACACAGGCTCATGGTCTGAACACTAGCTACTCCATGCTATCCTATTTGTATACACTAGTCCTGGTTATCTCTGCACAGCTCATGGTCTGAACACTGACTGGAAGAAAAACTAAACTAGGGCAAAGGGAGTGAACTGGTGTATGGTGGTGAGGGAGGGGGATAGAGTATAAAGGGGATTGACACATAGACAAGGTTATTAATAAATTGTGTGTGTGTATGCGAGTGTGTGCAGTGTTGTGTGTGTGTGTGTGTGGTGTGTGTGTGTGTGTGTGGCAGCCGCGAGTATGATGTGTATAAGTGTGTATGTGCGCTTGTGTGTGTGTGGTGTGTCTGTCTCTCTGTGTGTGTGTGTGTGTGTGTGTGTGTGTGTGTGTGTGTGTGTGTGTGGTGTGTGTGTGTGTGATGCGCACACACGCGTTGTGTTTGAGGGTGTACTGTAAATACAAGTGCCTATGCGTATGTGTGTGCGCTCACACACACACACAAGTTTGCACATACATTCTGTACAAGCCTATGGGTTTAATTCCTGCTGGTGGCAGTGGAAAATCCACCATTATTCGCATGCACATCCGCAAACGCACGTCAATCCTAAAAGTGCAAGCATCAGCTTTCCCTTATTTGTGCCTTATCTGCCTGCCGACACCCAAGTTCCAGTTCGGTAAACCTTTGCCACGTATCTGCATTATCACCTATTAACTTTACGTCAGAGTTACAGACCTTCTCCTTAGACATGCCACAGATATGTCTCGAAGCAGACGCCTGGTCTCCAGTCTCTCCTCCCGGTCTCTCCGAGAGGAGTGTAGTCTATCCTCTCATCTACTCTCTCCCCTACTCTCCTCCCCCCCCCCCCCCCCCCCCCCCCCATCCTGCACAATGTGTCCTGAACCGATCGACCTGAACTGCATAGGGTCTGTGGTACAAGTGAGGCAGGCAAAGTAGTCAATGAAGGAGATGCCTACCTACTATGCCTCGTCTGACCTGTATCTCCAAAGCAATGACCTTAACTATTATTACTACTACTACTACTATCACCACTGCAACTACTACTACTATTATTACTACTACTACTACTACAACTACTTTTTTTTCTTCTTCGACTCCTCCTCCTTCACTCCTCCCACCTCCTCCCCTCCACCCTTTCTTCCTTTTCCTCCTCCTCCTCCTCCCAGTCCAACTTCCTTTCAGCCCCCCTCCCTTCTCCCCCCCCCCCCCCCCCCCCCCCCATCAGCCCCTGTTCTGCTGTCCAAAATCATGGGGAATGCCTCTTGCCTGCTTCTTTATCTGCAATCTGAGGGCTAATCCTCTCATCTTCCTGCATATAACCCCATTCCTTTCCTGTCTGTCTGTCTGTCTCTGTCTGTCTCTGTCTCTCTCTCTCCATTCATCCCTTCCCCTTTATAAGCAATGGTAATATGTACAATAGCAGTG
Organism: Conus ventricosus; assembly: GCA_018398815.1. Taxonomy (NCBI): domain Eukaryota; kingdom Metazoa; phylum Mollusca; class Gastropoda; order Neogastropoda; family Conidae; genus Conus; species Conus ventricosus. The sequence continues at coordinate 50,810,180 of CM031621.1, read as the reverse complement.
TGTGTGTGTGTGTGTGTGTGTGTGTGTGTGTGTGTTTGTGTGTGTGTGTGTGTGTCTGTGTGTGTCTGTGTGTGTCTCTGTGTGTGTGTGTGTGTGTGTGTGTGTGTGTGTGTGTGTGTGTGTGCGCCGCGCGTGCGAGCGTGTGTGTGCGCGCGTGTGCGCATGCATGCATGTGCGTGCGTGTGTTTATGTGTGTGTGTGCATGTGTGTACATGCGCACATATGAATGCATGTACGTGTGTGACAGTGTGTGAGTGTGTGTGCATGTGTGTGTGTACATGTGTGGCAGTATGCACGTGCACGCATTGTGTGTGTGTAGTAGTAGTAGTACTTCAGTTTTATGTCTGTTCACATCTGTGATATTAGACGTAGAAAGAGAGAGAGATGCATAAATGTCTGTGACTATGCAAGCGTTATGCACGATGTGGTTATCTAAGTGTATATAAATGTCCCTCTTTACATCCCTACTACATACCTGCAAATAATCTTACAGTAAATGCTTCACTGGACTACAGATTAAAGAAAAAACAACACTGAGGGCAAACTTTAAATCTGAAATCTGTATGTGTGTGTGTGTGTTTGTGTGTGTGTGTGGTGTGTGTAAACGTGCGTGTGTTCATGTGTGCATACGTGTGCGCACACACGCGCAAGTTTGATTCACCTCTGAGCATGCATGCATTTCTGCGAGATTTCAAACATTATCAAGTTGTCATGCATACAGGTGTGCCCGAGTGCGTACAAGCATGCACAAGAACGTCTGTCAAAGTCTGTGCCTAAGGCATTTCCAGAACTATTTGCATGCACCTACACATGGCTATGAATCCTTGAGGGGAGGGAGAAGGGGGTTGGGGGGGCACAAGGGGGAAAGTGGGGGTATGCACACGTGTCCCTTAGTTGTTCCTGATCTGTACGTCTATCTGTCAAAGCCCAGGCACAGGTGCACACGCTCTATATCATCAACACTATCAACCCCTGAAGGCTTCAGGTTCGGTTAGCATGGCCACACGCTCTATATCATCTACACTATCAACCCCTGAAGGCTTCAGGCTTGGTTAACATGGCCACACGCTCTATATCATCAACACTATCAACCCCTGAAGGCTTCAGGCTTGGTTAGCATGGCCACACGCTCTATATCATCTACACTATCAACCCCTGAAGGCTTCAGGCTTGGTTAGCATGGCCACACGCTCTATATCATCTACACTATCAACCCCTGAAGGCTTCAGGCTTGGTTAGCATGGCCACACGCTCTAAATCATCAACACTATCAACCCCTGAAGGCTTCAGGCTTGATTAGCATGGCCACACGCTCTATATCATCAACACTATCAACCCCTGAAGGCTTCAGGCTTGGTTAGCATGGCCACACGCTCTATATCATCAACACTTTCAACCCCTGAAGGCTTAGCTCTCTTCAGTTCTTTCTCTTGAATTTCGATCACCGGTGATCAACGGTTTTCTTCCTGGAATTATGGTACTTAAAACAACATTTTTGTTACCTGAAGCAATATATCGCCTAAAAAAAAAAAACGAAACAGACACATTCATCACAAAAATATTATTTTAGAAATAATGCGCAGAATGTTTCTAAAAAAAGAACACCTGTCGTGCAAAATGCAAACATCTCATAACTGTTGAGAGTTAAGGCTTTAAAACATGGCCACACTCTCTAAATTATCTACACTATCAATCCCTGAAGACTTCAGGCTTGGTTAACATGGCCACACGCTCTATATCATCTACACAATCAATCCCTGAAGACTTCAGGCTCCGTTAACATGGACACACGCTCTATATCATCTACACTATCAATCCCCGAAGACTTCAGGCTCCGTTAACATGGCCTTCTTCCTCAGACAAACCACCCATACACATCCCTCACCAGACACACTGTCTCCTGAGGGCTGCAGTCTTATCCACCCTATCTACCCTTTCTCCACTCCTCCCCCCCTCCCCCAATACCTCCCACCCCCACACTTCCCTGTTCACCTACAATGTCTCCCCAACCAATCCACCTCAACTGCACATCCATGGAGAAGGTGGGGGGGGGGGGGGGAGAGAGGCGGAGACTTAATCAAAAGCTTGGACCCCCAGACACTACTCGCCCTCCAGTGACCCCCATCTTCGAAATCATGACCCTTAACTTCCTCCCCCCCCAGGTTCATTATCTCCCTAATAGCCTGCCACTAACACACACACACCCTCCCTCACCCCTCCCCTCCTAAATTTCCCTTCAGCCCCCCCCCCCCCCCCCTCCCCTCTCCTGTCCAAAGATCAGGGCAAGGTCTCTGGCCTTCTTCCCCGTCTATAATCAGAGGACTAATCCTCTCACTTTCCTCCCTGGGACCCTCCCCCCCCCTCCTTCCCTGTTCCTTCTGCGTGCGTGCGTGCGTGCGTGCGTGTGTGTGTGTGTGTGTGTGTGCTTGTGTGAGTATACATGTGTGTGAGAGACAGAGAGAGAGAGAGAGAGAGATGGACAGAAAATCCAATCCTATACAGATTTTTCCACAGAGATCTTCACTTAATAGCAACACATCGTCTACTACATACAAGAGTCCGATACTAGTGATAGTTTTGATTTTTCTTTCCCCTGTAACATGTCACAATGAACACAAATCATTCAAAATTACTGACAATGTTAATCATGATCAATGTCAAAGTGGAATATGAATAATGATAAATGTCAAAGTGACTTTCCTGTTAACAGAATCTGAAATTCTCTATCCACCAAACCCCCGTATACATGTAATTCTAAACAAACAAAATAAGATAAAAATCACATAAAAGAAAACCAAAACAAACATCAAACATGTCTAAACAAGAGTTAAAAGAGGCTGGGTACACAAAGAAAACAAAAATACTGTTTTTCTTTTCTTTTTCTTTTGTCATGTGCACCATATACTCAGTGAAGCAAAACACGTGCACAAGCCTCAATAATAAAAAAAATCAATCATGCAGGACTTATCAACATCAGCTGGAGCACAAGGGGAAGGGAGGGAGGAAGGGAGGGGGGGGGGGGGGGGGGGGGGGGGGGGGGGGGGGGGGGGGACTATGACTCATTCCGCACTTTGACAACATGCATACACGACTGCATGTATAACCTAGAGAGCTGAACGGGAGCGCTGACAAAGCTGAACACAGCGCTGAGGCAGCTGAACTCCCTGGTGAGACAGCTGAACACAGCGCTGAGGCAGCTGAACTCACTGGTTAGACAGCTGAACACAGCGCTGAGACAGCTGAACTCCCTGGCGAGACAGCTGAACACAGCGCTGAGGCAGCTGAACTCACTGGTTAGACAGCTGAACACAGCGCTGAGGCAGCTGAACTCACTGGCGAGACAGCTGAACACAGCGCTGAGGCAGCTGAACTCACTGGTTAGACAGCTGAACACAGCGCTGAGGCAGCTGAACTCCCTGGTGAGACAGCTGAACACAGCGCTGAGGCAGCTGAACTCCCTGGTGAGACAGCTGAACACAGCGCTGAGGCAGCTGAACTCACTGGCGAGACAGCTGAACACAGCGCTGAGCCAGCTGAACTCACTGGTGAGACAGCTGAACACAGCGCTGAGGCAGCTGAACTCACTGGCGAGACAGCTGAACACAGCACTGAGGCAGCTGAACTCACTGGCGAGACAGCTGAACACAGCGCTGAGGCAGCTGAACACAGCACTGAGGCAGCTGAACTCACTGGCAAGACACTGAACACAGCGCTGAGACAGCTGAACTCACTGGCAAGACAGCTGAACACAGCGCTGAGGCAGCTGAACTTCCTGGCGAGACAGCTGAACACCTCACTGAACACAGCACCGAGGCAGCTGAACATAGCGCTGAGGCTGCTGAACTGCTGAACACAGCGCTGAGGCAGCTGAACTTCCTGGCGAGACAGCTGAACACAGCGCTGAGGCAGCTGAACACAGCGCTGAGGCAGCTGAACACAGCGCTGAGGCTGCTGAACTGCTGAACACAGCGCTGAGACAGCTGAACACAGCGCTGAGGCAGCTGAAACCTGCTGAACACAGCGCTGAGGCAGCTGAACACACACCGCTGAGGCAGCTGAACACAGCACTGAGGCAGCTGAACTCACTGGCAAGACAGCTAGATAGCACTGACGTGGCAATTCACCCACTGCCCACATGGGGTGGGGGGGGGGGGGAGAGTGGGACAGTTTCCATCAGAAGCCTTTACTGCCCATTCTTGTAAATTAGAAAACTCACTTGGTGAAGGAACGAAGGCCTGTTGCTTGCCTGCCAGCACTCACACAAAGCCAATAGCCACAGATTACAACTGTAGATTGATTCCCCCCTTCCCAAAAATACATTCTGTGCATGCTCTCACAAACCATATCCCGAGATCCTGATTAAAGAAGAACATGGTCTTGAGAGAAAAAGCATCTTTGTTAGGGGGATAAGTCTTGCATGGACAAAAGAAAAACGTTTTTTTTTTCAAAAACTCTTGGAAGGCAACATTCACTGGAAGACTTCCACTGCAAGATTATAGCTCCTGTCTTCTTCATATACTGTATCTGACACTGCAGTTTCATTTCAAACACTTCCGTCGATTCCCTCACATAAGCAAGCACAGTAACCAGTCACTGCCTATTAAATACTATTTTCTAAGAAAAAGTAGGAATAAACACTAGAGAGAGCTTCAACAGCCAATTTTTTTTTTTTAATGACAATAATGATAATATCCCTCCCCTTCCCCTCCTCCACACCCCCCCCCCCCCCCCCTCCACACCCCCAAAAAAGTGCCAGCCAAATCATTTGTTGGATACTGACAGGACAAGCATTTTCTGGTCTCTGGATGTGATACTGGTGCCAAGAGACAGCTACCATCGATGCTGCTGCCAATTGCTCCTTGACAAATCTCTCTCTCTCTCTCTCTTTCTCTCTCTCTCTCTCTCTCTCTCTCGCTCTTTCTCTCTTGTGTGTATGTGTGCATGTGTGCATGTGTGTGTGTGTGTGTGTGTGTGTGTGTGTGTGTGTCCGTCTGTGTGCGTGCGTGCGTGCGTGGGTGCGTGCGTGCGTGCGTGCGTGCGTGTGTGTGTGTCTGTGTTGTTGTGTGTGTGTGTGTGTGTGTGTGTGTGTGTGTGTGTGTGGTGTGTGTGTGTGTGTGTGTGTGTGTGTGTGTGTGTGTGTCTGTGTCTGTGTGTGTGTGTCTGTGTCTGTGTGTGTGTGTATGTATGTGTGTGTGCGTGTTGTGTGGTTGTGTGTGTGTGTGTGTGTGTGTGTGTGTGTGTGTGTGTGTGTGTGTGTGTGTGTGTGTGTGTGTGCGTGCGCACGCGTGCATGCTTGAACCAGCTGTCTGCTCAACACTCTCGAGAACAGCAGTGACTGGCAAAGTCTGTGCAATGATCACACCACACTTTTTCTTCCTTCTTTCTTTTCATCCGTCTTCTAGAGGTGTTGGACCAACACAGAATGTGGCCAATACTTTTGTTATTCCTTCCTATCATTCATCCCACGATGGAGTCAATGTTGTGCATGATTTGGATATGTGTGTGTGTGTGTGTGTGTGTGTGTGCCCACGCGAGCGCGCACTCAGGGGATGGAGAGGGTAGGGCAAAAAGAGGGAGGGGTGGGGAGAAATGGGGGAAGGGGGGGGGGGGGTGTGAATGCGAGATTCAGGAGATGGGAAGTGATCCGTAAAGTAACAAAAATTGCTTTAATTTTAGGAAATAAAAAAAAAGGAGGGAGGACGTGAGGAAACTACATAGAAATGATAGGCCTAATGCATAAGGACACTCACAGAGGCTGCTTGGAAAAAAACTTGATTTTTTTTTATATTTTAACTCAGCACAGAACAGTTCTTGTCCTATGTGTTTTATACACGTCTGCTCTATACCCCATGTTGTGAAGCCATCTTGTACACATTACCGCTTTTTGATGTATCAAAACGACACTGACCTTGAAAATCCTCACTTGCTCTCTCTCTCTCTCCTCTCTCTCTCTCTCTCTCTCCTCTCTCTCTCTCTCTCTCTCTCTCTCCCCCTCCCTCCCTCCCTCCCTCATAAACACACAATGTGACATACTCCCCTGTCTGATCAAACAACACAAGTGCACCAACTGATACAATCCTGAGACGTGCCCAAGGCACCGAGGCAACAGGCGTAATAAATTACACTCAGATCATAAGGGCTGGCAGCTGATATGCCTCCAGAACCCTATGACACCTGTTCCGTTGTCTGCCCCAGTCCTGTCTGCCACCCTGAAAGACGATACCCCCTCAATATCTCTCCTGGGCGACGGTGCCACCCTGAAAGATGATATCCCTCAATATCTCTCCTAGGTGTGAATGTACCATGTCCGCATTTACACAAATGCAGTGAAGCGTCATTTTAAAAATAAAATAAAAAATAAAAAAACCGGAGGAGGGGAAGGCGGGGGGGAGCAGGGAGGGAGGCGGGTGAAAGGTGGGGGGGGGGGGGGGGCGGGTAGGGGTGGGAGGGGAGGGGTTGGGGTGGGAGAAGGGGAGGTTCATCTCATACATATTGGCATTCACAGACAGGTGAAAAATAAACACACTCCACACTGCCAAACCTAACCCCCACCCCCCACCCTCACCCTTCCACCCTAACCCCCACCCCCCACCCTCACCCTTCCACCCTAACCCCCACCCCCCACCCTCACCCTTCCACCCCCCACCCTTCCAGCCTAACCCCCACCCTCACCCCTGCTGTGGTAATCTCCCCTGCCCATAAAATGAAACTCTTACCAATAAGGAGAAGGGAAAGAGAAGAAGAGCAGGAATGGGTGGTATCATGTTAGACAGTGGCCAGGGTGGAAGGGAAGAGGGCGGAGTGTCCATTGTACTGGGCATCTTATGCAACCCGAAAAAACACAACTCTGCAAAGCTCTTTGACAGAAAGCAGTTGGTGGTGATGCCATTTTTCACCATGTGGTTTTCGTTGCAAGTCTATTATTATAGCCCAGCTGGCCTTGATACTGGACTTTTTCTGGGCTATCACCAAGTAAAGGAAGGAAAACTGCCACCTTGGAAAAAAAAAAAATTCACAGACAACATTCATATTATGTATTAGCATTAAATCCCACGGCAGCAAACTACCAATATCCTCAAGGCTGATAAAAACCGGGATGTGCTAGGGGGCCAGCCACTCCACTCCACTAGTTCATCATCCCTTGATTTAAAAACAATCCGCACCCCCCCCCCCCCCCCCACACCCAAAAAAAAGTTACATAAAAAGTTATAAGGAAATTAATGACAAGCATTTGCTGACAACAACAACAAAAATACACTTTAGAGAAACCTTTGGGCAAACAAACACTGTGTAATAGTCTCGCAATAAGTCACCAGGCTACAGCCAAAGAAGCCAGCATATTATACTCTGTGATCACAGAAGGCAAAAAAAAAAGGTTACAGAAAGCTTCTCAAGAACAAAGACAGCAGAATGGGCACCACAGACAAGATGACAACAGACACAGAAAAAGAACAAAGACAGCAGAATGGGCACCACAGACAAGATGACAACAGACACAGAAAAAGAACAAAGACAGCAGAATGGGCACCACAGACAAGATGACAACAGACACAGAAAAAGAACAAAGACAGCAGAATGGGCACCACAGACAAGATGACAACAGACACAGAAAAAGAACAAAGACAGCAGAATGGGCACCACAGACAAGATGACAACAGACACAGAAAAAGAGACACAAACAAAACTAAAAACAAACAAAAAGGGAGGGTTGAGGGATGGGAGTGGGGATGAAGTCAGCGTCAAACAGAGAAACTAAAAACAGAAGTTACTGCCCAGAACTTTTTGTGGAGGCGAAGGATACCGTTCTTTTGACAGAGCCCCCCCCCCCCCCCCCCCCCCCCCCCCTCCCTGCCCCCACCCTTCCCCACCTCCCCCACCCGTCCCCACTTCTATCCCCATACAGGCTTTTAGAGAGAGTCGAGAAATGTGAAGAAGGGCAGAGTGAGAGAGTGCCTGCATTCATTTGAACCTTTCAGTTTCAATTTCCTCACAGGCTAGATAACCACACAGGGCCCTTTCAGGCTGTCTCATGCGTGCGTGCGTGCGTGCGTGCGTGTGTGTGTGTTTGAGTGTGTGTTGTAATTTGTTTTGTTTTTGTTTGAAGGAAGAATGAATGAAAAGATAACACATTCTTGTCACGGGAAAAAACAAAACAAACTTTTTCACAGTACATACAAATATTCGTGACATTATCTTAACATCGCTATCCTTAAAACGGGCAAAACTACGCTTTGTAGCGCACACCAGTTAATGCCGTTTACCTCAACTTTGTAAGCTAATCTGAAGGCAGTTTTGCACACAATTTCAATACACACAACAGCAATGCACTGAAAACACCATGGTAGCAAACAGCGCCACAAAATGGACAGCTCTTTCTTCGAGATACTGGTGTTAAAATCCTGCTAACCTGACCTTTGCACTCATGAAGTGAAGACTTCAACCTCGGTTTTTTGTTTCAAAGTGAAGTGACTCAAGGCAGAAACAGATAAGATAATGTTGCTTATAGCCCAGCCGACCGCAAAGGGCCACATCAGAAACAGAAGCAATATATATATATATATATTATATATATATATATAATATATATATATATATATATATATATATATATAGTATATATATATATAATATGTATATATATATTGTTCTGTAATCTGTTTGTCTGGATTGTCTTGTGGAACTTAACTTTTCTTTTTAAAACTCCATGTTTGCCTCAAGACAGTGGCAACACTTGGAACGACTCCTCCCCGGTTTCCCATGAGACAACAGTGTGAAGACACATCTGTCCTGACAATGGTTTAAAACAACTCACCCACAGCTTCCCCAGGTCCTTCAGCTGGCTGCAGTACTTGAAGGAATCAGGAACAACCTGTCATGAGAACATCAACTGATCAAATCAACTGATCAAATCCATCATTCATCTGTCAACAACCCGTCACCCAACAACCACTGAAATGCTCATCTTTCACTAGTTCTTCAGTGTTGCATAGAGGATAACAGGGTTTGACTTGGACATATTCAAAATACCACAGTATACTGATCACAGAAGAAGAAAAAATCAAGAGGATAAACAGAATCATGATTTAACAGAAACAAAACAGAAAAAAAAACATCAAGTGGATAAACAGTATCGTGATTTCACAGAAACAAAACAGAAAAAAAAACATCAAGTGGATAAACAGTATCGTGATTTCACAGAAACAAAACAGATAAATAAAAAAAAATCCAGAGAAGATAAGTGGGAACACAAGAACAAAAAAAAAAAACCCACCCAAAACAGCCTAATAGTTGGGGGGGGGGGGGGGGGGGGGGGGGGGGGGGGGGGGGGGGGGGGGGGGGGGGGGGGGGGAACATTAATTTACAGCAGTTATTCCTTTTTAAGTTTTTCAGTTCCTGATTCAAAGCAGAAAGCTGAATACACACACAACAACAACACTGAACAGGAAATTCCACACCAACTTCCACCACAAATCTATTTTTCAAGATTGTTTCACACAACAGAAATACCACAAGTATTGCCACATCCTTTCTCTTCAAATACACACCCCCCCCCCCCCCCCCTCCTGCCCAACCTTTCCACCCAATTAACACCACCCCATCCCATCCCCCTACTTCTCCTTTCCATCACAACCAAGCCAATTTTGACATTTTGCCGACTTTTACTTCACAATGGGGAGAAAAAACACATCCAAACTTGTACCCCCTTCCCTACCCTGCCTCCAAGACTAACACCCCCCACCCCTGTCACCCATCCTCCACACACACACACACACACACACACACTCTCACTCACACACACACCACACACACACACACCACACACACACACACACACACACTCCTCTCTCTCCCAACTCCACCAATTCCTCCCCACCACCCAACATGACCAGTCCCTCCCTATCCTGTTCTTCCATGATCTGCCAGGAGGCGTCTAATTCGATTGTCTGCAGACCCCAAGGAGATATGGTGCCCTTCAGACAGTCCCATTCCCCTTACCTCTGCTTGCCTCCTTTAAAGACTGATAGCCAGACCACCTTCTACTAATTTCCCTGCTTGTGCATATTGTATTATTAGTGAGGAATCAATAGAAATAACAACAAACGTCTTGAGTTTGTGTGACTGATGGGTTTGTATGTATATTATGTTCAGAAATGGTGGTAAAGATTCTTTGTTTTCTTCCTTGTCTTCAATTGGGGCCGGGGGGGGGGGGGGGGGGGGGGGGGGGGGGGGGGATGCATATATTATACACACAGGCTTTACGTGTGTGTGTGTGTGTGTGTGTGTGTGTGGTGTGTGTGTGTGTGTGTGTGTGTGTGTGTGTGTGTGTGTGTGTGTGTTTTCCTTCTTTTTTTTTTTAGTATTACAATCATAGCCCAGCTGACCAAGCATGGCCTTTTTTAGTGCTGACACTATCGGGGGGGGGGGGGGGGGGGGGGGGGGGGGGGGGCCTTGTCACCACAAAAAAAAATAATGAACACAGAAAAAGAAAAACTGTTTACAAATAAATGAGACAGAAAAGAAGCAAAAAGGCAAAAAAAGCAATGTTAAAAAAAAATCTCTTCCAATATTTTGCACACCTCTTCTTTTCCAACGGACAACAAACTGTAATATATACATGAGGACACTGGAGTGACATCACAGGAAAGGAAGTGAAAGGGCAAAATATGTCGAGCTGTTTATGTCATTCTGAAGTGACGATAGAAAGTCTGTAACATCCTCCTAATGTGATCAGTTTCCTTCTCTCTCTCTCTCTCTCTCTCTCTCTCTCTTCACTCTTCCACTCCTCTCTCTCTCTCTCTCCCCCCCCCCCCCCCCCCCCCCCCCCCCCCCCCCCCCTACACAGACACATCTTGCCCACTCATCAGATTCATCATCCATTGAAGCAGAAGAAACAACTTGAGTGGCTGTCACATGCAAATGAGCCCAGCACGTGAGAGTCATGAGTGTTGACACAATTTTTTTCTGCTTTTGGCAAATCCCCCATTTCACTCTGAAATCTCTGCATGCTTCACTCTTTGCGTTTTGCTTTTTGTCTGTGTTATGAGAATCCTGAGAGTTCTCACTGAAATCTCTACCAGCTTCACTGTTTATGCATTCTTTCCAATGACCAGCAGCACGTGCCTTAAGGCAAGAGCTTGTGCATGATGAAATGTTGGCAACAGTGTGCCAGTATTGTTCTCAATGTGGCACCAATATAGGCTGAAGCATCGTCTGAGGGAGTTGCATGTTTCTCCTCAACACTGGGGCCCCCCCCATGTTTGCTTGCAGCAGAGAAGGAAAACCCCCAAGTTGCGCATGCTACAAGACACTGGAAGCCAATGTAAAAGTCTAAACCATTTAGGTCTTGGAAAACTGACAGGCTTTCCCAAAATTTTGCAAAAATGACTTTAAAAATTCTTAACTTTAAAAAACAAATTCCTAACCCCCCCGAAAGGGCAAAAAGAGCGGGGCCTTCCAAACCCCCATTTTAAACATTTCCCTTTATTCCCATCACAAATTTTTTTAAAAACGTCGGTAAAAAAAAAATTGATGTTTTTTAAATTAATCTTTAAATAAAAAAACCACAAAAAACAAATGAAAGAACACCCTGCGGGCAAACGACAGGGCAGCTGGACAGTTAGTGTCCCTTTTCCGGGACAGCATGCACAGTCTTTTGAAACCTAACTTACCCTGTAAAAATCACAAAAAAAAAACCCAAGCTTTTCTCTGTCCCCAACCTACCTGTAAGATCACAACAAAAAAAAAAAACAATAAATTTTCTCTGAAACCAAATTTAACCCTTAAAGATCAAAACCCTAAAAAAAAACCCATTTTCTCTGAACCAAAACCTACCAAAAAGATCACAACTTTAAAAAAAAAAAAAGCATTTTATAGTTTAAATGAAAAAACCTAGAACAAACCCCTCAAAAAACGGGAAAAAAAAAAATGTCCCTCACGAAAAGAAAGACAAAGTTTTGGGGGGGGGGGGGGGGGGGGGGGGGGGTTGGGGGGGCCGGGATTTAAAGGAAAAAAGGGAAATTATTTACAAAAGTTTTTCCAAAAACTAAGAAAAAATTCAAAAAAAACAAACCATGCAGGCTGCATGCATTTTCTCCCAAGAATGGTTAACACTGTGCCTAAGTAATTTACAAATCACTTCTTAAAAACAAACATGCCCAAACCCGGGCGATTTTGTTTATAACACATGAGAAAATCATTTCAAGAAAAAATTTTTCACTTAATTTTCAGCGTAACGGGCACCCCACCGACCCACCCGGGGGGCCCTTTTCCAGCCCAAACTCCAACAGACAGTCAATTTTCTGTCATGAAAACAACCCCCACTACATTTAATTTTAGACAATCATCTACAACTCCCCCAAAACACAATGACTAAAGCCACTGAAAACCTTCAAAAACACAAATTGATCTACCACACTCCACAACCCCAATAAACTGAGCTAGATGTTTCTACCACCCCAACCCCCCCCTCAATTACGCCCTACAAATATCCTTAAATATACCCAAACGATCAAACCAAAACTCCCCCAACCTAAATCATTTGAGAACAAATATCCTTCTTATACGAAGATAAGAGAAAGTTTTTTATAGCCCGGGCCGACCGCAAAGGGCCACATCAGGGCTGTCCCCCACGTTAAAATCAACTCACCAGCATAAAAAAAAAAAAAAAAAAAAAAAAAAAAACATTTAAATACATCTCTTTAAAATTTGACATCGCTAAAACCCGCACCAGAAACTTTTTTTAAAAAAAATTTTTTCTTCCGTAAAACTAAATCAATGAAAAATTTTTAATCTCTCTCAAAAACTCAAGGACACATCAGGGGGGAAACATCCCTGAACAGGATCTTCAGGGCTCCCTGAAAAAATGTTTGTGTCTCACATCTTTCAAGTCCCAACACCTAAAAGAACATGTTTCATTGTGAGGGGGGCTGAAAATGGAAACCCCCCAGGGAGCTTTTTTCACTTTTTTAAAAGGTAAGCAGGGGTAAAAAACAAGGGCCCCGGTGTGCAGGGCCGGCCCAAAAACCTTTTCCCCTCTTACGCCCTTTTCCCAAACGGGGATGGGGGGGAAGGGGTCCTTTAAATTTGGGAGGGAAACAAAAGGGTTTTGTTTACCCCGCGTGTTTTTCCAAAATCCTCCTCCCAAAGGGGGCTCTCACAAATTTTTAACTTTGGGTTTAAACATCAAAACCGGGGGAAATATAAATTTTGGACATTTTTTCTCTTTTTTGCGTTTTTTTGGAAAAAAACGATCAACCTTTTGGGTTCCCCCCGATCCCCAACATGACCAGGAACCCAAGAAAGGGAGAAAATTTTTTAAACCCGGGCCGCTTTAAATTTTCTAAAAAAGTTCAAAGAAATGCAAAAGTTCTTGATGCTAAAGGGGTTGCGGCCACAAAAGGCCCCCAAAGCTGCCCGCGAATCCCAAAAACCAAAATCCCTCTTTAAAAAGAATTTTGATTTTTAACTTCAAAGCCAGAAACCAGAGCAAAAATTCGGGCAAAATTTAAACAAAGAAACGACAAAATGGAAATTTTTCCAAAAACAGAAATCTGAAAGGGAAAGCAGGGCAGAAGGCGCACAGGCCACTCCACCCTTCAGATTTTGGAAAACCGCCCAGTAAAAATTTTTTTGAAAGGATGGAATTTTGAACAGAGGTCACATACAACCCCTTGTACGCCAGAGAGCTTTAAAACCCCTCTTTGCGAAAAGCTGCAAGATCGAAACGAATCTCGGTGAAAAAAAAGGTCCACGGGGGTTTTGTTTCCGGGAAACTTAGAAAAATGGGAAAAAACTCTCCCAGGTTTAGACCTGAAAATCCCACGTAAGGCTGCAAACAAAAACCAAAACGGCGGAATCCCATTTGGGGTTTTTTCAAACTTATTTTGGAATTTGGAGGGTCAAAAAAACACAGTCATGGGCCCCAGGATTCTGGGGGTTTTCGAGAACAGTCGGAAAAAATAATTTAAAACAGTTTCGGGGCCTGGGGGTTGGGAAAAAATTAAAGGTTCCCCCCCGCCTCTGCGTACGGGCTGTACACAGGGGGTGCTGAACGCTCCAAGACAAGACGAAGCCCTTGATGGTGGAAAGGGTTTCCAAGATTTTGGGGTAAGAGGCCCTTGCGGGGGCCTTAGACAGCACAACCAAATTTTCAGTTTGGAAGGGCCCAAAGGCTCTGAAAGGGCAGCAAATTTTTTCTTATCGCGCCCCAGTCGGTTGGGGGTACGACCCGCAGAATTTTTCAAAGCCCCCTGGCAAGAGTTTTGGGGTTTTTTGAGTGGTTTAAAAAATTTTAGTTTCGGTAAAAAATGACCCCCAAAAATTTGGCCTTTTAAAACAGCTAAAAAGGGAGTTTTTCCCAACTTGAAGTTAAAGGATCTGGGAAAAACTGACGGAAAATTTTGGGGAAATTAATACACTGCGTCTTTGTTGGAGAAAAAAGGGGAAACCGTTTTCCAACCCCCCCTCGATGGATTTTAACTAAAGCAAAGCTGGAGCCGCGCTTTGGGCCCCTCGGGGACAGGGTTCCAGTTTTTGGAAAACACGAAAAACAACCACAAACAATGAGCAAATCCCGAACCCTGCAGAACTGATTGAACAATTTTTGGTTTTAATTTTTTAAAACAAAAAAGGGCAGGAGCCCGTAAGCTCCCCTGGGGAAACCCCCCTACTCCCTCGTGGAAAATCAGAGAGAGTGGGGCCAACCCCGGGCCCCGAAACGTCTTACTGGCCAAAAAAATTTTTAATAAAAAGCGGAAATTTACCTCGAAAACCCAGAACGGGAATCATGAAGTAAACCCCCGGGCTTCCAGGTGGTAAGTAGGCCCTTTTCCAAAACGAAGAAAATTTTCCCTGTAAAAATGTCTGTTCAAAAAGGGGTTCCGAAGGGCAGAAACCCGACGAATCAAATGGTTCCCAAAAGTACTCCGAAATTTGCGGAAAAACCCCACTGTTTTTTCGCCAAAAAAGGCCCTCGGTTTTTAAATTTCCACATTTTAGCCTAACAATTTACCATTTTTTTTCCCCTCAATTTTCAAACCCCCAGCGGTCAAAGCAAAGGACGGTAATTTGAAGGGTTAGAAAGAATTTTCCCCGGTTTGGGGAAATTGGGAAAAATGAGAGGCCCTTTTTTTTTTCCCCCAAGAGGGGGGAAAAAAAAAACCTTGTAGTCCCCAAAATGGGTTTTTAACCTTACATATTTCCGACCTTCTAAGCGGAAGATGTTTTTCCAAAAGCTGAAAATGGGTTTCATCTATAAACCCGGGGGAGGAATCGCTGCAAAAAAGTAAGGCAGAATTTTTTTCAAATTTTTAAAAGGGAAAGGGAAAATTTAAATCTGCCAAGTTTCCCCCAAAAAAATTGCAGGGTGAAATTTTTTTTAAGGGGTTTTTTTATTTTTCAAAATGGTTATTTTTAGAAGAGGAGGGAAATTTTTTTCTATGGTTTAAGCCAGCAAATTAGCAACTGCTTTTTCTCGTTATTAAAGAATCACCCAAAATTGAGATGGTTTTACAGGGGGGACATTTTTTTTCCCTTTGGGTTTTTTTAATGAGGGTTTCCCCACTTTTTTCTTGGAAGTTTTTTTATGTCAAACCTGGACAGAATTTCTCCAGGACCGACTTTACTGAATTTTTTAAAAATGTGCTTTATTTAAACAAAGGAGTTTCTGAAGGGGCCCATCCCTTGGGACCCGGGAAAGGGCGTTGGGATACCCGACCTGAGCCCTTTTTTTCTAACTTTGGGGAAATTTTTTGGCATTCTGAATCGACCAGGGGGTTTTTTTTGGCATTTGAAGTTTTTTCGGGAGACACGGGAAAACAGGGGGGAACACATTTTTATCATAGTGGTTTTGTCAGTGATTTAGCTGGGTCCGGGGGTCTAAAAAAAAAACAGTTTTCCTGGAATCCCTTTAAAACCCGTGGGGGCAAAAAGACCCAGTTTGGGTTTCTTTTAAATTTTGAACTGAGGAAAACAAAAACTGTTCAGTTTTTTACAGGTTGAAAAAGGACAGGAAAGGTCACTTCCTTTCAGATCGTCATGGACAGACCACTCAAAAGTCCAGGACCAGCGAAAGGGGGCACAACCGACAAATCTAAACACAAAGTGAACCTGTGGAAGAAGGAGGGAAGGTTTCAGATCCCCTCGTTTCAGACAACAAAATCCAAATCCCAAAGGACATCCTCAATCAGCAACCTCCCGGATGGGCGAACCGGTACAACCCCAAAGAGGGTTTGACCGTTAAAGTCCCAACAAACAAAAAAGGTCGGGGAATTCCCCTAACAGACTTACAAGGTCCCCCGAAAGACAAACCCCGGGGCAGATGGGGTAAATAAAGAAACAATTGGGTTTTTGTCTTGTGAGAAATGACTCCGCAACAAAAAGCCTGAAAGGGGGGAAAAACAAGCCCACAGGACTATACAACAAAATTTTTTTGAAGGGGGAAGGGCAACACCGCCCGAAAGTCCCCAACGTGGAAAGGTTTTGTGCAGGTTTTGAAAGAATATTTAAAACCCCGAAAGAGTAAAGGCTTCTGGCTTTGAATTTGGGGTTTTTTGAAGGGGGCCACGACGGGAAAGGTTTTTTAGAAAGAACCCCAAAAAAGCTGCAGCTCCTCAAAATTGGAAATTAAGGGCCACGGATTTCCAAAGGAATATTTATTATCCATGGTGGGAGAGGGCGAAAAGGAGAGAGATTTAGGGCATCCCCCTCCTCAAAGATGCATCCAATGGAGAGAATTTTTTTAAAATTTTTTAAATGGACGGGGGTTGGTCTTGGGCCTTTCTGGCAGACTTGGCCCCCCGGGACAAAGGCCCCGGAGTTTGGAGATGGGGGAAAGGGCTGGATTTGGGAAAGTGGGGTTTCTTTTTTCCCTTTTCAATCTTCCCCCATCCCCACGCGGGGTTGGGAAATCCCTTTTTCCCACACGGGCAATGGGTAGGGGGGTTTGAGGGGGGAGTGCTGGTTTTTTAGCTCCCAGCAGCAATGTTTGAAAACTTTCTGGGGAGTCTGGGGTCGGGTTTTCTGGGCCCCCCCCAGGGCATTCCAAGTTTTTGGGGTTTGGAAAGGGGTGGGCTTGCCCACCACCCCAAAATTTACCCCGATCTTTCTTTCAATTTCTTTTAAAAAAGTAAAAAACATCATCCGGGAGCAGACTGTCGAGTGGAAAACCTTTACCCGAACATAGGATGAAGCCCCCTTTTGGGGTTTTTAACCCGCCCACAAACCCTTTTGGGGGGCTTCAAAAAAAGAGATCTTCTTTTCCGTTTTGACTCGGGTATAGCAATTCCCCGAAACCAAAAAGGACAAAATTTCGGGGAAAAGGAGGGGGGGTCGCCAAACCGGGAGTTTGGGACAATGTCCGGATCTTACCCCAGCCCCCTCAGGGGTTTTCCTTGCAAACAAATACCCCACCCCTCCTGCCCCCGAACAGGGGGTCCCTGAAAATGGCCAAACTTCGGGGACCTGAAGCACCTCAACGGGGCCCGGGAAAAAATAACTGAACCCGGGCATTCAATAGCCACTTTGATGACCGGAGGCAGCACAGGGTTTCAAAAAGCCCGAAAGAGGGTGTTGGTGGCCAACCCCCTTTCTGCACCCCCTTTTTTAAAAAGCACCCCCCCGCGCCCCTCGGTCCACCCTGGGGCGCCAGCCCCCGATTTAATTTTGCCTTTTCCCAGACACCCGATAAATCCCGCAGGGGAATCACGCCTTTTGAAAAAAAATTTTTTTTTTTGGGGAGTTACCCTGATCTCCCTGCCACTAATTTTTTTTGCCTTCCGCAGCTGTTCAGACTGTTTAACTGTGATTTACACCCCTAAAAAAGTTTGTGGAGCCGACCGCACAGCTCAATTAACGTTGTTAACCAATGAACGCCATTCCGCAACCTCTTGATGGACCGAGGGTCACCTGCCAAACCTTGAAAGCCCTTTTGTATGGCAAAACGATCTACCACACTCCCCAACTCAATCACTGAGCTACTAATATCCTTCATATACACATAATGATCTACCACACTCCCCAACTCAATCACTGAGCTACTAATATCCTTCAAACAGACAGAATTCAGACCCGCCGGCGGTGCCAGCCACCCCGCCAGATTTTTCACGCTCAGAATGAAATAAATATATATATATATAAATAACTATCTGCGTGACAAAAGAAACATTTTGAAACAAACAAACAAAAGCACAATAAAAAAAAAAAACAGGCCACACAGACACACAAAATGACAAGGCAGAATGAACAGGTTGCCTTCGTTCACTCGTGCTGCATAAATCAATGTGATCAAGGTGAGAAGAAGTCAAAGCTCAGCACAAAATCCATCCACTGGGTGCTATGAAAGTGTGATTTCGTGCATGAATTAACCCCGTTTCCTGTTCTCTCCAAAACACATTGGGCCTCTGATCCTCAAGGTCCGTGCTGGCCAACTCTCTCTCTCTCTCACACACACACACACACACACACACACACACACTTTCTTGCGCACAAGCACATGCACACACACACACACACACACACGCACACACACACACACACACACACACACACACAGAACCTGGTTTTAGGTTTCAACCCATTTGTAGCCATACCACTACCAGAGTTCAGCGTCTTGTTCAATAAATATATAACTCAGCCAAGTACTACCCCTACCCTACCCACTGGCTCATGGACCAAGATCACAATGCCACCCCACTTACAACCCACACATGCAGACTGGTGAGATAATCAATGGACATTGATAACCAGACCCACTCATGGAAGAGGGATAAGCCGATGAGAGACAGACGGGAAAAGACCGGGATTGATTTTTTAATTGACTAATTGACCGATTATCTGCATCCCTTAGACTAGTAACAGGTATTCAAAAAAAATTTTTTTTCAAAAAGCAAGGAGATGAATACTATGACCACATGCTATATACTGCATACATACTGATAGTAATAGCATGAGACGTACAAATGTGAGATGAACCAGACAGAAACCAGCAAAAAGACAGACCACACTGGCACAGAGAAAGAAAAGATAAGATAATGTTGCTTATAGCCCAGCCCATCGGAAGAGCGTCACATCAGGGCTGTCACCACGTTAAAATCAGACCACAGAGAAAGACAATGAGTCAACATACATGGATGGAGAGAAAAAGACATACAGGGAAGGAAAGTGAGAGAGAGAGAGAGAGACAGAGAGAGAGAGAGAGAGAGAGAGAGAGAGAGAGAGAGAGAGAGAGAGATACATGCCGGCTAACAGACTGACTGACACACACACACACACACAGTGTGACAGTGAAAGAAAACGAGAAGATAAGAAAAATAGGCAAGTCAGACACAGACCAGAGGAAGAGAGGAGAGAGAGAGAGAGAGAGAGAGAGAGAGAGAGAGAGAGAGAGAGAGAGAGAGAGAGAGACAGCGAGAGAGAAGATGAGAGAAAGCTCAAGAGAACACAGAAGAGGGAAAAACTGCCTCACGTTGGGATGCCCGTCTCTCATCAGCTTGTGGATGACCTGAAGAAACTTCCAGCACACGATGGGGTTGGCCTGGACTGGCATCTTGGAGCCGATGGTCCAGAACATCCCTCCCCCGTTGTCTTGGAACGTGCCCAGGATGGCGTCTTGCTCAGGTTAAGGAAACCTTCGGTTTTGTGAGAAGCATGCCACAAATCTAGCCCAAGGTAAACACCTCTCTCCAAAGGCAAAATAAAAAGTAGATATTTTCAATTGTGATTTTAACAATACTAAGAGGGCCCCACAGGCTTAAGAGGATAAAAGAGACTGAAACAGACAGCAGCATTACTGAAAGCAAGCTGAAATCACACACACACACACACACACACACACACACACACGCACATACACACACATGCACGCATGCACGCATGCACACACACACACACACACACACACACACACACACACACACACACTCCAAGGCCACCTTCATTTAAGACTCAGTACAAAACAGACAAATGAATTTTCCACATAATGTATCTGTTCTGCAAACCTCACTTACATCCAACAAACAAACAAAAAAACAAACAATAAACTCCCTAGACTACCATCAGTAATCTCCCTCTGTGATAACCATCTCTACTCGTTTTGCACTTGTTCTGTTTCTCCTATCATGTGTGAATCTGTGTGTGCACTGGCCCATGGATAAAGCAGTGTCCTCTTCATCCATGGGATGGATCTCAGGTTCATCAATCTGCACCCGAGACAGCCAGATTATAGGAAAGCTCTTTCACTTCAGAGATGACCTCTCTGCACACAACAGGTTAAGGTGATGTTGCTTATACAGTTACAGCCCAGCTGATCACAAAGGGCCATCCATATCAGGGCTGTCACCGGGTTGAAGTCAACCCAAAGTCATTCAACAAAAATAAATAAATAAATCATTCACACAACCCTTTCAAATACACTTTCTAAATTTACACACCAGAAATTTTGTTTGAAATCTTTCTTCTGTCAATTCTTAGATCAGATAGAAAAATAAAAAAATGTTAATCCCTTTCAGAAATTCACAGATCGCATCTGGTGGGGAGTGGGGAGTAGGGGGGGGGGGGAGGGGGACATCTCTAATCAGAGTTTTCATGGAGTCTGCTGTGAAATGTTTATGTCTTACATCATGCACGTCCCAACACAGCAAGTTCTCCCGATAACACCAAGAACCCCTCCCCATCCCCACCCCTCTCTTGAAATGCATCCACTGAAAAAAAAAGGAAAAAAACATGAACAAAGAAACACACACAACACTTACCCACATGTTGCATCCTTTTCCACCATGTTCTGGTGGAATAAATGACACAACAGCAAAAAACATGACCCTGCTGTCATGTCAGAACATCATCCCAGATATTTTTTTTTTTTTTAAAGTGTATGGCCATTTCAATGTCGGATCTACAGTCATGCACGTCAAATTATCACCAGTGGTTATCACATGAGATGCAGCCATGAAGCAAAAGAAAAGAAAACAAAATGTGCTGAAAAACTCATACCAATGACAACACAGCAACAGCTGCTTTTCTTTAAAAAAAAAAGTTAGGGGTTTTCTTTAATTGTTAAATAAAAATTTAAAATCAAATTTAGAAAAAGCCACCCAAACCTGAACGATCCTCAAAAATAAAGAAAAAAAAAGATTCTAAAATACAGATAACTGTGTCAGTCACTGCCTTTATAAAGAAAGAAATAATATAAACAATAAATCAGGGTCACAGTGTCTGGTTCTTCATTCTTATCTCTGTTCCTATCTGCAAATCAATGTTCTTGTCTGGATGGAAGGAAAATTTGAAAAGGTGGAGGGGGGGGGGGGGGGGGGGGGGGGGGGGGGGGGGGGGGGGGGGGGAAAGAATCTGGTTAATCTAGCAGCAGCAATCACACTTCTTTTTTTTTCTTCTTTTTTTTTAAAAATAATCTTTACAGGGGAGACACACGAAGAAAGGAAACAAAGAGTGCACTTTCATTTCAAAAGCACAGCAATGCAAGACGATGGAATGTGTTTTCTTCTTTGTTCCCCCCCCCCCCCCCCCCCCCCCCCCCCAAAAAAAAAAAGATGATCCATGAAAATGAGGACGACGAAGATCAGGCTGTTGATCTCCATTCTGATCAGAGATCACATGACAGGGCTGTGTTCTACGTTGACTTTCATGAAGTATCCCCGTGTCAAACAGGCCTGAGAGATACAGGCACCTGCAGCATCAGTCAGAAAAATGTGAGCAACCTTCTCACAGGAAGTTGATGAAACTCAACTGTCTGGTTCCAGTCTTTCCCATCTGAGCTCACACCACTCACTGAGCAGGAGCCAACTAGGGTCTGAAAAAATTTCCAACAAAAACACATGCCCCTCATGGGGATCGAACCTACAACTCCCAACCATTCCAAACGTCTGCAAACTTCTTCTTCTCCTTCTTCTTCTTACAAAGGACCCTTTTAACTGGTCACAAAGATGGATCAGAAATACTACTTTTGATTTGACACTCCATGCATGTGAAAGCCATCGATAAATTAGACAATTCTGCCATGTAAATCATTCCAAGTTCCTGAAGTCACAACACTGAAAAGTATCTAAAAATAATAATAAATGAATTCACTAAACAGGAGACACGCGAGTTCATAGGCCTAATGAAGACCTGGACATCAAGTTGGATGACTAAGTCTTCTCCAAGGTAAAATTCACCTTTCAAGTTCCACAAACTGAAATCAATTAAAGTTAATCAATTTGTGTGTGTGTGTGTGTGTGTGTGTGTGTGTGTGTGTGTGTGTGTGTGTGTGTGTGTGTGTGTGTGTGAGAGAGGGAGAGAGAGAGAGAGAGAGAGAGAAGAGAGAGACAGAGACAGAGAGTGAGCATACAGGTGTGCTTACATGTGTATGCCTTCCTGCCCCCTCTTCTCTCTCTCTCTCTCTCTCTCTCTCTCTCTCTCTCTCTCTCTCTCTCTCTCTCCAGGTAATATGGATTTTTGCATGTCAATCTCTCCTCCTCCTGAATCTGAGGAAGGCTGATGTTATATATAGATTTTTCTCTGGATCAATCCTTCACCCTTTTCTTTCCATGTGCGGTGTGTGTGTGTGTGTGTGGTGTGTGTGTGTGTGTGTGTGTGTGTGTGTGTATGTGTGTGTGTGAGTGTGAGTGTGTGTGTGTTTGAGTCAGTGTGCATGTATCATACTGTGCGTACGCATGTACACGCATGCCAGTACAAGAGTGTGCTCATGCTCATTCATATCAAAACAAATGAAATATCAGGTCACAACATGATGTGCATACAACTTGAGGAGTTGAGGCAGTGTGTGTGTGTGTGTGCGCGTGTGTGTGTGTGTGTGTGTGTGTGTGTGTGTGTGTGTGTGTGTGTGTGTGTGTGTGTGTGTGTGTGTGTGTGTGTGTGTGTAGATTTAACCATGCATGGTGCACACATGTGCAGCATGCAGCTGTATGACCATGCGAATGCAAACATACATACCAGTTTGTGCATCTGAGTATACGTACTTGCCTGCAACCCTTGAGCACATGCACACTTTCGCAATTATTTTTTTATCTACAATTCTTTCCTGTAAACAATCAAAGAACCCCTGAGCATGCATGCACACACACACACACACACACACACACACACACACACACACACACACACACAGCTGGAAGGTGAGGGAAGAGGTGGGAGGGGGTGGAGGGAAGGGAGGAAAAGTAACTGTGGCGCCGACTGCTGATTTAATATTGATCACCATCCATTAGTAATTACGTTCCTGACATGTGAACTCCCCACTACAGTCCCATCAATCTTTCAACACGGCAGCCACCGTCAAACCTGTTCACTGGCACCCAGTTATGGGGTGTGTGTGCGCTCTCTCTCTCTCTCTCTCTCTTTCTCTTTGTTGCCTTATCTTATTTTGCATTGTTGACCCCACTCGGGGCGAGGACTGGATGTAAAAAAAGCACATCAGTGCTTATCTATCATCCTCATAAATAAAGAATTTTGTCTTGTCTTGTCTTGTCTTGTCTTCTCTCTCTCTCTCTCTCTCTCTCTCTCTCTCTCTCTCTCTCTCTCTCTCTCTCTGGTTTCCGTCCTCTCCCAAACACCAATAACAAGAATGGGAAAAGTATAATAATAATAATAATAATAATGAATATTTCTATAGCGCAAATCCTAGATTAGCTCTAAGCGCTTTACAATACAAGGACTAACGAAAACACGCACACACACACACACACACACACACGCGCGCGCACACACACACACACACACACGCACAAACCGCATACTCAGGCACAGGGAAGCAGATACGTACAGCACACACGGGAAAGCAGACACGCACAACCACTCACGCTCACCTTCGCACACACGCACTAACGCAAACTGACATCTGTGTATGACCGGGTAAAAAGATGAGTTTTTAGTTTCGTTTTAAAAACTGAAAAAGAGTCACAGTGCCTGATGTCGTGTGAACAGGAAGACAAGGACATCATTTGTCCTGGAACTTATAGGAATGGGAAGACAAGGTCATCATCTGTCATGGTGCTTCTGGGAAAAGGAACAGAAAGATATCATCTGTCCTGGAACTTCTGGAACAGGAAGACAAAGAGATCCTTACCTAGAACATCTGATACGGAAAGACAAAAACATTATCTGTCCTGGAACTTCTGCAAGCAGTGTTATGTGTGAGCGCGCGCGTGTGTGTGTGTGTGTGTGTGTGTGTGTGTGTGTGTGTGTGTGGTGTGTGTGTGTGTGTGTGTGTGTGTGCAAGTGCCTGCATGCGTGAGTGCATGTGCATGTATATATGCGCATATGTGTGTGAGAAAATGCTGTACATCTATTTCATCAGGAATTTATATTTGGAGCATCAAGTCTGCAGACAGATTATCCCAAGTTTGACAAAAAATAAAATACAGTGATATGTTATCAATGTATGTGTGTGTGTGTGTGTGTGTGTGTGTGCGTGCGTGCGTGCGTGCGTGCGTGCGTGCGTGCGTGCGTGCGTGCGTGCGTGCGTGCGTGCGCGCGTGTGTGCATGTGTGGAGGGGTCTTCATCTGTATCATAATTCACTGCCTAGAACTAGCCTGGGGGAAAAAAATGTTATTTCAGTACACTTTCACACACACTCATGGCTTTCATCAACCCAGCTGTGCTGTTAAATCTACAACAATTACATCCCACCTAACAACCTACTTCCTAAATTACACACACACTCACACACACACACACGCATGCACACACACACACACCACACCACACACACGCACGTACACACTCACACAATTCACTGATTGCCATCAGCAGCCGGACCACGTCAGCTAATCTCTCCCATGCATCCAGCCAGCGCCACTGTCACTGTTCCCAAGCAATATTGTCACCATGACTCACACCATAACCCAAACACTACACTCTGTTACTGTCCACCAAATGACTCACCACCTACCTCTCTGAGCCCTTTTCTCTTAACTATGACAGTCACAAATACCACAAAGATCTTCCCTCAACCAACCACTTGTGGCAAAGTGGTTAGCGTTGCGAACTCCTGGGTGGGGGATCACTGGGTTCATTTCCCATCTGAACCAGTCATTTGTGATTTTTCTACCCCGACTGGCTCCTACCCAGAGCTGAGTTTGCTACGGGCTTAAATGGGAACACTGGGACCATACAGTCGTGTTTCATCCCTAGTGGATGATTCTCTTGAGAGTGTTGCTCCAATTTCCTGACCAACACTGCAGGTGTCCGTATCTCTCGGGCCTGGCCGACTCAGGGATATGATGACCAAAGAAAGTGTAAGAGAACAGCCCTGTCATGTAATCTCACACCAGAATGGAAATCTGTAGCATCATCTTAATTGTCCTCATCTTCATCAACATTTCAACAACAACAAAATAGAGAAAAAAAAAGGCTCAAATTCTGTGCCCCTACGCGCCCAACTCTCACAGTGACCTCAGTTTTGATTACCTCTCCACGTCCACGCTCTTACGTTTGGTTCTGCTGGCATCACTGGTATGGCCAATTCATCACAACTGTGGTTGGACGGGCGTACTGGCAACCCTCCACAACAGCTCCTTGACTCGGCAATTACTGTCGATGTCGGCAGTAGGGGACTTAGCAGGCGATGTCCTGCATGATTATGCTGGATCAGAACAGGCAGCACCGAAAACCACTGAAGTGACTTAGTAGCCAACAGTGCAGCGTCTCCTCTAGTGAGTTGCCCCCTGACAACTCCACATAACTGCTCCCTATGGACTGCTGGTGCCGGGACTGTGGCAGGACAGGCCTGACTGTGGCTATGGACAGGCCCGACTGTGGCTATGGACAGGCCTGACTGTGGCTATGGATAGGCCTGACTGTGGCTATGGACAGGCCTGACTGTGGCTATGGACAGGTCTGACTGTGGCTATGGACAGGTCTGACTGTGGCTATGGACAGGCCTGACTGTGGCTACTGACTGTGGCAATGGACAGGCCTGACTGTGGCTATGGACAGGCCCGACTGTGGCTATGGACAGGCCTGACTGTGGCTATGGACAGGCCTGACTGTGGCTACTGACTGTGGCTATGGACAGGCCTGACTGTGGCTATGGACAGGCCTGACTGTGGCTATGGACAGGCCCGACTGTGGCTATGGACAGGCCTAACTGTGGCTATGGACAGGCCTGACTGTGGCTATGGACAGGCCTGACTGTGGCTATGGACAGGCCTGACTGTGGCTACTGACTGTGGCTATGGACAGGCCTGACTGTGGCTATGTACAGGCCTGACTGTGGCTATGGATGGACAGGCCTGACTGTGGTTATGGACAGGCCTGACTGTGGCTATGGACTATGGACAGGCCTGACTGTGGCTATGGACAGGCCTGACTGTGGCTATGGACGGACAGGCCTGACTGTGGCTATGGACGGACAGGCCTGGCTGTGGCTATGGACGGACAGGCCTGACTGTGGCTATGGACGGACAGGCCTGGCTGTGGCTATGGACAGGCCTGACTGTGGCTATGGACGGACAGGCCTGACTGTGGCTATGGACAGGCCCGACTGTGGCTATGGACTATGGACAGGGAGAGAGGGTGGAGGGGCTGGAAAAAGTGGTGTGGGTGCAACGCTACTCAACTGCCAAAGAAGAAGAGACGGTGGTGGGTGGGTGTGCGTGGGATGGGCGGAGGGGATGATCTCTCATAGTTAAATGAAAGGGAACTCGCCCAATAATGAAACAGGTGGACTCATCATAAATCACATTCTGACTACCCTTTTTTTTTTTTCATTCTCTGTCAAATCCTAACGCACTACACTGAACATTCCTTCAATTTGAACGAAAACCAAGCTGTTCACTGTACTTTCTGTCACTGCCATGCAACCAATCGATCACACAGCCAATACCACCAGCTGCTGTTTTCAGCACAAATGTGTTTCACACCAGTCCAGCCCATAATGACTGCATTTTCTGACATGGCCTTTCAGACCCTGGTCTTCAAGGGACTTTTGCACATGCTTGCTTGTTGCAAAACTACTTTCATTCAGCATACACAAACCCAAAACAGGCCCAGACTCTCCTATCCTTCTATTCGTTTATCACACATTTGACCCAAAATGAGTATTTCAAGAGCATTTTTCATAAACTACATCATTCAAAAAGAATACAAATAGTATCATTATTCTTCTTCTATAGCAGCACCAACAAACACAAGACTCTTCCAAAGTACTCACGACCTGCTTGTAAACAGAACTATCATGTCCTGACCCTACAGCAGCACCCTCAGTCTCCTGGCACCACAGCATTGACAGACATGGATTCGATTATCATGGAATCCAGCAGCACCCTCCGTCTCCTGGCACCACTGCATTGACAGACATGGATTGTCATGGAATCCAGCAGCACCCTCTGTCTCCTGGCACCACTGCATTGACAGACATGGATTGTCATGGAATCCAGCAGCACCCTCCGTCTCCTGGCACCACAGCATTGACAGACATGGATTGTCATGGAATCCAGCAGCACCCTCCGTCTCCTGGCACCACTGCATTGACAGACATGGATTGTCATGGAATCCAGCAGCACCCTCCGTCTCCTGGCACCACTGCATTGACAGACATGGATTGTCATGGAATCCAGCAGCACCCTCTGTCTCCTGGCACCACAGCATTGACAGACATGGATTGTCATGGAATCCAGCAGCACCCTCCGTCTCCTGGCACTAGAGCATTGACAGACATGGATTGTCATGGAATCCAGCAGCACCCTCCGTCTCCTGGCACTAGAGCATTGACAGACATGGATTGTCATGGAATCCAGCAGCACCCTCCGTCTCCTGGCACTAGAGCATTGACAGACATGGATTGTCATGGAATCCAGCAGCACCCTCCGTCTCCTGGCACTAGAGCATTGACAGACATGGATTGTCATGGAATCCAGCAGCACCCTCCGTCTCCTGGCACTAGAGCATTGACAGACATGGATTGTCATGGAATCCAGCAGCACCCTCTGTCTCCTAGCACCACAGCACTGACACACATTCTTAAGAGGACTATTGTTCTGAACTTTCTCAGGTGCACTTTCTGTGTGGGCAGTCAGTATTGTCGTTGTAAACAAACACTAATCATCATAAACAGACCATGTCTTTTTTCTTTTTTTTTCTAATAATACATACTGGCTCAGTCCGCAGCGTGAATGGATATATATAACTAAACAATTCAGCCATGCAGAGGTTCATTCATTATTCATGTGCAACCTGTCCCCTTGGGTTGAGTCATGTTTCGTTATAAATTGGGCCTTCGTTTGACCTTCTGCAGCATAACCTGTTCATCTGAATTAAAAGAGTGATTATACCAAGGTGACAGTTACACGCTAAACGTGCAATCATGTGTGAGAGAGAGAGAGAGAGAGAAAGAGTGTGCGAGTGTGTGTGTGCATGTGTGTGTGTGTGTGCATGTGTGTGCACGTGTGTGTGTGTGTGTGTGTGTGTGTGTGTGTGTGTGTGTGTGTGTGTGTGTGTGTGTGTGTGTGTGTGTGTGCGAGTATGAGTGTGTGTGTGTGGAGGTGTATTTGTGCGACAGACAGACAGACAGACAGACAGACAGACAGAGAGAAACAGCTCAGATAGCCAAGCACTGGAATGCAGATCTAAAGGTTGAAAGATTTTTAGAATAAATTCTACACTTATGAATTAAATTTTACTTTAGAACAAGCAAGTGTCGTGGGCACTATTTTCATGTGTGCATCCTCTTTCTCAAAATATCCTTTTTAATCCACTGCAGTGAAAACCATCTATAAAGCCACCACCAAACCCCTTTTTAAAAAAAAAATCTTTTTTCTACATTAAAGCTAAAATATGTGTCGACAAAAATAAACCTAAAAAAAATCTGCCAGACAAAAAAAAAAACCCAGACTTTAAATTTAATGGGACGAGCTGTCATGTTCCCAGTTGTAAGCCACTCAGACTGCCTGCAAGGATTGTTGTCAGTTCAAGTCCCCTCAGGGGCACGTACTTGTAGATATTTGGCCCGGC
Source organism: Conus ventricosus (assembly GCA_018398815.1). Classification (NCBI taxonomy): domain Eukaryota; kingdom Metazoa; phylum Mollusca; class Gastropoda; order Neogastropoda; family Conidae; genus Conus; species Conus ventricosus. Next base: position 50,781,223 of record CM031621.1, on the reverse strand, counting down.
TGACTCCTGACTTGACTCCTCCTCACAGCCCAGTGTGCTAAATATGGACCGAGGATCACAGTAGGAGGGATAGCCATCTGTGGCAAACTCGAGTGATTGGTCCGTTTGTGAACTTGCAGACATGACCACTTCGACACATGCTGGGGAGAATGAATAATTATATTAACAATATGAAGGCAGTTATATTGCATTTTCCATAATGTCAGTGCTGTACATGTAAATGAAAGCATGAAGTTCACAATATGGAGTATACTGACTATCTTGCAGAGACAGTCGTGCATTTGCAACTTGAAACAAGAAAAAAAAAGGCTGTTTTCAAAACAGCCCCACTGGTGAAACATTAGGATGTCGTCCTTCCTCGTATGTAGTTTTCTGTTCGACTATCAGCCCCTGTAAGTAACATTATAACAAGAAGACTGAAACCTACAATTAACATGTTATAGTTGTGGTGGCAGACATTCGAGTGTCACCCCACATCAGTTCGAAGCGGTGTTCCGACTAGTCTGAATAAAGAGTCTATTCCAACTGGTGAATAATGCCGACTCTAAAGAGACAGACGCTTCTTTATCGGGCACCACATTATGCCATATATCATCTGCAACAGTGCGCTTCCATCTCTTCATCATTTCTTCCTTTGTTTGGTATTTTAGGCAAAGAAAGGTCTTGGTTCGTTGCCTTCTGAGCTGTGCAATCAAAGAATGGTCCGCAAGAACTGCCAGCCATGTTGAAATTAAGCACAAGCAGTTTTTTATTTCATTTGGCAAAAGTCATAGTTTGGAGAACTGGAAGAATAGTTCCCCAGCAGACACCAATCCATGGCTGAACTGACCACATCAGAAGCGCAATGGAACCTGCCAGTCCCCCAGCATCCTACCCCCCCCCCCCCCCCTCAGTCCTTGCTATGGACTCATATGGGGAAAACTGAGGGTGGAACACCAGAGTCCAGTTTCACACTTGACACTAAACGGACGTGTCTGAGAGAACTGCTCTAATTTCCTGATCAACACCATAGGTGTCGATAATAATTTCTCTAGGCTGGCTGACACCAGGATCATTATGAAAGGAAGCACCAAATTAAACCCCTGTCGTGTTGTCTCAGACTGGAATGGAACCCCAAACCGACTGATCGTTATAACAAATACAAAACATCTCACACACAGTGGCTCTGATGGTAACCTTGTAATCAGTTTCTCTCCATGCCTATATACAAGTACTATCTTCGTGTCCAAATGACGGCAATCTGAAAGTTCATGGGTAGTATCATCGGTGGGACACCCTGGTGCCCTCCACAGGCAGGGAGGGTGAAGTAAAGCAGCAGGGGGCTCACTCACCCGCCCTTGTTCACAGACCACCAATTACTGTTGTTTTGCACGATTTAGAACTTGGGTGTTACGGACGAGTCGGACCCAACACCACGGATGTGACTCGGCAGCAGCACTGCGTCTCCTCTGGTAGGTCGCCACATGATGGCACGACACTGAGGGCTGCTCTCTAAACTGCTGGTGCTGGGAATGCGAAAGGGAAAGCCTGGGCGTGGCTGTGTATGATGGGGATGGCTGCCATGAATGATGATGAGTTATGCCACTGATGGGAGCTCCTAAGACAAAACAACCTAAAACAAAACAAACCAACCACCCAAACCAAGCCAAAACAATAAAAAGCCTTCACAGAAAGGGACCCCTAAATCAGCAAGTCTTACTGGACAGCTGCACTGTATACTTACTAACTAATGCTGATCAGCTTGATGATCTGATCTCCCATGATGTATGCTCTGTGTCTAGGTGGCTCTGAACGTGACCGAGATGTTTGGGGACTCCCCCATCCCCACGAGAGTCAGCTAATTTCCTTTGATGGCTCCACCCAACCCTATACCTCCCCCGCCCCTTTCCTCCCTGCTTCCCCTTCACCCCTATCCCATCTCTTCCTCCTCCTCTCCATCGCCCTAACCTTTGTGGCTGTTTGCTTGCTACACAAAATGGCACATGCCTAATGGAGTCACCGCATTATTTGACCACCCTCTCTAGCTCTCTGTCTATCGGCCTGCCTGCCTGCCTGCCTGCCTGCGCTCGCTCTCTCTCTCTCTCCCTCTCTCTCTCTCTCTCCCCCTCCCTCCCTAAGTCTCCATTATATCTCCCTTATATCTTCCATTATATCTTCATGGTTGTTCACTTGCTACACAGAATGGCACATGCCGAATGGAGTCAATGCGTCATTTGACCATTCTCTGTCTGTCGGCCTGTCTGCCTGACTGCTCTCTCTCTCTCTCTCTCTCTCTCTTTGACTGCCTGTCTCCCTCCTCTCTCTCACCTTCCTAACCTCACCTCACCTTCCCTCCCACTCCCTCTGTATTTTCTCTTGTCTGTCCAATTACTTGTCTCCTTCCTCTCTCTCTCTGTAATGATTCTTTTTGTCTGTCTGACTACTTGTTCTCCTCTCTCTCTCTCTCTCTATAATGATTCTCTTTTTGTCTGTCCAATTACTTGTCTCCTCTCTCTCTCTGTAATGATTCTCTTTTTGTCTGTCCAACTACCTGTTCCTTCCTCTCTCTCTCTCTCTCTCTCTGTAATGATTCTCTTTTTGTCTGTCCAATTACTTGTCTCCTCTCTCTCTCTGTAATGATTCTCTTTTTGTCTGTCCAACTACCTGTCTCCTTCCTCTCTCTCTCTCTCTCTCTCTCTCTCTCTGTAATGATTCTCTTTTTGTCTGTCTGACTACCTTTCTCCTTCTCTCTTCACCTTATCTCCCCCTCTCTCTCTCTCTCTCTCTCTCTCTCTCTCTGTAATGATTCTCTTTTTGTCTGTCCAACTACCTGTCTCCTCCCTCTCTCTCAACTTATCTCCTTCTCTCTCTCTCTCTCTGTAATGATTCTCTTTTTGTCTCTTCGACAACCTGTCTCCTTCCTCTCTCTCACCTTCTTAACCAACTCACCTCACCCCTCTCTCTCTCTCTCTCTCTCTCTCCTCTCTCTCTCTCTCTCTCTCTCTCTCTACGAGTCTCTGTGTGACTCTCTCTCTCCCAGCAACACAGAGGCTCCCCTGCTGAGACCGACTTGTGAAGTTGATAGAACATTTAAATTTGATGGTGCTCCCTGTCTTGGACCTACCTCTCTCTCTCTCTCTCTCTCTCTCTCCTCTCTCTCTCTCTCTCTACTCACTCTATCACACACACACACACACACACACACACACACACACACACACACCCTCTCTCACTCTCTCTCTCTCTCTCTCTCTAGCTCCTTCCTCATGCTGGGATTGACTTGTGAAGTCAATGTCAATGTTTGATGGTGCTCCATGTGTCTTGAATGTTTGTGTCCCACTGCTCCATCCTTAACTCTCTCTCTTTCTCTCTCTCTCTCTCTCTTGCTGACAGAACATCTCCCCTGGTGACAGAGCTATGAAGATACTTCAGCCAGTTAGTGTCCCTGTCTGTGTGTCTGTCTGATTGCCTGCCTGTCAGTGTCCCTGTCTGTCCGTCTGTCTGTCTGTCTGACTGATTCCCTGCCTGTCAGTGTCCCTGTCTGTCTGTCTGTCTGTCAGTGTCCCTGTCTGTCTGTCTGTCTGACTGATTCCCTGCCTGTCAGTGTCCCTGTCTGTCTGTCTGTCTGTCTGTCAGTGTCCCTGTCTGTCTGTCTGTCTGTCTGACTGATTCCCTGCCTGTCAGTGTCCCTGTCTGTCTGTCTGTCTGTCAGTGTCCCTGTCTGTCTGTCTGTCTGTCTGACTGATTCCCTGCCTGTCAGTGTCCCTGTCTGTCTGTCTGTCAGTGTCCCTGTCTGTCTGTCCGACTGTTTTCCCCTCTCTCCCATTCCACCCCCATTCCCTTATTCCCTCTCTTACCGACAAGAAATGCTTCCTCTCCCACCCCCCTCCCTCCCTCCCCCACCCCACCACACTCCCCTTCTGCCGGAGCTACCTAGTTCCTGCAGTCTGTTAGTAAGTGTCCCCCTGTGTGTCCCCCCCCCCCCCCCCCCCGCTCCCTCCCTCTCCACCCCTCCTCTCCACCCCCCTTGTCTCTTTCATACTGACATCAAAATCTCCCCCTGCAGAAGCCAGAGCAAGTTATTGTCCCCCCCCCCCCTCTCCTCCCCTTCACTTTCACCCCCAAATCTCTCTCTCTCTGCCCCCCCCCCCCCCCCCCCCCCCCCACATGCAGAGACGAATGCGCGCACACTTGCACTCACATACATGCATGCACGCACCCACACACACACACACGCATGCGCACACACACACACACACACACACACACACACACACACACACAATCTCTTCTCTGAACACCATACGTTAATTACACAGAACGCGGCAATGCTAAGCTGATCAGCGGCATCACTTTGATGCCCCTCTCTGCTGGATTAGATACATGTCACGCCTAGCGAGGTCTGCCAGGCAGAGCACTGTGAAGACAGGAGCACGGGATGCGATGCCAGGTTCCCTTTATCTCGGAAAGTTGAACGAGTCTGGAAATTGCCAGGGAAGCATTCCTCCCTCACTCTCTCTTTCTCCTTCTCTCTCTCTCTCTTTTTCTTCACTCTCTTTCTCTCTGTCTGTTTCTCCCCCCCCCCACTCTCTCTCTCTCTCTCTCTCTCTCACTCTCTCCCTCTCTCCCCTTCCCTTATCTTTTTGTGTTTCTGCACAGGGGGGAGGGGGGGGGGGTGCATGCATGAGTGTGTTGAATGGTTGGCACAATTCTTCACAGTCTGCTTACGTATACTGATTTTACTCTCTAAAATAAATGTGGTCATCAGTGTACCAGCATCCGACAATGGTCATACATGATAAAACAAAACAAGAAAAAACAAAAAAGTACAGAAATATGTCCATAATGTGCGCATGCGTCACTGGGTGCACGCATTTGAGGATGAGGCGATGGGGAAGGGAGATAAGGTCGACGGAAGGGGAGAGGGCTATAAGGAACAGATGGCTGAACTATGCCAATGGTGCCTGGCACCTTAACTTTTAGAACATCTTGAAAGATTGAAAGATTCAGGTTTTCCAAAATGAACTTTCATTACCTTGATGAAAATGTCTCACACAAGTGTGTATTCATGCGCAGGTACGTGTCTGTGAGTGTGTTAACTTAAATTACTCTGAAATGAAGTGACCGTGAATTATATTGCACTCCACAGGTCACAAAAATCAACTATGGAAAACGGGTCTAAAATGCTTTGTACAAGCGCGTGTCCTCGCACGTACTAGCTATGTGATCATTACCTTGACGTCAAATGCTGTGAATATGCATAACAAACTGCTGGCACTTTCCTTACCCGTGACAAAAAAGAGAAAGTCAAAGTAACCGCCTCCATTTTACTGAACATGCTAGTTAACCTGAAGTAAGTCATGACCTACATCTCTTCAATCAACTCCTTCCTAATACTGTGTGGTCCAAGGAATGCAATAAATACATACGGACAGAACATTAAAAAAAAGCCTCCTCACCATACAGCCAGCTTTCTCACAAACCTTTTCACATTCACACACACTTTGGAACATCTCCGCAACCACCTCCACAAACCTTTAAAGTCTGGGTCTTAGGTGGGAGTCGTTACTACAATCAAGTCTTGAATCTGTTCTCAGCGTCAGGTGCATCACACAGCCTGGCTAACTACGCAGGCCCCTTTCAAGGATGTCAACGCACAATGAAAAACAAACAGAAACAAAATCCTAACTTGACAACGACACAACCACACGCAAAAACAAACAGTATTTTCCACGACATTCAATCTATTGATAAAGATGAAGCTTGCCGTTGCTGACGGCACAAAGCAAGTTCTCTTTATTAGCAACACAGTTTCAGTGCTTTTTGTAGGCCAGCTTATCTAACAGGGCCCTTGCAGATAACCTGCCAGGTTGAGACAGGAAAAAGTCTTACCCTTAAAAACAACAAGAAGTACAACAGACCTATCGATCTCAATTTCTCACCCTCCAGTTTACAATTTCTTGTCTGCAGCATAATGTTACGTTTTTTGTTTTTTTTTAAGAATTCTTTGAAAAGGCACACAGACAGAAAGACATTGCACAATGGACAACCAGTGGACAGTGGACAGTGTGTACAACCTCACTACCTCGTCAACAGATCACAACGAAACAGCTGGCATGTTGCAAACTTTAACAGGAGAACAACACACAAAGCCTTTCCAGAACAAAGACGTGAACAGGCCACAAAGGGAGCAGGGGAAAATGAACAACAGAAAACAAAAAGAACCAGCAATGAGAGAGACAGAAAAGAGAACACTACACTCAAAAATGTCCTGAAGGTGGGAAAACAGTTTTTTAAACTGGAAGAGCTAGCAGAATCCCAGCATGGACATGTCTTGTATCTATCTATCTATATAGTATACACAAAGCGAAAAATGTTATACAAAAACGTCATATAAAGTTGAGGCAGCCTGAACAGGGAAGGCCTTTACCAGGTTTTGTCCATGTATTTCTGCTGCTGAAAGCCTTTTAATGCGTCCCTTTATCTTCCTTTATCACATAAATTTGGTCGCATCACGGATCACAACCTTACACATACCCTTTTCATCTTGAATCAAGCTAAAACTTTATCTACTTCAAATGCATGGAGGAAGCGTGTGTGGGTTCCTTGTTTTGTACAGGAGAGATGGAGAGAGAAAGTGTGAGCATGATTGATTGAGTGAGAGAGAAAGAGAGAGAGAGAGAGAGAGAGAGAAGAAAGTGTGAGTGTGAGCATGAGTGAGTGAGTGAGTGAGAGAGAGAGAGAGAGAGAGAGAGAGAGAGAGAGAGAGAGTGAGTGAGTGAGTGTGTGTGTGTGTGTGTGTGTGTGTGTGTGTGTGTGTGTGTGTGTGTGTGTGTGTGCGCGCGCATGCGCATGTATGTGTGTGTGTGCATGCATGTGTGCATGTGTGCATGCGCACATGCTCACGCACACGCATGCCCATTCCCACATGCATGAGTATACATGCACAAGTGCAACGTCAACGAGAGTGGATGTCTCACAAATAACATACGTATCATGTACCAGAGAATGTTAGACTCTTGCTTTCCCTTTCCAGCAGTTTTAATGCTGAAATGCAAAAATAGAGGGGGGAGGGGGAGATAAATCAGAGCTATCAGTAAGGTCTACCAGTTCGTTTACACCTTGATAATTTTCTGTTTTTCCCCCTCGATGATACTAAATGGGCCAAAATGCAGCCAAGTCATGAATACACATCGCAGCATGGCTGTTATCATCATGAACGTTGATCATCATGAACGTTTCTGAGCCTTCGCAGATGGCCTTGGAATCCCAACTGTTCCCTGATCTCATGATGGAGGAGGAAGTCCAAACAGCACAATCAGTCAAGCTCTATCACCCTTATCAGCACACATATACACACACATAGGCACGCATGCAAACACTCATGCACACACACACACACACACACTTTCTCTGGCTCGCATGCTCGCTCTCTCTCTCTCTCTCTCTCTCTCTCTCTCTCTCTCTCTCTCCCTCTCTCTCTATTACCCTCCTCTCCCCACCCCCATGGCTCCCACCTCCTTACCCATCATCCCTTTTGTGAATGGACCAGTGGCCTTCACAATCAAACCAGTGTCAATGTGCGTGCATGCGTGCTCTCTCTCTCTCTCTCTCTCTCTCTCTCTCTCTCTCTCTCTCTCTCTCTCTCTCTCTCTCTCTCACTCAGTCACTCACTCACACACAAACATTCCATCACTCACTCACTTACACACAAACATTCCATCACTCCTCCTCTCCCCCCATCCCCCCCTCCCTCCCCCTCCACACACACTAACCCTTTCTCCTCCCCTCCCAAAACACACACATACAAGGAAAGACACACTAGGTATGTACCTACCACAAACAAACTAAATCTTCTTTTTTCCAAAGTCAGAAAAGAGACAACAAATGATAAGGACCCATCTCTGAAGTCCTCCGGCAGGACCTGAGGAGCAGCCCAGCAATAAGGACTGGAGGAGATCTCAGACAGGGGTAGCCAAACACATCAACCCCCACCTCCTCTCTCCCTCACCTCCCAACTCCTCCAGCCCAGCCCCCCCCCCCCCCCCCCCCCCCCCCCCCCCCCCCTCCTCTCCAGTTTTGTGGGGAGGATCTTTTCACTCAGCAGGTACTGCTAGAGACACTCTTACCTACCGGTGAAATTCAACCATGTGTGACTGACTTGCTCAGGACTCAGTGGGAGGGGGAAAAGTTGGGGGGGGAGAGTTGGGGGGGAGAGAGGGGGGGTGGAATAAAGGGGGCCTGAAACTCGTGACATTACTGGCAACCTTAACCACCCCACCCCACCCCCACTCCCCTCAGCAGTTCAGAACCTTTGTGACTGAATTTTTGTACAGCTGCAGTAAAACATTGCACAGCACTTGCCAAGGATTTTAAGATCCTGTGACGGTGGACACGAACCGTAGTTAACATTCAGAGCTTGTACCTAAGGAAATTAAGAATGATCACGTTTTCATGATCGCTTTCAGCTTTTCAGGTTCTTCAAGACAACAGACACTAATAAATGCCAGTAAACTGAATCTCTATAGTGCAATCAAGGGGTGCCTGCAGTCAAATGATTACCAGGACTCAGCTGCCTTGCTGGTTATCATGAGTTCAAACCATTCACGGGGATAGACTCCTACGGCTTCAAAGACCCCTCAACCCACCAGCAGCAAATTAGTACACAAAAACTAAAGCAATACAAAGTCATGGAGGAGATTAGCAGTCCTCGTCTTCCACAATGCCTCCCAGCATCATTTACAGGCTGACAGCTCCCTGCGCTTTCACACATCATCCATCGCCGCTTTCATTCCCAACTATCGCACTGCACAATATAGTGCGTATACACCCATGAGAGACCATGCCGTTTGAAACGCCAGCTTCAAAACATAGTTTTCACTCAGGGCTTTGAAAGCAAGCTAGGTGGAGGCAGACTGACAAAAAACAGGAGGCGGCAAGTTCCACGCAGTTTGAAGCTGCAGTGAAGCTGCAGGAATGCTCACCAAGATTTTGCTTTGAAATCTTCAGAAATTTTGGACTGTAAGACCACTGTACCTAAGGATCAACCTGACAGGAGAGTAGTGAACAGATAGGGTGGAACTGGAAGAGAATCATCCAAAACAAGATGTTTTGCTTTGGGATCTCCAGAAGTTTGGAGTCCCGGACTGGACAGTGCATGGAGTCCCTCACAGGGTATGGAGGACGACAGCAACTGAAGAAGTGAAAAGCCAGAACAGCTAGCTAGCACTGGCAAAGAAATTCACACACAGCCCCTGAAGGTCCTTCAGCAGTTGATGTGATCTTCTTCACTTTTTCCACTGTTATATTTCGTTTACATGACGCGGTTGAATCATTCACAACACTACTTCAATCTTAAACAAAACAGATCTTTCAAGTCCGACAACTCCCCCACCCCTCCCTTCACCCCCCCCCCCTCCTCACCCTCTCCAAACCAGACTTTACTTTTGTAGAGCACATACACTCCCAACTGAGGTTTCATAATATACATCTACATAAACCATTACATACGCCCTCTCTCTTCCTCTATTATTGCACATTTTCCATGCATGAATCACAGCACAATTGTGTGTGTGTTTGGATTAACAAAAAAAAAAGGGGGGGGGGGGGGGGGGGGGGTGGACTATGAATATACAGCAGTAAAATGAGGGTCTACCAACAAAAAAAGTTGTTTTTTTTTAAACAGAAAAAAAAAACCTGGACCTGGCATGGCAACACAAGTGTCGTGGAAATAATGGTCTCCATACAAGCACCAAAGTCGGCATACGATACTATATAAGACAATAACTAAGCCACTTACATCCCATCCCATAATCATTCCACGTCCATCAACACGGAACATCTGTGATTGCATGGAGCAGATCATGTAGTATCCCATGTTTACTCCATCTCTCTCACCACGGCAACCAGCCATCGTAAACAACTGGATTCATCTCTATGCAATGTCATCACCAGAGAGCCTTCCTCTGAGACCCCCACCCCAACCCCAACCCCGGGGAAGATTTACACTCCCCAAGATGACCACAAGCCTGTCAGTTTTAAGATTCTCCATATTCTACATTCTGAAATCATTTATGTTGTCATTTTCATGGCATAAAACATGCAGCACACATATTGCTCTGTTTTTTTTCTTGTTTTTTTTTTTTCGTTGTGCAGAGGATTTCTGTCAATGTTATGGTGGAGAGCAACATCAATTTTCTTCAATCCGTTAGTTTCATCATTTTTCTTCAGTCCATTAGTTTTACCTTTTCTGCACATAAAATGAGCAGTGGAAAGAGCCTTCTTTCTTTCTTTCTGCGTATGCAGGCTGATACTCCTGCGGACACTGCCACTGTATAGACAGGCAGTGGAGTTTTGTGTGTATGACCGTTTTTTATCCCGCCATTAAGGCAGCCATACTCCATCTTAGGGGAAGGTGCATGCTATGTGTAACGTGTCATCCATATCAACGGCCAAACTGGCCTTCTCTTCCAAAAGTCGGTGATGGGAGTTTACGAGTGTGCAAGATGTTGTGCGTGCGTTCACACACGGAACCTCAGTTTATAGTCTCATTCGAAGGACTGTATGGGGAATGGAGTCAGAACCAATGTTAACTCCAAGGGAAAAATCCCCCTGTACCGAAATTCGAACCCGCAAACCCCAGGATCACGAGTCTAGCGCTCTACCAACTGAGCTATTCCGGCCCCCTGAAAGAGCCTAATTTGTCAGCTTTTACAAAGCAACACGGCAATAGCGCTAATCTTTCCCAACCCTAGCTAATCTTTTCTACATTTGCTATGACAGCATAAGCATGTAAAAAAAGTCTACACTGCTGACCCCTTCTGATATAATTCTTAAAAATGCAAGGCTCATAATTGATTCTGAACCCCTGCACCACTTCTGTGATGATGGATATCTCAGTACTGTAGGACAGAGAAAGTACGCTTGTAAAAGTTCTCAACTGCACTCATGTTGATTTTCCTCAATTTTTCACAGAGGAAAAATATAACTGCTTAAGAGATGGTGAACCCACCAGCATTCAGAGAGTGTCCGCAAAATGAGGTGGCAAGAGGAAATACTGGAAATTCCAGAACAGCTGGTTTACAAAACTGTACTGACAGAGCAAAAAAACCATCACTTCCATGCAGAAAATAAATGTTTGTCTAAGGCAGATATATACACAGAAATAAATCATGATACAACGTTTCTATGACACCATGCACATAACTGTCAGCATGCATGTACAGAGAAAGATGGACAGACAGACAGAGAGAGAAACACACACACACACACACACACACACACAAAACACACCACACACACACCACACATAATACATACAACAGACCAACCAAATTAACTCAACACAGGGTAATCCTTACACACCTGAAAAAAACCCCAGGACGATACAGAAAGAAACTAAAAGGGCACTCCAGTGAGTGCACGCCTCCCCACGTCACACGCTTCATGGCCCCACCCTCAGTCCCCTGACCCACACCGAGGTCACGGTATGAGAGCATGACCTCTTTCAAGGTAAAACCGATAACAGATACCCCCCAGTTCCCCTCCCTCCTTTTTTTTTTTTTTTTTTTGGACCCCGATCCTCACTAAAAATAGAATGTGTTCATCCTCCACCCTTTACTTCATCTTTCCACCAAGTTTCATTTTAAAATTGTTCACCATTTTCTTGCATACTGTTACTGACAGAATATAAACAAAACACATACATGGGTAAACCTACCCTCTCTGGCAGAAGCAGTCGTAAGTATAAATAAACAATGAACAGTGTTTGTGTCGCAAAATTTGTGGAAAAATACTAACTGTGCTTTCAAGCCCTACTCAATCCTCCATTTTTTTCCCCCTAAGAAAACAATTCCCTCCACACCATCTTCTGTATCGACGAGGGAACCCGGTATCATTTGAAATGGTTGCTTGAAGATTTCAGCTGTGCTCAAAGGCTGGAAAATTTGGGCAGCTTTCACAATAACAAAAGGGAGTGAATCCTAACGGCTGGGGTGACAAAGCTTTAGAACGCTAATAAAACGATATACAGCTTCACTTTGGGATCCCAAGAGCTTTAAAACCGAGGATACAGTCAAAAAATGGGTAAACCTTCCGTTAATGAGCTGTTCGGGGACAATACCATGCTGTTGATAAAAGACGGGACAGCAAGAAAAGACTAGTTTCTTGATGAAAAAAATGAAATCACCTTAAATTCACCAGCTTTTATTGAATTCCCAAAATTTCTTCCACGTGCGTGTGTGCATGCCTGCATGCCTGTGTGCCCGCCTGCCTGCTGCCTGCGTATGTGCCCGCATGTGGCATGCGTGCTTAACTTTTAAAACAAGTATTCTAAACTGTGAAATGATTACAGTGTGCTCAGCAAGAGCAGTAAGTATTTTCGAAGTTTTGTAGTCACCATCAGTTTCATCAGCAAGATCCTAAGCCCGGATATTAATTTCATTATTTCATCAAAAAAATGTCTAGCTGCTCTCTAGCTTTCATCAAGTGTTTAGCATCACCATCTTCCCCTCCCTTTCTCTTCCTGTCTTCTCTTCCATCTCTAAAAAAGCATCAGAACATTCTTTCCCCCACTGTACACACAACATACAGACATATAAACCACACACACTACACATACACACGCACACACACGAAATCCAAGCATGCACATCACTGTATATTATACACATCCCAGCAAGCGTCTGCATTTGTACACATTCGACCATCCTGTGCTTGTACTCTATATGACAAATTCATGCTCTCAATCTCTCACTTTACATGCAGAGTGTATGCACATGCCGTATGCGCACCCACACGCACATGCAGCATGCACCCCACGCACACCCCCCCCCCCCCCCCAACACACACACACACAAAACACTCTTCTTTGTTTTTATGCAAGGCCAAGAGGCGAGGATGTGGCGTCGGAAAAATTTCCGCCCCTTTTTCAAACACTGTCTGACCAACAGGTGGCCCTATGGCAAACGAATGGTCTCTAAATAACATCGCCAACCCCTTTCTAAAAACAGCTCCACTGCAGAGTTCCCAAACCTTGAAAAAAAAACTTCAGGATCCTTGGGTGTACCTGGTGAGCCAACAACAGGGGAAGCTGCCGTCAACAAGGGGGACAAATCAGAGGTATTGGCGTTGGGAGGAAAGGAAGTGAGTGGGGTGAAAGGAGGTGAGGGGGGTGAAAGGAGGTGAGTGGGGTGAAAGGAGGTGAGTGGGGTGAAAGGAGGTGAGGGGGGTGAAAGGAGGTGAGGGGGGTGAAAGGAAGTGAGTGGGGTGAAAGGAGGTGAGGGCGGGAGAAGGAGGTGAGGGGGGGATATGTCAGGCTAAGGGGTGGGGTCTAGTATTCTCCGCCGGTGTCTCCTTTCTCCAGGGTTATCCATGTACATCATTGAGTTGCTGATCTAGCGGCTAATCTCCAGCCACTACCCTTCCACCCCTTCTATACACTTCAATCTGTCATTCCTATGCTGATTCCACCTCCTCACTTATTTGTTGCTGTTAAGCTGGGGTGGGGATTTGAGGGGGTGAGAGTAGGCTACTGATAAACTTTCTGAGAGGAATTTATGGGGCATTAAGGGTCTCAAAACACTTAATTTCTTCACCAAAAAAGCTAAATCACACACTCACGTTCAGACATGCACACACGCATGCACACACGCACACACACGCACGCATGCACCCACACCAGCCCTGATGTGGCCCTTTGCGGTCGGCTGGGCTGTAAGCAACATTATCTTATCTTACGCACACACACCACACACACAAACGAACACACACACACACACACACACACACACACACACGAAGTATGGTAAAGAGCACTCATGTTCTAATGCCACAATACTGCATTAACTTCAATCTACTCAAATACCATCCATCTCTCAGGATCTCTACCTAAAGAAAGACCAGTACTCGATACATTCCTTTCGCACAAGTCAGTGTCTTCGTAGCAGTTTCTTCCTCAGCATCAGATCACTACACCTTTCCCTTACCCGCCACAGAAAAGCCTGAAACCTCCACTGCATGCATGTGAATCATGATTTGTGCTGCTTATTTACGCGGAAGACACTGTCATAATGGAAACACAAGTCAATTACTGGATCAATACAGCTTCAGCATCAAACGGGAAAATCATACACCCCACCTGCAACTGCGGTGCACTGTACAATTTGTGCAATACTCATGAAGATTCTGTTTCTCCTTTTTCTTCTTTTCCTTTTTTTTTTTTTTTTTTTTTTCTATTCATGATGAACATTTCATTTTATTTCGTTCTTTGGAAGCAAGTAATGTAGTACAGGAATGTCGAATGTTCGGCTTTTAGGACCTGGTTGCATTCCTACTCAACACAGATGTGATGTGATGTGATGTGTGTGTGTGTGTGTGTGTGTGTGTGTGTGTGTGTGTGTGTGTGTGTGTGTGTGTGTGTGTGTGTGTGTGTGTACGGTGTGTGTGTGTGTGTGTGTGTGTGTGTGTGTGTGTGTGGTGTGGTGTGGTGTGGTGTGGTGTGGTGTGGTGTGGTGTGGTGTGGTGTGGTGTGGTGTGGTGTGTGTGTGTGTGTGTGTGTGTGTGTGTGTCTCACTGTGTGTGTTACTGTGTGCGTGTTTGTGTGCTACCACAATATTGTTTCTTGAGAAAAAGAGAAATAACCTCAAACACAGTCTGCTGAACTCTGTTATGAATTCTCAGCAGTAGTCTATCAGAGATTTCAGCTGATTTCTGTTTCCTGTTTTTTCATATCTTTCAATGCTCAAGGCATACACATACCGAAGTTCCCCACCCCCACCCCCCAAAAGCACACACACACACGCAAAAGACACACTTAACCAAAAATAAATCAATTCTAAAAACAAGGCATTAAAGAGAGAGAGAGAGAGAGAGAGTGTGTGTGTGTGCGTGCGTGCGTGCGTGCGTGCGTGCGTGCGTGTGTCTGTCGGTCTGGCTGGCTGTCTGTGTGTGTGGGTGTGTGCAAGTGCAATTGTGTGTGTGCATGACACATGCATCCACATGATTTATACCTAACTCAGTCAAGTTCTACTGTCTCAGCCTGTCAAAAATCTAAATAACAAGGTCAGAATATTACTGCAGACCAATGCATTTCATTTACCAGTCTTTAAGGTTTTTATTAATCTTCAGCCATAATGAAGCCAGATGCCGCAATACATAAAATGACTCACCTGCAGAGGCTGCTTCCAATTCACACACACACACACACACAAATGACTCACCTGCAGAAGCCACTTCCAATTCACACACACACACACACACACACACACACACACACACAAGGATACTGCGGACATGTTTTTCTTTCACAGGTGTCTCCTGGTTATTGATGGCCTTGTTGATGGCAACAGTCTGCACACACACACACACACACACACACACACGAGACTGACAGAAGTCTGATGAAGATCATCAAACATTCTCATGTTCAATTTCTACCAAAGGTTATATTTCAAATTAGTCTACTACTACTGTCAAACACCTCTGCTCAAATACAAAACAATACTATAGGTTAAACACCATTAGCACTGTTACGTTTCACTTCAGTGTGCATTCCTTATCAAGCTGTCTGAACCAATACCATGCATTTAACTGCTAAAGAATGTGAGTCAAGAACTAGTGAAGACTTTGGTGGCAGAAGCAGCAGAAGAAGTAGAAGAAGAAGAAGAAGCAGAAGCAGCAGTAGAGGTACGAGAAAAAGGAAAGAAGGACAGTCTGGCTCCTGACATTTGGCACTTTATAACAACAAGAAATAAAAATAGACCACATGAATAAACATTGTGAATTAAAAACAATAACATAAAAATCAATTAACGTAAGCAAAAACATGCAGTGCAGAACGGAACACTGCAATAATTATAAATGTAAGTCAACAACTGTCTCATACAGGTATGTGTGCACAAGCACTGGCTCTACTGGTTATATACTATAGTTTTTATTATCATAGTCAAACCGACCATACAGAACCTTTTTCAGGGCTGTCAAACTCATACAGGGGAGAAAAAAAACCCATCACATTCTGAGTAGTTTATATCCTCAACAAAGATCTTATCCATAGAAAAAAAACCAGCAATTCACAACATGGCAGCCACATTGTTGACATCATTCCAGCGGACAAAACTAGGCTGCCCAGCAATCATCAGGCATTCTGCTCAATTTCTCATTCCCAGTTTTTCATTTAACTGTAAACAAATCATTAAAAACATTCAAATGCCAGAGAGAATAATAATACATAACTAGATGCCATCTGAACAAATAGACACTGAAGAATGGACACCCTGAGTTCACTCCGAGCAATGTGTATTCTACCTATTCACCAGATAACAAAGAAAAAAAAAAAAACTAACGGCAAAAATTGTTTCAAAACGAGGTGACGAGCATTAGTTCCACCAGATGGTACAGACAAACAGATTACAGGACAAAATACAATGCATTTCAACCTCTTGGGTCTTCTTCAGGCAAAAACAAGCATTCAGGACAATGAAAACGAAGAACCAGCAACCTCTTATCTTCTCATATTTGGTGCAAAATGGGTGTTGGATGGAGCAAAATGGGTGTCATAAATTGTGCTCAGTAAAAAAAAAAAAAAAAAAGTGTAAAAAAAAAGTTTCCAGAACAAAGACAAGAGAATGGTGCACAAAGCCAGAAAAGCAGTAGACAACAAAATTACTGAAAGATGATTTTTGTCCTCGAAGAATCAAGATTTTTCCTATAAAGGCAAGAGTCAAAGAGAGCGAAAGAAAAGAGGAAATCATCAGCACACAACTTCCAGATGGCGGGGAAACTATTTATACTGAAACAAGTTCCAGGCATCCTTAGGAACACTTGCACCACTGCATCCTGGACAAGAGTGACAAATGGCACGAGAATCAGAGCATGGCAGAAAAAAAAGGTTTGGATTGTTGAACAGGTAAATTTCAAGTGATTCATTTTTAAAGCAGCATCGTTTTCATCACAAATTGAATAATGGATGGGGTGAATCCTGGAGAACTGGTGCATGGTGAGGACAGGAGCAAGAATCCAAACTTTCAGTTTACCTACCATAGGTATAGACAGAAAACTGTGACAAGCAATGATGTAGAAGGTATTCATATGTTTTCCACACAAAAAAATACAACACAACAATGGAACATACAATCATTGTGACACAAATTATGCAGTTCTAATCTATATGCTATGATCATGGAAAGTTAAATTAATGATCACTGACAGTAGGTCAAAAAGACATGTGATGAAAAATGGATCAATGCAAGAATCTAAATGATTTCAAGATAATCAAAATGATCATTTTGGGTGCAACTCCAGGCATTGTCCTTGTTAGTAAAAGTCTATAAATCAAAAATCAACCAACTGAACTTCAACAAAATATGTCTACAACTTTATAAAAAATTCACCAGAAATGTTTTTCCCCCTAAATGACCACAATTCAAGTACAAATGAATTGGGCATGAAGTGGATAAGGATGTTGATGTTGATCAATGTGCAAAATAAATTTGGCCCTTATTTATACATCAACTGAACGAAGAAGCAGCTTGACGGAAAAAGCCTATTTTGTGACCGACATCTTCCTACCAACGTCAACAAGAGTGGGTCAGTTTTACAGAATTTCACCTGCACATGGTTCGAGTCCTCACAAGGTATTCCACACACGAACACATCCCCTTCCTTGAGCCTCATACCAGAACCCTCCCGTCCTCGTCACTGTTGGTGTGATCAGTTTACATCTAGTGTCGGCCTCCACTGCTAACAAAATCAATCCACCGGGGTCACTTTTCCCTTGTGAACAATCCCCCACTGCAGCACCAGGGCAAAATCAATGTCTTTCACTTGCCAATATCCACTGCAGCTGCAGAATATAATCAACAGGCATCAAATGCCCCGCAGCACCTAACGCAGCACCTAACGTTATGCGGTTAAGTCCGTGCACTACAACAGCAGCATTGCAGCTTCTTCAAAGGTCACCGCCACCAAAACTGGTTCCAGATTCTATTATGATGATCACAGCTGATGCTAACAAAACACACACACACACACACACACACACACACACACACATACACAGCACCTCACTGTCGCACAGCAGTTAGCACAGCATATTGACAACCGGGATTTTTTTTTGTCACTATGTATTATGACTGTCAGATTTATCAACTCAAGACTCAGATGAACAGACCATAAAGACCCAAAGCAGTGTCATCCTGATTCACATTCTTTGTTTTTGTTTTTCTTTTTACATACTGTCTTCTCTACACACCTATCACTTGAACAAAAGTGATCTACTCCAGTCCCACTGCAACTATGGTAAACCGGTTAGCGTTGTGGATTCTAGGCAGGCCAGCACCTCTGTGTGTGTGTGTGTGTGTGTGTGTGTGTGTGTGTGTGTGTGTGTGTGTGTGGTGTGTGTGTGAGAGAGAGAGAGAGATTGATTGATTGATTGATTGATTGATCTTTAATACCCAAGGATGAAGATTTTAGGCCAAAGCCTAGTCTTACAATCTGTCCTTGTCATGCATACATTATTTCAGCACATATCATTCATACAGACAATTCAACATAGCAACATGATAATCTAATTCTACAATGATAAGCAAACTACTCATAAAAGCACTAATGAGATGGGGATGGTAAAACAAAAGGAAACTTACAAGCAAACAAACAAACAAAAACTACAGAGAGAGAGAGGTCAGAGGAGGGTGGGGAAGAGAGAATGGTAGGTAGGGGGAGGAGAAAAGGGAGGGTAGACAGAGTGGGAGTGGGGATGAGCGATTTTAACGGAGTAGGTTTTATGTTTAGACGATTTATTCAAAGCATGGTTCACAGAAGACTTAGCGAGTGGACGCTAATCATTGTAATCGAGTAATTTAACTACTGAGACATAAAATGTTTATGCAAATGTTCCTTGAAAAGTTTTAAAGTATTCATGTTTTGTAGATTCGGTGGAAGTGAGTTCCAGACATATGGTCCAGAGTATGCTAGGCTTGTTTTGTATAGATCAATGCGTGGGTAGGGAAGAAGGAATTTCGTCGAGCCAGAAAAGCTGTTCGATCTTGTAAAAAGGGCATTGATATAACATGGCATAGTATCTGTCAAGATTGTAAACATAAATGATGCCTTGTTGAATTCCAATTGCCTATTCAGAGGAAGTATGTTCAGCGCTTTTAGTTTTTCGTCTGTTGTTAGAGATACAGCTGGATGGAGTAGCTTTGCTGCACGTCTATGGAGAGAATTCAGCCTTTTCTTGTGGACGTCACTACTGCCGTCCCACACTGTTGAGGCGTAATTGATACGTGACATTATGTGTGCATTGAAGAAAAGTTTAAGCACATTAATGTTGACGTAGCGCTTTAATTGAGATAACAGGAAAAGGTGTTTTGAGACTACTTTGCATACGTTATTTAGATGAGATTGCCATTTCAATTCTTTATCATCAAGAGAGAGAGAGAGAGAGAGAGAGATGTATGCTATGTGTGTGTGCTAATTCCATCAGAAGCAAATTTCTTTCAGAGCTCTCAGCCCCTTTCAACTCCCACTGAGTTTTTCCCCATGTGTGCTATGGATTCCAATATGAATCCCACAGACCAGTTTCATCAACTAATGGGAGGGTCTCTGGGAGCGTCTCTGAGGGAGAAGCTCAAATTTCCTGACCAGCTCTGCAGGAACCTCTAAGGCATGGTAGACGCTGGCATGTATTCGTCTATTATGAATGGAAACCTCTCCAAATAACACAGGCTTGTCATGTAGTGATGTACTCTCAGACTGGAATGAACTCCACTGCATGACCTTATCAACACATCCACACATGACCAAAATCAATGTTAAAGAAAAACAATCATGACATACACTTTTCAGTGTCTGTGGAGTGCTTTGTTGTACATCACACACAGCATGAGTCATATAATTTTACGGCTCAAAACCCTGCCTTAAGAGGTTTAATGGCAAGCTTTACTACAGTTAATAAACCAAAATTCATAGCCATATATATATATATATGAATCAAGAACATTATTTCTGCTAGCAAAGGACTTTCAGCCTACTGTCGGAACCTTCTGGAAATTGCCTCCATAAAAACTATAAACGCCTTAAGCACTCAAGAAATACTGTTAATGGCTACTTAGATCATAAACAAATGTTTTGTCAAACAAAATAGGTATCATGATAACAACAATAATCATGACTGTAATGGGGACACAGCCAAAGAAAAAAAAAAGAAATAGGATCATGGATATGTGTGTTTTCTTCAGTAAGTTTCTCATTTTTCACATCCTCTTGATTGTGTGTGCATGTGTGTGTATGTATGCGTGTGTCTGACTGCCTGTCTGTGTCTCTGTGTGTGTGTGTGCATGTATGTGTGCGTGTGTGTGTGTGTGCATGTATGTATGTGTGTGTGTGTGTGTGTGTGTGTGTGTGTGTGTGTGTGTGTGTGTGTGTGTGTGTGTGTGTGTGCGTACATGTATGTGAATGAGTGAGTGAGTGGGTGCACACACATGCATGCACGCATTCATGTATGACCACATGCATGCATGTGTGTGCTCATGTGAGTTCAAGCGTACACATTGTGTGTGTGTTTGTGTGTGTGTGTAGGTGTATGTGTGTGTTGTGTGTGTGTGTGTGTGTGTGTGTGTGTGTGTGTTGTGTGTGTGTGTATGTGTGTATGTGTGTGTGTGTGTGTGTGTCTGTCTGTCTGTCTGTCTGTGTATTCGAGTGTTTGAATGTATACATCTGTTTGCACATTTGTGTGTGTATGAGATTGTGACTTGCATACATGTACATGTGTGCCTCAGCTCATTCATGCATATTTTATTTTCAAACTAAGCTTTCTTGTACGAAGAAACTTTAGAAGAGTTACTCTCACTTTTTTTTTAACCGCTTTTTTCCGTTCATCCTAATGCTTTCAAAAACACAAACTCGAAAGCTCTCATAAGTAGTTCAAGTAATGAACTTAATTAATATCCTTTTATCCTGTGCTGATCGTGAAGTCGTGGAGTCAAGGTCTTGTCTAAACACGATATTTAGCTTCCTATCTGATGTCATACTTATAAACCGACAGAGCATGATCGATGGTCATCAGCTGACGTGGTGGAGCAGCTACTACTTATTACTATTAGGCTGTGGATCATCTCTGTCATCAATACTGGGAATGTGTGATTCATCTCTGATAAAAATAACAGCACTGTGTCCTGATACAGTCAGTGTCTTTTATAGGAAACACATCACAATACTATTGTTGCCTGTGGCAAGATCCTGCGTACAGTTGTAGTCACTGCTGGCTGTAAAATACCCTCAGGATTTACCTGAGAATTAACTGATGTGTAATGTCAGTGAACATTGATTAGATGAAAATATCCTATGTATTATCACACAAAAGATTCTGTCAACCTTTCTTCTTCTTCTTCTTTCTTCTTTCTATGGGGATGTTTAACCTGCCCCGCGCCCACAGTCTTCAAGTAGACTATTCTGGCACACAGGTTTGCATGCATTGTGTATTTTTGTGTAGCCGGTACTCACCCGTCTTAGGACATGAGCATCGGGATCTTTAGAGTCCGTGTATGGTCTTTAGTGCATGTGACACAGACTAGACCTCGGTTTATAGTCCCATCCGAACGACTATAGGGGGGATGGAGTCAGAACCAATGTTAACTCCGAGGGAAAAATCCCCCTAGACCGAAATTCGAACCCGCAACCCAGGATCACGAGTCCGGCGCTCTACCAACTGAGCTATCGGCCCCCCACCTTTCATCATGACTGTACAGTGATGGACATACTTGTGTATATTCTTACCTGAATGCGCATACATACGCACACACACGCGCACACACACACACGCACGCACGCACGCACGCACACACACACACACACACACACACACACACACACACACACACACACACACACACACACACACACACTCATTCACATACAACACACTGGGAGAGGAACAAAAGGCCGAAATTCGAACCCGCAACCCAGGATCACGAGTCCGGCGCTCTACCAACTGAGCTATCGGCCCCCCACCTTTCATCATGACTGTACAGTGATGGACATACTTGTGTATATTCTTACCTGAATGCGCATACATACGCACACACACGCGCACACACACACACGCACGCACGCACGCACACACACACACACACACACACACACACACACACACACACACACACACACACACACACACACAACTCATTCACATACAACACACTGGGAGAGGAACAAAAGGAGAGAGGGAAAGAGACGGACAAAGGGGGAGGTTTGGCGAGGGATGGGTGAGGGGATGAGGCAGGAAGGGGTAACTCTGGAACGACTTGAAGACGCCTATCAATCCTTAATTTAAGGATTTGGTTTTCCTTTCTTATATTTAATCCTACTGCTTTTCATCTGTCCCCTGGTGAATGTCAGTTTCATATAGTCATACCAAACCTGAAGACTAGAGAAGAAAAACAAATCAAAAAAATATGTTGTCACACTGTCAGTAAATGCACTATGCACACTTCTCATTGGGTGTGTTCTTTGGCATCATGGAATGGTCGGTGTCTATTTGTAATATGGTATTTTAACAGAGTGTTCACAAAAAAAAAAAGGTAAAAAAAAAAAAAGGAAAAAAAAAATACATACAAAAAGTGCACAGGTGTACAAATTTGCTTAAAGTCAGAATTAACATGCACCACAGTCACTACAGAATATCAGGACAATGGACAACAGAAAGATCTCACAGTGAGGTGACTACAGGTGCAAACTGAAACAAATCTGAAACGAGACATAATTATTCCGCCGCACAAAAAGGAAAAACAAATTACAAGACATAACATGACGTGTTTTAGACCCAGCCTATGGACTTCTTCAGGCGAGACAAACAACATTCAGGGCTATGAACATGAAGAATGACCAATCACTTATCTTCTGCAGAAAGATTTTATTTACCCTTCATTAGACTGAGAGCTAGGGCATTTATAGCAACGCACCCCCACCCCCACCCCCTCTTTTGAGGGCTTAGGAAACTGGTAATGGGCAGTAAATCCTGGTACCTGATAGTTGACAAGATCTAGGTCAGGGAGGGTAAACAAATGAGTAATGAGGAACATAAGTACCAAGGTAAACAGCTCGTCTGTGATCGTTATGAATATGACTCATTCACCGAGTGGCCAAAACTAGCAGCCCTGCACCGAGGATTCTCTGCATAGATTCTCTGTGTTTCCCACATACTTTTCAGTTCAGACGTCCATTTATGCAAGCAAATCTGAAGGTCATAGATACACAGTGCCGCTTAATTATGAAACTACAAATAATTCAGATCAAAATAAATTAATGCACAAGAGATCACGATACTACTTTAGTACTTACTTTGAGTTTTACACACACACACAAACACACAAACACACACACACACACACACACACACACACACACACACACACACTCTCACACCCTGCTAATTTAGTACTTATTTCAAGAGATCACTGCACTACTTTATTACTAATTTCAAGTTTTTTACACACACGCACGCACGCACGCATTCATGCACACACACGCATGCACACACAATCACACTCACACACAAAGAGCAAACAGACATTCTTTTCTCCTCAAGACTATAAAGTCTTTTGTTAAAATATTTTGATTGAGTGTTTTGTTCAAAAACAAGCAAGCCTTAGCAGATCTGTATCTGAATTTTTAAAAATTCTTTGTAAAACTATAGAATATTAACATTTTGCATTAGTGATAATTATAACAGCAGTTCACACTGAATTATCAAGAGCTGTGTTGTTGTTTTTGTTGTCGTACCCTGGCTAAAACAGTGAAAGACTCCAGGGATCATCCAAACAGCCAAAGTACTTGAACACTGCCATACAAATGCATCAGCTAGGGATGAGAACATTACGTGTTCTCAAGAGCTGTAAAATGTGATATAGTGGGTGAACCTCTGTGTGTGTGTGTGTGTGTGTGTGTGTGTGTGTGTGTGTGTGTGTGTGTGTGTGTGTGTGTGTGTGTGTGTGCGTGTGTGTACATGCACACACGTTTCACTGTTTTTATCTTGGTGATGATGGTGGTGGTAGCAATATCATTTTTGCTATTCTGTGTAGGAAGGAAAAAATGGGTACATTACTAATGAAATGAAAGAAAGGAGAAAATATGGGGAAGAAGGGGAAGGGGAGCAAAACTATGAACACTGCATGAACAATCGCTGGATGAATCGGTAATGAACGTGTGTTAGGCAACGACTACACTATCATAAGCATATCTACTCAATATACTACCAACCCCTACTGAAAAATGTTTATGTGAAACTGTCTGCACTAAAGTGAAGATCAACACCTTTTCCTAACTCTGCTGATGCAACAGAGCATCACAATTCAAGATGCAAAGTACCACAAGCATGACGATGAAAACCACTGCAATTAGTGCAAATCAAAAAGTGAGTTACCATGACAGCAAATTCTAAACGAACCAAGACAGTTTTCTCCCTGATTTCATTAAGATCAAAGTGAGTGAAGACTACATACAAAGATCCATTCCGCCTTGACCTTACAGTCCTGAAAGTCTGTTTATTCCAGTACCTACAGTTCCATCCACAGTTTCAAAATGTTCTGACCAGCATCACCCTGGCTGTCACCAAGATCTATAGCACTCTGCTCTGCACTGTTCACTAAGACTAGACACTGACACCAAGTGCCGTTTCAAGATTCCATGGAATAGAACTGGAAGGCACTTTGTACCATCCCAGTCCTTGGCACACTTCACTCCAGATAAAAATCAGGGACCAGTTATGTCAAGTGAGCTGACTGTCACAGTGTAATAATGGTGTCAACACCCCCACAGACCTATGGTGTGCCTGACTGGCTCTGTGTTTGCTACACAATGAGAAACCGTAACAGTAGAAGTGGACTGCCTCGCCTACAGGTTTCAACTGGCTGTTCTAAGTTCTACACAGCTAATCAGCACCGACTTCTCCAGTTAACGAGAAATGTTATGAATAATTCCAACTGGGTCCATCGTTTTCAAAGCTTGTGAATTCAAACATTGTGAGTGTATATCCCACTGGCACACACTACACAAACAAAACATCGTCACTCTCACAGGCCATCTTAATGAAGTGTTGTTTTGGTGGTACCATGATATCTTTATTTAGCCATCCCCCCTCACTGTCTAGATATATGGTTTACCCTATGTGTCATGATGGGTGTGGATGTCATTTACCTTAATCAGTTAATGTAACTAAATTAACAGTACTCAGATTGTTGCTGAGGCAGCCCATGATCATGGTGATATCTGGCTGACAGTTATCAATGTTGAAAAGCAGGTTTAATTTAATCATTGTATCTTTTTTATTTTTCACTAACTTTAAAACAAGACAATCTGTCCAGCTACTGGTCTGAGTTTTGGTTTTGATTTCCTACTCTGAAGATAATATTGATATCGAGTGCTTTCCTCGACATACTTAGGAAACATGCATACAAGTACATGCACACATGCATGTATGGTGTGCATCCATGTGTGCATTTTCCTTAGCCATACTGCTGCTGCGTAATGTATGTGTGCATCTATGTGTGTGTTTTCAATTATCGTACTCATGTTGTGTAACTAAGATACATTTTAGGACCCCCAACCCCACCCCCATTTTCTGTGAAGACCTTACACTTCTGCCAGAGAAAATCCCTAACACTGAATTTAAACTTTAACTTGTGTTTAAGTTTTCAAATCCAGCAGTAATATGCCAGATACCCATGCTGTCATACTTAATATTGTGTATACTTTAGTGTGCTAAAAAGAACACCAAAAAATGTTTAAAAAGGGAACCAGACAGTGAAAAAATGAAGCCAGGGCACACAATGAACGTCTTCTAATGTGGCAGTCTCACATTAACTCAAGTACGTTAGCATTCACTGGTTCAGCTATCCACATGATGATCAATAGGTTGCATCTGGGATCCCCGTTAATGCCTGCTGACTACCCTTAATCAATCATCAACACAGCTTAGAAAAGACACTGAAATCAATTCATCTTGTACCAGGGCAGTGATAAATAATGCCCTAAAACA
This sequence comes from Conus ventricosus, assembly GCA_018398815.1. Taxonomy (NCBI): domain Eukaryota; kingdom Metazoa; phylum Mollusca; class Gastropoda; order Neogastropoda; family Conidae; genus Conus; species Conus ventricosus. Next base: position 50,755,212 of record CM031621.1, on the reverse strand, counting down.
AGATGGTCAGTTCAGCCAAAGAAACCTGTCCCTTGCATATATTCCAACGCTGTCCACACTGACCAGCTCCTCTTTCACCTTTTCTAACACAGCACAACTTCATCATTTCTTGTTCTTTTCCCAGCTGACGGCTTTGACAAAAATCCAACTCCTCTTCTGCAGTGAAGCAGATCTTTTTTATAAATGTGGACCAAAAAAAAAAAGTAAGATACTTTTATACTTTGAAATCTACAAAGAAAATGTTCCCTAGAGCACAACTTTTGCTTTTTTTTTCTTTTTTTTTAGATACCAGGTGTTAAATGACCCACTGCTTGAGAAAACCTGAGGCAAGTTATAACAATAGTGGGTCAATTTAAAGCATTTCTAACATTTTTCAATTGCAAAAGTAAAGTCAAAGCTCATTTACTGTTTGGCAACTAGAACATGTATACATCATCCAGAAGGATTAAAATGCATCATGCAAGTTGCAAAGCACTTCCATCCAAAAGAATATCTTAGATAGGGCAGAGAACAGTAAACAGAAATTAACAAACAAGAATGCCAACTCAAACTGAAAAACTCTTTGCATCAAGCATGTGTTTGCACTTATCATTTTAGATACTTGCCTTTGAGCATGTTCATCTTTCTTTAAATATTGAAAATGCAACACATGACTCACCTGTTACTGTTACATTTCTATCATCTATTACATTGTTCCTGGCTCTGCCTTTGCATATCTTTCTGATCTAGTGGCCCTGTACACATTCTCTCACTCTCTCCACTCTTCTTCTGAATCACTGCTTCTTCACCAAAACAAAAACCTAATGGCTTCTAATTGTTGCTTCCGGTCTGCAGCTCTGGAATTTGCTTCCATTCAACATCAGGCATTCCACAGTGTCACATCTTTCAAATCCAAACTTAAAATAGCAACATGAATGTCAATAATCATTGTTACTATCATTTATTATTAATTATTATCATTATTATTAACATCATCATTATCATTACTGATTATTTTTTTCAAAACATTAGAAAAGCTGAAATTAATGCAACTTCGAGGACTGGAACAAAAGAATGTCAAATAATTCAATGCATCACGAACAGGCCAATATGGATTTTTTTTTTAAAGTATAAATGTTGACTAAAATTTCAACTGTTCACAATACAATGCATTTGAATTTGGCCATAACTGGCCTTAGAAATATAACCGAACTATAAAAAAATTTAGTCAACATCCCTGTATATATCTTTTACAAACACCTTTTGATGTTTATGATTCCTAAGTGATTGCAACACTACTGTAGAATACTTGCATCAATTTGACTTGGGCATTAAAACAGATTTCATTCTTAGCACTGTACTGAAGAACGTAACTGAAATCTGTGTGTGTGTGTGTGTGTGTGTGTGTGTGTGTGTGTGTGTGTGTCTGTCTGTCTGTCTGTGTCCGTGTGTCTGTTATTTCCAACCCTTCTGCACTAATCTAATAATGCATGCTAGCAGGTAATTCTAAACTGAATTCATCCAACACCGGTCTACATGAGAATTCATGCAACAAGCGTCCCAAGCGTTATAAGGGGAGAGGAGTTGGGGGCGCGGCAATAAATGGGGCGGAGAGAGAGGAATGGGCACTCGTTGACTTCATGTTCACGAAGCTAGACTGATCCCTTTCCTTCCTTTCTGAAACAAAAAAATCTTTTAAAGGCTCCGTGAGTCAGCTCAGTTATCGTACTTTAAACAAGACACAGACGAATTGCGCAAAAACTGTTGAACAGATGAAGCAAATGCACATTCCTGCAGACTTGCTCAGTAACCAGTCCACAGTTGCCGCTGTCTGCTAACCAAAGGTAAACCCACCTGCCGTTTCTCGAAATTTTCACGTTCTACGTCAAGAGATGTTTTCCCTTTATGGCCAATTACTCGAGAAGCCATTCTGTATCCACGGGTATCCGTCTACATCTACATGGAGTGAAGCTCAGAAGATTCAACAGGCCGGATTTTGGTTCCAATCAATAAACTCCACCACGACTTATTTTCACTGTGCACTTCTATTTGGATTGACACTGCCCCCTGGCAATCTATGACGAAAACAAGGGAGACAAGGCTTAAACTACTTCCACATTATTTCATGAATCTCAAACCCTAGCTTTGTTATTGACCGACATCGTATCAAGATAATTTGAATTGTAGTCTTCCTTGCCCTTCCTCCGGCCCCTAGTGACTCCATCTTTATATTCAATCCCATTCATTTTATTTTCTTCATTAAAACAACCTTGCTTCACGACAGCCTACCAGACTTATGTCCCTTGACAGGTGCCTGCTTTCAGTTTCTGTTTTCCGTACAATCATGTTTCCGCGGAAATAAAAATCTCATGGTTCTGGCATCTCAGAAATAAAATACTTTAATTTGCGTTGCTTTTTTCTTTTTCTTTATTGTTGAGTTCCTTCTTCCACAGCTCTGTCTGAAAACCTGACGTTCTAAGATGAGGCCTGGCGCACGCGCGCGCGTGTGTGTGTATGTGTGTGTGTGTGTGTGTGTGTGTGTGTGCGCGCGCGCGCGTGCATATGTCTGTCTGTGTGCGTGTCTATGTCCCTGTCCGTGTCAGTGTCCACAACCCATACCGAGTATTTTCTGTCTTCTGTTATAGTGTTGGTATATGTACCCCTTTCTATTTTGTTGGTCATGAGCGCTGACAGGAAGTCTGCGAAGATTTCATCTCTTCTTCTTCCAGTAATGTTCAGCGGTCATCAGGTTGACCATTATTAACATACTAGTGGCGAAGCGCGAGTGTGTGCAGGAAATCCTGAGACGGGGAGGGAGTAGGTGGGGGCAGGGTTGAGCTGGGAGGGAATGGATGGGGGGGGGGGGCAGGGAGGGGGAGGGGGAGGAGAGGGGGCAGGGGGGGGGGGGGAGAGAGGCGGGTTCTACTGTGCCTGGGGGGCCCTCAATGCCCTCGAGCAGAAGGCATTATGGGAGGGGGCCTCGACAACATCAGCTGGGAGGGAGTTCCAGTCGACAACGGTCCTCAGTTCGAGACACTAACGCGTAGTCAGCTAACATCACGTCTACGTTTGAAGTTTTAACGTTTATTATGTATGGTTCTAGTCGGTAGTGATCAATAATTTCATTGTAAAAATATTGTCTTGAAATGCTGCTTTTTTTCTCTCCATTTTTTTTTTCTTTTTATTCGCGGATGGGGTTGCTCTGTGTGTGTCTTCTTCTTCTTCTTCTTCTTCTTCCTAAAACACTGCAGTGTACTGGTTCACTCAAAAACGAGGTCACCAGCGCGCAGTGTGTGTGTGTGTGTGTGTGTGTAATAGAAGTAGCAGTAGTAATAGGGCCCAATAGTAGTAGTAGTAATGGTGGTGGTGGTAAGCTTAATAGTAGTGGTAGTAGTTTCCATTTCACGTCTTTTCACAAAAATGATGTGATCTCAGAGAGCGTGCTTGCATGCGTGCGTGCGTGTGTGTGTGTGGTAGGTGCATGTAATCCCTCAAAGACTACCAACATCTCCTCGGTGGGGTAGTATGGCTGTAGTCGCATGTGCCTCACCAGTCACTTCACACTTGACATTCTTTACATGGATTTTCATCAGGTGTTCGGTAGTGATCGACATACCAGTAGGTCATTCGATTCAAAAGTTCAAACACATGACACTGGAGGCAAGATTCCGCTTTTATTACAAGAAAACAGATGCAGCTGTCACCGTTAAAGTGCACAGTTGCAAGAAGTTTACGTCACAAGCCGGATCTCCCAGGGAAGTGTGTTGAGACACAGCATTATTGTTCGTCCTCTCTATCCATGATTTGTTGAACCTTGATCAAAACTCTGAACATCTTCTTCTTTCTTTTTTTCTTCTTTTTTCCCCTTTTTTTTGGTATACGACACTTAGGTTTTTTTTAAACTCAGAGTTATAATGAGGGTTCAATATGTGCTCTTCGGGAGAGAACATGATAATCTGCTAAAATTGTCATGTTTTAAAGTTACGGAACAAGAAATTAGGATCGGACTAGAAATCAGACCAGAATTACATGACTACAAATGTCATGTTTTACAGTTAGGGAACAAAATACAGACTCAGACTAGAAATCAGACCAGAGTTACATGACTACAAATGTCATGTTTTAAAGTTAGGGAACAAGAACACAGACTAGAAATCAGACCAGTATTATAGACTAGATTGAATATGGACGGTGAGGAGTGTACCGTTGCTTTGTCTGAAAATGACGTTGAGAAGGATAACGGTCTAAATCAATAGCACATCGAGTTTCAAAAAGCACATGGCCCAGCAAGAGCAAAAGCAAACAGATTAGTGTGGGAGTTGTCTGAGGTTTCTTTGACAGTCTCACTGAAGAGTTCTTACATCCGCGCAAGTCACTGTGCGACCAATCTTTGGGTGTGGACATGATACTAATCTTGGTAGGGTCCATGGCGCTACTACTGGTTGGGTCCACGTTGCCACTGGTGAAGTCCATGACGCCACTACTGGTATGGCTCATACTGCTGCCATTGGAGGGGTCCATACTATTAGTAGAGTCCACTGGTGCTACCATTGATAGGGTCCATGAAGCTACTATTAGTAAGGTCCATGATGCTTCTATTGATAGGGTCCATGATGCTACTATTGGCAGGGTCCACGATGCTACGACAGGTCGAGTCCATGATGCTACCAGTGGTAGGGTCCATGATGCTACGATTGATAGGGTCCGTAAGGCTACTATTGGTAGTGTCTATGATGCTACTAATGGTAGAGTCCGTGATGCTACTATTGATAGGGTCCATGATGCTACTATTGGTTGCTTTTATGATGGTACCGCTGGTAGGGTTCATGATGCTATTATTGATAGAGTCCATGATGCTACTATTGGTAGGATCTATCATCTATCTGTTGGTTAGGTTTATGATGCTATCTTGATGGGGTCGATGACGCTTTTATTGGTAGGGTTTATGATGCTACTATTGATAGGATTCTTGATGCTACTATTGGTTAGGTCTAGGATGATATTGTTGGTTGGGTCCATGATGCTACTATTGATAGGGTCCATGATGCTACTAGAGGTAGGGTCCTTGCGGCTACTATTGGTAGGGTCCATAACGCTATTGGTAGGTCCATGATGCTTTACTGTAGGGTCTGAGATGCTACTTTTGGTAGGGTCCATGATGCAACTATTGATAGGGTCTATGATGCTACCACAGGTAGGGTCCTTGAGGCTACTATTGGTAGGGTCCATAATGCTACTACTGGTAGGGTCCATGATGCTGTTACTGGCAGGGTCTGAGATGCTACTTTTGGAAGGGTCCAAGATGCTACTATAAGTAGGGTCCATGATGCTGCTATTGGTAGGGTCCATGATGCTACTATAGTCCATGATGCAACTACCGGTAGGGTCCATGATGCTACTATTTGTAGTGTCCGTGATGCTATGATTGGCAGGGTCCATGATGCTGCTATTGGTAGGGTCCATGATGCTACTGTTGGTAGGGTCCATGATGCTACTACTGGTAGGATCCATGCTGTTGGTAGGGTCCATGATGCTACTATTGATAGGGTCCATGATGTTACTATAGGTAAGGTCCATGGTGCTACTGTTGGTAGGGTCCATGATGCTACATTGGCAGGGTCCATGATGCTGCTATAGGTAGGGTGGGATGATGTGTTACTATAGGTAAGGTCCATGGTGCTACTATTGGTAGGGTCCATGATGCTACATTGGCAGGGTCCATGATGCTACTGTTAATATGGTCTATGATGCTACTATCAGTAGGGCCCATGATGTTACTATTGGTTGAGTCCCTGAAGCTATTATTCGTAGGGCCCATGATGCTATGAGTGATAGGGTCCATGATGTTTTGATTGGTAGGGTCCATGATACTACTGGTGATAAGGTCCATGATGCTACTATGGGTAGGGTCCATGATACTACTGGTGATAAGGTCCATGATGCTACTGTGGGTAGGGTCCATAATGCTACTGTTGATACGGTCTATGATGTTACTAGTGGTAAGGTCTATGATGCTACTAGTGGTAAGGTCTATAATGCTACTATGAGTAGGGTCTATGAAGCTATGATTGGTAAGGTCCATGAAGCTACTATTGTAGGGTCTATGATGCTACTATTGGTAGGGTCCATGATGCTGCTATTGGTAAGGTTCTTGATGCCAAGATTGTAGGGTTTATGATGCCATGATTGGTAAGGTCCATGATGCTATGATTGGTAGGGTCCCTGATGCTGATTGGTAGGGTCCATGAAGCTATTACTGGTAGGGTCTATGATGCTATGATTGGTAGGGTCCATGAGCTACTATTGGTAGGATCTATGATACTATGATTAGTAGGATCCATGATGCTACTATTGATACTATTGGTGCTATTGGTAGGGTCAATGATGTTACTATTGGCAAGGTCCATGTTGCTACTATGAGTAGGATCCATGATGGTATGATTGGTAGGGTTCATGATACTGCTGTTGGTAGGGTCCAGGATGCTACTTTGGTAGGGTCAATGATACTGCTATTGGTAGGGTCCAGGATGCTATGATTGGTAGCGTCTATGTTACTATGGGTTGGTCCATGATGCTACTATTGATGGGGTCCATGATGCTTACTATTGGTAGGGTCCATGATGCTACTATTGGTAGGGTCCGTGATGCTACTATGGTAGGGTCATTGATGCTACTATTGGTAGGGTCTATGATGCTGCTACTGGCAGCATCCATGATGCTACTATTGGTAGGGTCTACGATGCTGCTATTGGTAGGATCCATGATGCTGCTATTAGTAGGGTCTATGATGCTGCTATGGTAGGGTTCATGATGCTACTATTGGTGGAGTCCATGGTGCTATGATTGGTAGAGTCCATGGTGCTACGATTGGTAGGAGTCCGTGATCCTATGATTGGTAGGGTCCATGATGCTACTATGGGATGGGTCTATGATGTTACTATGGTAGGGTCCATGATGCTCCTTTTGGTAGGGTCCATGATGCTACTATTGGTAGGATCCATGATGCTGCTATGGTAGGGTCCATGATGCTCCTTTGGTAGGGTCCATGATGCTACTATTTGTAGGGTCCATGATGCTATGATTGGTAGGGTCCATGATGCTACTATGGGTTGGGTCTATGATGCTACTATTGATTAGGTCCATGATGCTACTATTGGTAGGGTCCATGATGCTCCTTTTGGTAGGGTCCATGATGCTACTATTTGTAGGGTCAATGATGCTTCTGTTGGTAGGATCCATGATGCTACTAGTGGTAGGGTTTATGATGCTATTATTGGTAGGGTTTATGATGCTACTATTGGTAGAGTCCATGATTCTACTGTTAGTAAGGTCCATGGTGCTATGATTGGCAGGGTCCATGATGCTACTACTGGTAGGATCCATGATGCTACTATTGGTAGGGACCTTATGCTACTATTGATTGAGTCCATATGCTACTATGATGCTACTACTGGCAGGGTCCATGATGCTATTGGTTGGGTCCATAATGCTACTATTGATAGCGTCCTTAATGCTACTATTGATAGGGTCCATAATGCTAATTTGATAGGGTCCATATGCTGCTGGGTTTTTTTTTGCTGTCCCAATCGCTGCGCCACCTCAGAGGCAGTGCACCCACGCCGCTCATTCCGACACCCTGTCCACAGCCACAGCCCAGTCAGCCCCGCCGCAGCCCCAGCACCGGCAATCCACAGGGAGCCGTCAATGTCAAGTTGTCAAGAGGCAACCCACCGGAGGAGACACTGCACTGCTGCCGAGTCACTTCGGTGGTGTTCAATGGCGCCTGTTCTGATCTAACATACACAGGACATCACCTACTTAGCCCCCTACTGACGAAAATAATTGCTTAGTTGCAGAGCCGGTGTGAGTGAGCTCTCCCTCCGGTGGGCGCCACCACATCCGTCCAATGACAGCCCCCATGGACTCGCTGATACCGGTGACCCCGACGGAACCAAACCAAGGCCACAGACATAGAGAGGACATCAAAACTGAGGTCACCATGAGAGCAGGGCATGAATGGCCACAGAATTTGATACATTTTTTTTTATGCTGATCGATGAGAATGAGGATGATTAAAATGATGCTACGGATTTCCATTTTGGTCTGAGACTACATGACAGGGCTGTACTCTACGCTTCCTTTCATAATATATCCCGGCGTCAACCAGGCCCGAGAGATACAGGCACCTGTAGTGTTGGTCAGGAAATTTGAGCAACACTCTCAGAAACGCATCCATTAAGTGGATGAAACTCGACTGTATGGTCCCAGTCTTCCCAACCGAGTCCGTAGCAAACTCAACTCTGGGTAGGAGCCGGTCGGGGCAGAAAAACCCACATGACTCTGATGGGATTTGAACCCACGACCTCCCAGCTGGGAGTCCGCAATGCTAACCACTTTGCCACGGCGGCTGGTCCATATGCTACTGTTGGTAAGGTCCACAATGCTACTATTGGTAAGGACCATGATGCTACTATTGGCAGGGTCCATGATGCTATTAGTTTGGTCCATAATGCTACTATTGGTAAGGTCTATGATGCTACTATTTTTGTAAGGTCCATGATGCTGCTATTGGTAAGGTCCATGATGCTACTATTGGTAAGGTCCATGATGCTACTATTGGTGGGGTCCATGATGCTATTATTAGTTTGGTCCATAAAGCTACTATTGGTAGGGTCCACAATGATACTATCTGTAGGATCCATGACGCAACTATTCATAGGGTCCATGATGCCATTATTAGTTTGGTCCATGATACTACAATTGATAGGGTCCACAATGATACTATCTGTAGCATCTGTATATGATGCTATTACCAGTTTGGTCCATGATGCTGCTATTGGTAGGGTCAATGACGCAACTATTCATAGGGTCCATGATGCTACTATTGGTTGGGTCCATGATGCTTCTATTGGTAGGGTCCATATGCCACTATTGGTAGGGTCCATGATGCTACTATCAGTAGGGTGCATGAAGCTATCATTAGTTTGGTCTATGATGCTACTATTAGTAGGCTCCATGATGCTATTATTGGTAGTGTCCATGATGGTATGATTGGTAGAGTCCATGATGCTACTATTGGTATGGTCCATGATGCTATTGATAGGGTCCATGATGCTACTATGGGTAAGGTCCATGATGTTATTATTGGTATGGTCCATGTTACTATTAGTAGGGTCCATGGTAATACTGTTAGAGTCCCATGATGCTAATATAGGTAGGGTCCATGATGCTCTTATTACTTTGGTCCATGATGCTGCTATTGGTAACAGCCCTGATATGGCCCTTTGCGGTCGGCTGGGCTATAAGCAACATTATCTGCTATTGGTAGAGTCCCTCGATGGAGTATGGCTGCCTTAATGGTGGGAAAAAAAAACGGTCATACACACAAAACTCCACTCCCTTTGTTGGGTAGATGGGATTAATACTTGCCTGTCCATATAGGGAGTGTCCGCAGAAGTATCAGCCTGCGTACACAGAAGGAGAAGAAGAGTCCCTTGATGCTTCTACTGGAAGGGTACATGATGCTATTGTTAGCTGGGTCCACGATGCCACTATTAGCACGGTCCATGATGCAACTATTGGCAGGGTCTAATTTACCAAGTATTTCCAGGTAGTACAGAATTCTAGTAATTTGAATTCATTCTGGGAATTGAATTTACTTGCAACAAGGGACTGGAATAGTTCAATTGGTAAAGTGCCATATTTGTGATCCTGATATTACGGGCTCAAATCTCTGCCAGTCTCTTTTGGTACAGGGTGATTTCTTCCCTGCGAGTCAACAATGGTTCTGACTCCATTTCCTGAGAAGTCCTTCAACTGAGACTATAAATCAAGGTTCAGTGTGTGAAAGCATGTATAAGATCTTGCGCACACAAAAAACACCACCACCAACTTCAGGAAGAGAAGGCTAGTTTGGCTATTAGTATGGACGGCACAAAGACACATAGCATGCATTCTCCATAAAATTCAAAGGAATGAGCAAAGTCTGAGTGACTGATATTCGAGGATGTGAACAAGGGAAAGCAAATGATCAGCACCAGCTGGCAGCTCTTCAGTCAGCTCTACCGACGTAAGCAGCCTGTTGCGTAAATGTAAGAGTGGATTGTAAAATGCTCAGAGTTTGGTCTCTTATTGCAGATTCGGGCTTTATGATTACACTAATAAGAATCACAAAATTTGTTCAAATCTACGAACTTGTACAAACCCAAGTCATATTTCAGGCTTTTACGGCCTTAGAAACGGTACCCCAGTTTCTCCAAGCTTGCCTAAACCTTATATGGCTGCAAGAACCCCAGCGATCAAATAATCAAAAGAACACACCAGGAAATTTTGAAAAACAGAAAATGATACCCCATCTGATCTGTAGGTTTTGGATTAAGCTTAGGGTTGTTCAAGATCTGTCTGAACATCAACCATTGGTTTGATTTAGGTTTTGTAATAATTGAGAACAAACCATTTGTCTATATTTTTTTAAAAAGCAAAGAAGAGAAAGTATTTTACAAGACTGAAATGTAAGGTGGGTATCATGTTCTGAAATTCAAACGGGAAACTATTATCTGTTTCTTTGTTGTCTTGGTTTGCTTTCCATTGTTGTTTAATGTTCCTGAAACATCTGTACAAGTACAAGGCAATGATTTCTGTTACAGATTTTATTTATTCCACAGTCTCAAGTAACAAAAATGTTAAGTGATATTTTCATTTAGTCAGTACTGGTTCATGTGAACTAAATGATATATTTTAGCCTGTGATCCTTCCGATTCAGTCCATGAAAGAAATGGTTTCACACAACAGACAATACACATATATGCACCTAACATGCAATACATTGTTCACTGAAATGTCAGTCAGTCAATGTTTTTCAAGTTGTTGTGCAAAAACAACAAAGACCATCAAATAAAACACAGATCTCATACTTCTCATCACTTTTTTTCATTACAAGTCATATCACAAAATCCTGACTATTTTCAAAACACCTATCCTGTAAGTTAAGAAAAATACAGGTTTTCTTGTTTAAAATGAAAAAAAAAAAAAAAGAAAGATTTTTTTGGCTTAGTTTTTCTTTTGTGTAGTTTTGTTCTCACTCAAGATTTGGTTGGCTGACTGACAGGTGTTGTCAACAGACAGATTCAATAAAAGGTGTGAGCAAAATGTCTTTTTTGTTGTTGAAAGCTTGCTGGTGCATAAGTGAACAAATCAATAAAAGAAATTGTCTACAATTGACAATCACAGCTATGTCCACTTAACCAATGATATGCATATGAGAAGTCTCATACATTTATGTATGTATATTCCCTGTGGTTGAACAACCAACAAAAACAACAAACAGGGGGTTGTAAACTGGCCTTTTTGTTGTTGTTGTTTTTTTCTCGTCCATACCCTAAATGTTCATCTAGACATCACACACTTTTTCACCCCCAAACCAACCAAGCCAGCTAAGCATATCCATTTCCCCAAGGAGGCAAGTTGGTTCATTGTGATCAGCAACTGCAAAGCCACTGCAGTGTATATGTGCTGATCAGAAAAAGTAACCCCTGTTTCATTTGTGTTTGGATACAGTTTATGAGTCTGGGAATCAAAGAAAATATATTTCAATACAATTAGTTAGTAACCTTTTTAATGGCTTCAAGATTTCAACTTTCTGTCTATGTACAGTGCGTTAAAAACATTCAGTGTACTGCCACTGAGCTAAATCGGAAGTCAGTAAATGGGTAACAATTTAGAGAAATAGTTGCTCTTCTTCTTATATACACTACACTTTTTTTTCTTTCCTATTTTTTCAAAAGTATCTAAGTGCGCAAGCATTACTCATTTTGATTTTTCAGTCCAGGACAAATGGCAGTTAAAATGACTGAAGACAGCTGCATAAGACCATTGCACATCTAGACAAGTATTAGATCAAAGAGTTCTCATGTGCATTTAAATTTTAAGGATAAACAAAGTGACTGTTGAGCCTTAATACAGCAGACCTTTAAACATCAAACAAATACCGTAAACACACAATTCTAAGCTGCTGATTCCATACCAAATATTCCTCATTATTTCCATTGAATTTCTTTGTCTTCACCTTTCATCTCTTGTAGATGAGTCTGACATTGTTTGCTGTAATTACATTGACATTAAGAGGTCTAAACCAGATTTTTAATTTTATCTCTCTTATGCAACACGCGCACACACAAAAAGTATATTATCCTTGAAAAACCAGTGACCATCATCTAGCAGTTTCCTATAAAGTTATCCTCCCACCCCAATTTTCAAGAGGATTTAGGGACATGAAGAAAGGTTACAAAATCATTTCATTAAGTATAGAAACCCTGTTGAGGACAGTAATCATCTTGCAAGGGGGCCAAAAACAATTTGTTAAGTTTATTGGTGGAAAAAGTGTTCGAAAAAGTTTATCGCAAAACTCAAACATTTATAATCTCACCTATAAGATCAGGAACCAACCAAATAACACCCTTTTTCCACTTCTTTTTATATTCTGGTTTTCTTGTTGCTCTTTCCTTTTATGACAGTGCCTAGACTTTGACTAAACCGTGTTTACAGTTTATTTCAAATGTCAAAAGTCATTATGCAAAATGGGTACAGGACCCAAGAAACATTAATTTTTATCTCACTGAAACAAAACAACAACAAAAAAGCTGGTCAGCTCGAGTTATTTCTTGCCCTTCTTGCCCTTCTTGCCTTTCTTGGGCTTATCAGCCTTGGCCTTTTTCTTTCTGCGGTGCATGAGAGCCTTGCGGACTTTGTAGGAACGCCAGACAGCCTGAATGGTCGTGGCTGCGCTCATCTTGTATGCCTCCACCCGCTCAGCCTTTTCTCGCTCCTCGCGAGCCAGGCGGCGCCCCCCCAAGATGGCTATGTACTCCTTCTCCAGATTGCTGAAACGCTGCTCCAGCTCTCGCAACTGTTTCTTCTCTACAGTGTAGATGGCGTCGATCTCCTCATACTCATCCTTAACAGAGCAAATCACATATAAGCCTGGCTTTGACCAACAGCGTAGACAGCATCAATCTCCTCATACTCATCCTTAACACAGCAAATCACATAAGCCTGGTTTTGGCCAACACTTTCTCAGAGTCTGAGTGATGTTAGACCCAAACATCACTTTTTGTTTTTGTTTTTGTTTTTTTGTTTGTTTCATAATCATAGCCTAACTGCATGAACACACGGGGCTTTTTCAGGGATGTCGTTATACAAGAGAAAAAAAACTCCTCATCCTGAGAAAGAAAGAAGGAATTAGTGACTATACCTACAAATTAGGCATGAAAGTAAATAAAAGCAAAAACCATTTTGTAAAAGCAGAAGAGTGCATGAGGGGAGGCAATGGTTCGAATGTCTCGCAACATGGTGTTCTCACCAATTTAACAGACTACACTGGGCAGTGCTTCACAATTTCTGGGCTTTCAATGCAACAAAAACACAAACATGAAAAAACATTGAAAAGGCCATATGGGCAAAATGACACTACAGGATAGACAGCTTGTCTCCCCTGTGGACACTGTGGACTGTCTCAGTACCTAGTCACCAGATTACAAAAAAAAAGTCAGGCATGTTATGAAAAATATACAAAAACATTTTACAACAAAAGAACCTGGGTCCACACTGTTATGAGATGCAGTATTACATGGGGGATGCATTTAGCCATGGTAAATTCATGACATTTTCATTCTCTCTAAAGACATGGAAAGACAAAGCTTCAGACTGTTGGTGTGCCCATGCCATAAGCACAATAGTTTTCTTTTTAAATGAAATGTAACTCTTTGAACAGATATGCCTACTGTGCGCCCACTGATGAGCTGATGTCAGACTACTGGGACCCTTCACTGTCAGAATTTAAATACAGCAACAGGACGCAGCTGCAAAATGTGAAATTTCTTGAGTGAAGAGCATCACATCATCTGCTTCAACTGGCTGTTGTTCTAAGGCCAAAACAACAACAAAATGAACAAAACAACAACAACAACATCAAATCAAAATTGTTTGCATTGTATAATCCAGGACTGAGTCTATTAAACCCAGCCCATCAAGACCTTCAAGTTGTTGAAGTTACTAGTAAAAACTCTATTGCAAAGAAAAATTACACACTAGATATACTTCAGCGGGAAACAAATTAAAAAATTTTAACTGTACATAAAAACTGTGACTTTATTGTTTTGAACTGATAACTATCTGTGATTTTTGTTGTTGTTGAAAATATTGAAAATTTCAGTGACGGAAATGTGAAGATCGTTTGTATTTTTCTACATCAAGTACGTGAGAAGTAACTCTTTCAGTCCATATTCAAACTTACTTTCCCTGATAAGAAAGTGTTTATGTGACTTTTTTTAATGTCTTTTTTTGACCTAGTTTGACAGCAGAAGGGGAAAAAATAGAAAGAAAAAAGGAAGAGAAAGCCTACTACAGCCCAACATTTTCCCCATGTTACAGAAAACACACCATTCCCCCATCCATCCCCTTTTCTGCCCAATAACAGTCAGTCAGAACTGACCTTACTGGTCAACAAACACTTCGCAAATCACTTCAACACAGGCCCATCATTTTCACAACTGATGACTTACTTTCACCAGCAGACAGGTTTGGAATCAGCACGGACAGTGATTCTGAAGAGAATATCTTCTCTAACCTGTGTCTTCGAAGGATTGAATCCATGACCTTATGAGCAAGAGAACAACGAGCTTATCTACTTGACCAACCAGTCTCCTTAGAAACACTGATAAAGCTCTTGGTAAACCACCACAGATTTCACAACCATCAATAGGAATTCAAGCCAGGTCAGGTCTTACAAGTTGCTCAGAAATGGTTCTGTAATGATCAAATAAAAGCACTGCAGCATACACACCCGTGGGTGGTCCAAAGATTGCCAAATGAACTACACCCAATCTGAACAGATGAACATGTGTCCCACGTATCAGATAGCAATGCATTTTAAAGCCTTAAATGCTAAATCACGCACTGATTGCACTTTGGTTCCTGTTTTCTTAAAGCCTAATCAACAACACAGGGTCCTTTCTGGACTGTCACAACATACAGAATAAAGCCCAACTATAAGAAGGTATACAAATTAAGATATAAACAGAATACATTTTATAATATACCAAGCTATCAACGTTTTTCACACAAGTACATGTTGTGATGTAAGTGCCAACCATTCTACTTCATTCACACACACTTGCCCTTCGACATAGGAAAGAAATCAATAAGAAACAAAATGGTGCCACACAAAATACACTAAAAGGTCCTGTGGACAAACTAATCCAACTAGTGTCCATTCTTTATGGTATCACACCCTGATCACTAAATTACAACAGGCTGGCATGCTTTAAATTGTAAAACCAGAGAATGGTGGATCACAAAGCCGAAAAGCAGTGGACTAAAGCAAAAATAGATTTTTTGTGTGTAATATTTGAGAGTGCTGTCATTCACCATGTGTATATGTGAATACAGATATATAGGGGAGGGGGGAGGATGGTGGGGGTTTTTTGCTTTGGTTTTTTTTTTTTTGCTTTCTTTCCCTCCCCATTTACAACTTATGAAGAAAATGCATATGTCTCTGTATGAAGTTGTGTATGTCTTGCAAAAAAATGAAAAATTGTTCAATTAAAAAAAAAAAAAAAAAAGATTTTTTTTTTTTAGTCAAAGAGGTTGATAGAAAAGACAGAATTTTGCACACAGAATTTCCAGAAGGCTGGAATACCATTTATACCGAGAAGGCTTCCAGCATCCCCATGGAGCCTATAGCTGCATGTTTATCATGCTTATATGTGGAAAACCTGCACTGTCAAAACACAGAGAGAGACAGAGAGGGAGGGAAAGAGAGAGAGAGAGAGAGAGAGAGAGAGAGAGAGAGAGAGAGAGAGAGAGAGAGAGAAACGAGAGAGAGAGAGACAGAGACAGAGAAGAAGAAGAAATCATAACCACTGTCACTGAACTTAAAAACTGTATCCTTCGTAATCAAAGGACATTATGCATGGAACTGCATAATTCAATGCCATATGGAAAATGTGCACAGAATACTGACCTGCCTCTGTCCCAGTTCTTGGTCATACTTTATGATCCAGTTTTCTACCTCTGTTTCAATCTTGTATTTTTTCTGCAATGTATAGAAGACATTTGCATTAAAATACCATATTTGTGCTGTGCAGAGCTGAATTCAGAAAGCCTGATAGAGATGCAAACACTAGCCAAACTACATGCTTAACATTCTTGAAGTTTAATATATCAATGTTCATGCAGACGGACAGCTGCCAAATTTTTCTTGGAACTACTCTTATATAAGCTCATTTGTTTTCATTCATAGTATATGGAGGCCAATTCTTTTCACAACAGTCTTCTGTAATTAACTGAATATAAATGGTTTCTTACACTTTAACAACAAGCTCTCTCTTCTGTGTGTGTTTTTGTTTCTAAAATCTTTCATTCCAGTCATACACAATCATATATGTACACACAAACATACATGCCCTTACAAAGGTACATATGCGCACAAACGCACATGTGCACACACACACACACACACACACACACACACACACACACACACACACACACACACACACACCTCAGCTTTATTTTTCCGTCCTGTGCGAAACACTTAGTGAAAGGGCCGAAAAAACAAGGCTTACACATTTCTGATCCAACATTTTTGTTGTTGTAGTCCAAGCAGAGGCATGTATCAAACTTGTGTACCAGTTAACTAGGGAAAATTAAATTCCCAGAAAGTGATGACGTCATTTTTGCACAATTGTGTGTGTTGTCCTTGTTTGAATATTGCCTGACCACTTGTGTACAAGCTTTCATGCCGTTTCTACATTATCTACAGGAAAATAAACCTAGTCGAGTTTGGTATTAAAAGAATTGTCGGGAATTCGCCTATTCAGTCATCTCAAGAGCACAGATATATTACATTTTTCATGACAACTACTGATTGTCAAACTAACAGTCCCACATGTAATGGCCGCTCAACAATGCCGAACACATTGTTGCCAGACCGGCTTTACACAGATGACATTCAGTTTGCCAAGTACAGCACGGTTAGCTGGCTGGTGGGGAGCAGCCTGCAGAAAACACCCCTTTCCCTTACCAGCATTCACGGCTTGGCCTCTGCTGCTGCAGGCGAGCTGTAAACTACCCTGCCGATCAAAACTAAGTAGCTTGCTCTTAACAGCCGTCACACACACACACACACACACACACACACACACACACACACACACACCACACACAATCACAAGAGTGTGCTTTCATGTACAAATTGTCAGGCTGCATGTTCCAATCATAAGAACTAAGGGTCAGTTCAATTCAATTCATGTTGTTCATAGCCTCATCAAAGCCAATTCTTTATGTAAGGTAACTCTTTAATTTAAAAACAAAATCAAACATTTAATAAATTTGAAAAAAGAGAAAAAAATAAATTAAAAAAACAACAGCAAAAAAAATCCCATTTCAATTCATTTCTAATCAACGATTTATATGTGAT
The DNA here is from genome assembly GCA_018398815.1 of Conus ventricosus. Taxonomy (NCBI): domain Eukaryota; kingdom Metazoa; phylum Mollusca; class Gastropoda; order Neogastropoda; family Conidae; genus Conus; species Conus ventricosus. The sequence continues at coordinate 50,737,757 of CM031621.1, read as the reverse complement.
GTTGAGAGTAGTGTGTCCAACATGGAAACAGGTTGATTAGAAAAGAACTGTAAGATTTTTCTTTGAACATTTTGATCCAAAATGAAACATATACGTAAACACATGAATTAATGAAATCGCAATTTTTCACACATTTTTTAGTCATGTACCTTTTAGTCATGTGCCTTCACAATTGCAACATACTGGTACCACAACACACAAGAAGAAGAAGAAGAACCATGATGATGCATTACATTTAGATCCATGCCTATTTTAGGTAATATGGCAGAGAAGTTTAACAATCTATGGACAGTGAGAGGAGGGGACATGTGTACCACAAAGTCACAAGAGCAGCATGTTGAACTACGCTATGATACAGTCCGTAACTGGCAGATATGGACACACTTCACGATCGCCCCACCCCTACACACACTCACCACATTGGCATCTTTATGGACGACTTGTCACTTTCCCAACCCTAACCCGCTTTCATCTTTACATACACTCCTGGGGATATGACAAAAAATTGATTCTGTGATTTTGTTGTGTAGCCGGGTGCTAACAGTGTCTATTTCTTGGTCACCCGTCGTAAACGAGAGATTTTGTTCACGAGTTATCTTCCCCTTACCTCCCTTGATCGATTGATCTCATTTTAATTGTGTAAATTCTTTAAATCATGAATACCTCAGAACCTACAAAGTTGTTTATACATCGCTGAAGTCACAAAAATTAATGTATTCCATTCATTACAATCGTGTTGGACTGAGAAGCCCATATTTTCCTAAAACTGGTATTTTGACCAAATTAATCTTAGCGCCATTTTGAATTGTCCGACGAACAAGCCGTAAATAATTCTTGATTTCACAAAAAGTATGAGAGAATCCAAAGATCCATGCATGCACATTGAAAGTAAAGTCCATAAGCTTTCATTTCGTATATCGCATGCCTGCGAAATTTTCTGTACAAGCTTGTGACTATACGAAATGACTGCCGGCACCGGTCCTTTAGCGAGTCGCCTTCTTTGTTTACTGTCGGAGTTTTATCTAAATTGTCATTTCACGAAGTTCGGACTTCCCAATCGAAATCTTTTTAATAACTGCATTTCTATGATAGAAGCAACCGAAAATATATAAAAATTATCATCCGATGGACCATTTCAACGGAATAACGTTTTATCGAAGATCGCGTTTGAAGCACGTGGCGACGGCCATGTAGTGATAAGGCAAGTTGTGTTTTCTATCAAACTTTAAACGCAAAGTTCTCCGCTTGGACGGCATCTAGGATAATGAAATTTATATGTATAAAAAGAGCGAGATGCCAGCTTTTTATTCATTCCAAAATTATTTCATGCTGTTCAGTATTTTTCATAGAAATATAGGAAAATATGACGTAAGCTCGTTAAAAGTGGGTTCATTCTCGGACTTCAATTGCCAATAACTTTATACAGCCACAGAATTGTCAAATATAACTTATTGCGTTTTATTCCTTGGGTTCTGAGGTTTTCATCGATATGAAATATGTTTGGATACTTTGAACGGACGGCGGGCTAGACAACGCAGAAGCTGCGACAGATAGCACAAATTTTGTTATTTGCAGTCTCGCGAGGCTCATTTTGCGTGCGGCGCTGCGTTGTCTTCTTTGCGGTCCGGGCAAGCTGTACATTTGGCGCGTGGCGTAAGTGTGAGCAAATGGACACACTTCCGGACTCTTTGGAAAACCTGGAAAGAAAAAGGACGTACAGTGACGCGTCCTCTAGCTCCCTAGTGACAATATACTCTGATGACGAAGTAAACGCAGACAGTGGTCCTAAACGGACCAGGAGAGACTGTCCAACCCCAAACGAAGAGGACAATGACACACAGGGGGGGGGGGGGGGCGGGGGGGGGGGGGGAGAATCACCTCCCCATAAGGAAGACAATGATGCAAACGGGGAAGAATTGCCCTCCCATGACGACAATGACGCACATAGGGAAGAGTCACCTCCCCACATCCAGGACAGTCAGCTGGAAACGGATGGCTATACCCTGGTAAAAAGAAAAAAGAGGAGAAATGCACCCTCTCAAAAGGCACTATACAGTCCAGGGGCACCCCAACTAAATCCTATCCACCACGAACGTCCTGTTGTGGTGGAGGATTTAAAAAAGGGGAAACCCCTCCGTAAAATATGTTTCCACATGTGGGAACATTTGAAAAAATTGGTGGGACCTGTCGGCACCATCAGAAAAAGTAAATATGGAGACAAATGGGTTGTGGGCTGCACCAGCGACCTGCAACAAAGAAAATTGAGCAAAATCAAAGAAATAGAGGGAATAGCAGAGCACTGCTCCAACCCCACCCCTACAGTAGATGGAAGTGGTGACGGGAATTCCCCTCAACGTCAGCAAGGAAGCCTTCCTGCGAGCTATGGGAGGCGCAGTGGACGCACAAGGTGAGACTATCCAGTGCAACATCCGGGCGACCACACGAATGAAACGGTATGACGGGTCGGAGCTGAACAAATTCCATGTTAAATTCGAGCTAGGAGAACTGCTGGCTTTAATCATTCTGGGGAAACAAGAGTACCCAATAGTTCCCTTCCTCAGGAGACCCATCCAGTGCTACACATGCCACAGATTTGGGCATGTAAAAAAGCACTGTACTCGTGGCAAAACTTGCCCGACCTGTGGACAGAAAGGACACAATGGCACGTCCTGCACAGCTGTTACACTCCGCTGCATAAACTGTAAAGGCGAACACTCGGCTAAAAGTGTCAAATGCCCAGCAAAAGAGCAGTGGCTGAGGGCCAACAGGATCCGAGCCAAAACGTACGTACCAATGGCACACGCCCACCGAGCAGCCAAGCTTGAAATGGTCCGAGAGACTGACCCCCAAAACAAGAAAAACCTGAAATTTCTCTGAGACCAGGCTGGAGGAAAGAAGGAATGAGCTACGCAGCAGCCATCGCAAAACCAAAGGGTTCCAACACTCGAAAAACCCAGCAAAAACAACCAGCGTGGAACTCAATGTGAGTCATATACCACAAGCTACCAAAGAGCAGGCACCCTGCAACGAAAATGTTACTGAGAACACCAACCAAATGACCCAGGAGAAAAGCCAAAGGTGCGACACTGAAAGAGTAAAGGTTCTGGAAGAAGAGAACCAAAAACTCCGCCAGGAGAACGCCGGATTTAGACGGAGACTGGAGGCACTGGAACAAAAAATGGAGACACGGCCAGCGGGCGTCGCCAACCTGATGGAGCTGCTGGTAAAGGTAGTGGCCCTGTTTAGTGGAGACCAAGTGCAGGCCGTGCAGGGCCTGCTGACCACCCTGACATCACCCAACCATGGCAGTCCCCAACAGTAAAAAAGACACGAGAGGCCTGAAGCAAAAGCTGTCCATCCTGCAATGGAACTGCAGGTCCATCAATGGGAAGGTCCCCTTCCTCACTGACTACCTGCGGAACCAACCCAGCATGGACGTGCTGATGCTTCAGTCTCTCAACGTCAAACGTAACGCCCTCCCATTTCTGGAGGGATTCTACTACCCCCCTGTTGCACGACAGGAAGGAGAGCGAATTATGGTTGCCACGTATGTCGGCAAGAAACTGACATACACGGACCTCGATGTCCCCACAGGCCAAGTTAAATGTCGACTCTCAACCTGTGCAGTCAGCATCCCTACAAAGGGAAACAGACAAACCAACCTGGTCAACGTTTACTATCCTGCTAAAGCAGCACTGAGGAAGATGTAGCCTGGCTCAAAGGACTAGACGCAGACTCCTGCAGCTGGGTTGTGGCCGGCGACTTTAACGTCAGCCACAGACTATGGGATGCTGGGCAGATCCAGAACGCTGGAGCCCACCTGGCAAACATAGTTACTGACTCGAACCTGACACTATTAAACGATGGCAGAATTACCCGAATTGGACAAAAAGGACAAAGGAGCTCCGCCATCGACCTCTCAATGACCTCTTCTGACCTTTACTTAGATGCAAAGTGGGACCTGGGCCACGATCATCTACAATCGGACCACCTGCCATTACACATTGTGCTTGGTAGCGTGGACCCAGTACCAGCTGACATGGATATGAGCCCAAAGTTTCAACTTGACAAGGCCAACTGGGAACTGTTCGCAACCCGCTTAGACACTGAATGCGAAACGACAAACCCTGCAAGCCCAGATATTGATACATACTATGACAACATCAGAGGCATGATCCTCAGATCAGCCGACACTGCTATTCCCATGAAAGCCCCACAGCCGGGAGGGAAGCACAAATTCACATGTGACTGGTGGAACGAAGAGTGTGACGAGTCCACCGCGGGCAAGAGACACGCACTACGTAAATTCCAAGCAGTCATCTCGGAAGAGAACAGAGAAGCCCTGGAAAAAGCAACCCATCACTGCCAGGAAGTCACAGACAATGTCCGCCGAGAACACTAGGAACGCTTCTGCAGAGATGAAATAAAAGAACCGACAGATGGCTCAAAACTATGGAGGAAGATCAGGAAACTCAGGAGACGGGCGCGCCGACCTGAAAGACCCCTCCTAGTCAATGGCCAGCAAACTCGAAACGTCCAGGAGAAGGCATATGTTCTCGCAGAAACCTTCGCCAGAGTGAGTCAGACAGATCACCTCCCAGTGGAGATGATCAATGCCAGACACCAGGCCGAAGCAAACTTCACAAAACCTGTTATGGAAGACAACTCGGCCCCCTACAATGGAGACCTCACCATAGGCGAACTGAGGATGACAATCAGTAACCTAGGGTCAGCCAGCAAGGCTTCTGGCTCTGACCCCATATCCTACCACATGATTCGCCGACTAACAGAATCCATGATTAAGGTACTCCACATGTTCTACCAAACATGCTGGGTATCTGGCACGATTCCAAAAGCCTGGAAGGAAGCCCTGGTGGTAGCCATCCCCAAAGATGGCAAACCACCAGAACTTCCCACAAGCTACCGACCAATAGCTCTAACTCCCCACCTTGGTAAAGTGTATGAAAAACTGATCAAACACAGACTTGAGTTCCACATAGAAAAACAAGGCTTGCTACCTGTATGCCAGGCCGGATTCCGCAAAGGTAGGAACTGCATGGAACACGTCGTGCAACTCCTCGAAAATGTCAAGAAGAACATAAGATGGCGCTACCCAAAGGTAACAGTTGCCGCATTCTTCGACATCAAGAAAGCCTTTGACACGGTGTGGCATGCAAAACTACTAAACAAAATGCACCTACTGGGCATCACAGGTCGCCTATACCAATTTGTGGAAGCATTCTTGCACTCGAGACAAATGGCAGTCAAGGTAGGATCAGCCAAATCGGAAACCCACATCCCTGACATGGGAGTACCACAAGGAAGTGTCATAGCTCCCATCCTCTTCAACATCATGCTTCATGACATCACACGGGAAATAGAACAAAACATCAAACGTGAAGTGAAAGTATCACTCTTCGCCGACGATCTGGCGATATGGGTCGATCACATACCACGTCAACAAAAAAAGTCTATGAGCAACCTCCAAATTGCCATAGACACTATCCACACGTATATGCAAAAAAAACGGATTCGAACTCTCTGCAGAAAAGACGGTCCTCATGGTTTTTTGCCTGAAAATAAAAAACCGAGAAGGGTACTCAATACAAATTGATGGACACAAAATAAAACCAAGTAAAGAAGTCAAATTTCTGGGCGTTACCATCACCCAAGACCTAACCTGGGGTGCCCACATCCAAAAACTGGCAAACAAGGCCATGCATGCAGTGGGAACAATCAAAACCCTTTCTAGAGAGACCTGGACAACTCCAAAAAGCCTTATACACCTGACAGGAGCCCTGGTCCGCCCCAGACTGATCTATGGACACGAAGTCTTTTTCACCGCCTCTGAAAGACAGTGGGAAAAGCTACAGCACATTGAGCCAGCAGCTCTGAAGCAAGCCATGGGACTCCCCCAAAGCGCTGTTAACGACTTGGTCTACCAAGAAGCAGGCTGGTTATACCTCTAAGAGACGAATGCCGCCGCCGGTGTGCAAACTTCGAAGTCCGCGCCTCGATAGTACCAAACACTGTCAAAACAGCGCTCAACGTGGACGCTACTCCCGGTGACGTGGCAAAGGAGCGCCATCTAGCCAGGAAAAAAGCCCAGGTATACCAAAAGACCAGGCCACTAAACTCGCAGACAGCAAACATCTGGGAAAAAAGCCAAGTCAGACCGGACCAGGTAGTCCCCTCACCACATATGCCCTACCCGCCTTGGGAGATGGAGAGACCACAGATCCTAACATCCTACGGAAAAGGTGCCACAAAACAAACAGACCCATTGCGTCTAGCCAGCATAGCGAAGACCCAACTGTACGAACGCTTCAGCCACTACCTCCACATCTACACAGATGGTTCTGTTGTAGAAAACGGGGAGGCAGGCTGCGCCTTTGTGATTCCAAACCTGGGGATCTTGAAGCAATATCACCTAAACAAGGGGGTAAGTATCTTCACTGCTGAACTGCATGCCATCCTTATGGCATGCACAACAGTGAATGACATGCCCCAGCCACCAAGAGCAGTCATCATCCTGTCTGATTCTAAGTCCTCATTGCAGGCACTAGCAGGTGGAGGAAGGAAAAATAGGAAAGAAATCCAGTCCGAAATCCTTTTTCTTAGCCCATCAAATCATATGCAAGGGTACAGAACTGACATTCATGTGGTTCCCGTCCCACACAGGCATACGGGGCAATGAAATGGCAGACCAAGCAGCCAAGGCAGCTATAGAGAAAGGCACACCCACCAACCTCGGACTATCAATGACCGAAGTTATAAACCATGCTCAAGCAGCTGTTTACAGAGAACGAGAAAAAACAATCAAAGACCGATGTGAGACAAGGGGATGGCTTTACATCCCTATATGCAGAAAGGGGAAACTAGGCCAGAAACTCCCCAGAAAACACCCAACTGGTGAGGAGGCTACGCACAAGGTGCCGCAGGGGATTCCTCATGGGCACCAAATGTGCATGCGGGAGCGTTGTGTCACTCCAGCATGCCTTCAGTAGGTGCCCAACCCTAGCGGCCACCCTGGCGCCACTATGGGTGTTCAGGGCCACCGATGACCTAAGAGTTCAGGACTTCCTCCAGCCACATCCCACCCTAGGGATGCAACCCATGAAGCTCCTATGTGACTCCCTCCTATCCTCCGGTACAGACAGCTGGTTTTAACCACTGCGCAGGAAAGAGGTGTGGACGGTAAAGAGTGTCAAAAGAGACAAAGAGGATCCCCAAAGTCCCACTTTGGGTTGAACCTCTGAGACTCATGCCCCTGTCCTCTGGCTTCACAGCTGGGGGGGGGGGGGGGGGGCGACCAGTAAGGGTGTTTTACCCTAGCTGGCCAAAATTGGATCACGTGGATCCATATCAAATGGTCCTGGAAAGGAACTGAAGAAAAGGAAGGGAAGGGTAACTACCGCAAGGAGTAGACGACCAACGACAGCAAACCAGCACGGAGGACAGCAGCACCAAGTCTACACAGACTAAAGTCTGAAGAAACCTTGTCCTTAAGGGCCTCAGGCCGATCGGACGTAAATCTCACCCTTAACTAACTGAACTGAGTGTGAGCAGTGTTCCCCGCAGTGTTGCCGAGGAGTGTTGCCCAGAGTGTTGCCTAGAGAGTGCTCAGTGCGCTGAGTGCTGAGAGAGAGAGTTCCCAGGCAGTGTTCCTGGTTTGAGCTCCTTGCCATGGAAGAGAAATAAAGAAAAGAAAAACTCTGCTTTGTCCTGTGTGTCTTCCTGACTGGCTGCTGTCCCTTGGTTCCTGCATTTATCACCATCTGCCTGTCTTCACCTGCACACCCCTTACCCCTCCACACCATCACAACTGGCGCTGCGAGTAGGATTGAAGACAAGGGACCAAGAAGACACAGCCCAAGAAGACCGGACACCATGGCCAGCCAACTACCTCTGCACCCCCTGCATCAGCTCCCCAAATTCATGGGTACCGAGAGCAGCAGGGAAGTGGACGACTTCATCCGGGAGGCCAGGCTTGCCCTACACCTGCAGCCCCTGGATGACAGGACAGCCACCCTCTGGTTGATTGCCGCCCTAGATGGCCGAGCTCGCCAGGAGGTGATCAGGCTGCCAGCGACAGACGTCGACTCCCCAGCCAAGATCTTGACCATCTTGGAGGAGAACTGGGGAGAGCAGCGTGATGTGGTCACCCTGGCCACAGCGTTTTTCACCAGGCAGCAGGGCCAGGACGAGACCATCTCTGAGTATGCCTCCCATCTCCAGTACCTCTGGAAGAAGGTCAACCTGGCTGGGGATGGAATGTTGCCTGCCACCATACTCAGGGACGCCTTCACCATGGCCTACGACAAGCAGCACTTCGCAAGGATGTCCGGTATTTCGTCCGGAACCATCCTACCACCACCTTTGAAGAGGCTAGGAAGGAAGCCCAAAGGTGGATGCAGGACTGCAGTGCTGATGGCGACATCCTCCACATGGCTGGCACTGCTGCTATTGCCTCGCTTCAAACTCGGCTAGAGGCACTCATGGCCACAGTCACCAGCTTGAGGCAGGAACTGCGGCAACTACCACCTACAGGGCCACCACTGCAGATCGGCAGCTGTGTGAGAAATACACAGCGATCAAGACGATGGCCCAGGCGGAGGCGATGGAAGTCTCCACCTGTGAAAACTGGGGACAAACCCCAGTCCTCTGCCACTGTCAGCAGCCAGAATGCTGACAAGCGCCATGGCCCAGCAGCACCCAGGCGACAGGCAGAGTCCATTTTGCCTCAGCTGTCACTGGGAGAGATGCATCGACTCCAGCAGGAGGACCCATCCATTGGGCCAGTTCTGTCCTCCTGGCCAAAGCCTGCAGCTGGTGAGAATAAGGAGCTACAGGCCCTCATTCAGCAGCACGGTCGACTCATCTGCCGACAGGGGGTGCTCCATCGCCAAATGGTGGACCCTAAACTTGGAGCGCGTGAGCAGCTTCTCCTTCCTGGATTGCTCCGCCCCAAGGTTAGGAGCGCGTGAGCAGCTTCTCCTTCCTGGATTGCTCCGCCCCAAGGTTTTGTCATCAGCCCACAACCGCCAGGGTCACCAGGGCTACCAGCGTGCTGCAGAGATGCTGCGGCCCTGGTCTACTGGCCCGGTATGTACCGGGATCTAGAGCAGCACCTGGCTGATTCCCGACCCTGCAGAAAGGTCGGCCAGACCGCCAGTGCCTCCACGCCACCAAGCCATGCACCAGAACCCAGGCCACCAGGAGCTGCCCTGGCCTCCAGACAACTGGTTTGGCCCTGTCGGGCAACTCCACTGCCTGACAGCAGAATGGACACCCTGCCGTCATCGGCGCCACCTGACCGGAGGAGACTGATGCGACGGGAGCTGGAACCACCACAAGACTCCAGGATGGACCGGCAGACACCCCCGCAGCCTACGCCCAGAACTGCTAGTCACCCTGTGCCCACTCCAGTTTCGCCCCTGGTACGTAGTGATCCACCCACGCCAGCACCACGACGAACTACTTGTCTGGCGGTGAAACCAGTGAAGAGGTATGTTGGTGATCACATGGACGATCAGGAACTCTCGCATAAATAACTTGAACAGAAGTTCTCAGAGAGTTGAACAGTAAATATACCCCCTTATTTATAGTTGAATACCTTTTGGGAAGAGGCGTTGCGGACTGTTTTGTTAAACAATACCTTGTTATATTTTGATGTTGCCTTTATTTTTTGGTACAACCTAGTACGTGCCGATTGTTCTTTATGGTGGATAATGATGTATGCTCCTGTTGTTGTTTTTTGCCAACAGTAGTGGTAAAAGAAAACTAAGTAGAGTGTGTTACTTTTGGGGGAAATTTTGTTCAAAACGACAAAACCCAAAAAAATCATATCTTCATGGGGACTTAAGGATTTTATAACAAATTCTTTTTTGCCATTTTATTTTTTGTATCTGACATTTTTGGAATTTTATTCAAATAACAACTCCATTATTGTCACTTGGCGCCTACCCAATGTTTTGGATTTTTAACAAATCCTTCCTAGTCATTTTGTATTTGACTTCAATTTTGTTAGAATTCAGTATGTCCCTGTTTCAGTCAATGAGAATCTGTCAACTTTCAGACGCCTTGTTTAAAAGAGCAAGCCCTTGGTAGTTGGAGTATTGTGAAGGCAGGAATGAGAGAAAGAGACAAGATGTTTTAATACTTTTGATTCCCCGAAGTCGGAGTGTGGCTGCCCATGTGGCGGGGTAATCAAAAACGGTCACACACGTAATGTTCTCATCCCCAGCTGATGCATTTGTACCATAGTGTTCAAGTACTTCGGCTGTTTGGATGATCCTGGAGTCTTTTAGCCAGGGTACGACAACAACAACAACAACACATACTTTTGATGTTTTGCTCCTTTGATGTAAAGGTTTTGTTTTGGGAGTAGCCATGCCTCTAAAGACTTGATGGCTAAAGCTCCGTTTTTTTCATTGATTCATTTGTTGTGCTCCTACTTGATAACTCTGCCATTTTTATGTCATTTTTGCGCCAGCAAGGACGCTGGTTGTAACAGAGTAGGGGGGGGCGATGTAGCCGGGTGCTAACAGTGTCTATTTCTTGGTCACCCATCGTAAACGAGAGATTTTGTTCACGAGTTATCTTCTCCTTTACCTCCCTTGATCGATTGATCTCATTTTGATTGTGTAAATTCTTTAAATCATGAATACCTCAGAACCTACATAGTTGTGTATACATCGCTGAAGTCACAAAAATTAATGTATTCCATTCATTACTATCGTGTTGGACTGAGAAGCCCATATTTTCCCTAAAACGGGTATTTTGACCAAATTAATCTTGGCGCCATTTTGAATTGTCCGACGAACAAGCCGTAAATAATTCTTGATTTCACAAAAAGTATGAGAGAATCCAAAGAATCCATGAATGCACATTGAAAGTAAAGTCCATAAGCTTTCATTTCGTATATCGCATGCCTATGATATTTTCTGTACAAGCTTGCGACTATACGAAATGACTGACGGCGCCGGTCCCTTTAGCGAGTCGCCTTCTTTGTTTACTGTCTGAGTTTTTTTATCTAAATTGTCATTTCACGAAGTTCGGACTTCCCAATCGAAATCTTTTTAATAACTGCATTTCTATGATAGAAGCAACCAAAAATATATAAAAATTATCATCCGATGGACCATTTCAACGGAATAACGTTTTATCGAAGATCGTGTTTGAAGCACGTGGCGACGGCCATGTAGTGATAAGGCAAGTTGTGTTTTCTATCAAACTTTAAACGCAAAGTTCTCCGCTCGGACGGCATCTAGGATAATGAAATTTAAATGTATAAAAAGAGCGAGATGCCAGCTTTTTATTCATTACAAAATTATTTCATGCTGTTCAGTATTTTTCATAGAAATAAAGGAAAATATGACGTAAGCTCGTTAAAAGTGGGTTCATTCTCGGACTTCAATTGCCAGTAACTTTATACAGCCACAGAATTGTCAAATATGACTTATTGCGTTTTATTCCTTGGGTTCTGAGGTTTTCATCGATATGAAATATGTTTGGATACTTTGAACGGATGGCGGGCTAGACAACGCAGAAGCTGCGACAGATAGCACAAATTTTGTTATTTGCAGTCTCGCGAGGCTCATTTTGCGTGCGGCGCTGCGTTGTCTTCTTTGCGGTCCGGGCAAGCTGTATATATTTGGCGCGTGGCGTGAGTGTGAGCAGTGTTCCCCGCAGTGTTGCCGAGGAGTGTTGCCCAGAGTGTTGCCTAGAGAGTGCTCAGTGCGCTGAGTGCTGAGAGAGAGAGTTCCCAGGCAGTGTTCCTGGTTTGAGCTCCTTGCCATGGAAGAGAAATAAAGAAAAGAAAAACTCTGCTTCATCCTGTGTCTTCCTGACTGGCTGCTGTCCCTTGGTTCCTGCATTTATCACCATCTGCCTGTCTTCACCTGCACACCCCTTACCCCTCCGCACCGTCACAGTTGTATACAATCATAGTTTCATAAACTATTTATCATTCATATATTTAGCAAAGTATAGTCTTCAGACTGGTAAGAGCATGTGCACTGCATTCAATCATAGTCGTAACTGCAGCAGAAGGAACAGTCCTTATGGTAATACTTAGCACTAGCAGTATCAAAATTGCTTACATTGCGAAGCTCCTGCTCACTTGCGCGGTGTACCATTATGGCGTTCTGCAGCCGGGTACGAAGCAGTGCCAAGTCGGATTGCAGCTTCTGCTGTTTGCCCTCAGAGGTCTTCTCATCTGCTGTTTCCTGCTTTTCTGCGTCGGCTCGGAGGCGACGGATGTGTTCTTCTGTTAACTTCTCGACTTGGTGGAGCTCGGCCTGAAGGCGCTTCATGAGATCATTTCTCTTTTGGATCTGAAAAACAGTTCTGCTTGTTAGCTGGTCTGGTGTCAAGAGAAAGTCTTGTGCATGGTTTATAAAACAGGGTTTGCAATTACAAAGAATAATGGCAGGATGATTGGATGGTAAGTGTAATAGTAACGTAAATCTGTCCAGGTAATATTTTCATCTGAAAAGAGGACTGAGAAAAATTGTCCATGTGCCTTGAACACAATACCCTTTAATTTTGCAGTTGACACAAAAAGCTTCAAGTTCAAGCATGACCAACTGTGATTCAACAGAACTTAAAACCGGTGTTCACACTCACTGATCAATGCAAAGTCCAAAATTCAAAGCATGTATATGTATTTACACCATATTATATATATATGTATATGTATATATATATATATATATAACAAACTAATAAATTCCAAGGATAAGTACCGCACCGTTCATATATATATCTATATATACCGTTCATCATATATATATATATATATATATATATATATGTGTGTGTGTGTGTGTATGTGTGTGTGTGTGTGTGTGTGTGTGTGTGCGTGTGTGTGTTTGTGTGTGTGCGTGTGTGTACGCAACATTCCTAAGACTATTAAATGTATCATTGGAAAAAGAGGTAATTTACCTTTAATGCGTGATATTTTAATCATTTGCTTCCCTTAATTGTAATTTTTAAAATCTTTCAGTTTGACATAGTCTGTCAGTAATGTGTAATGCTTTTAACTTTTGATTTGAGTTTATTGAATTCTCAGTTCGACTCTTTACAAAAAAATCATCACTGACAAGCATGCTTCTCCTTTTTTGCATCTTTTCTCATGATCCTTGCATCACAGATATATCTGCGGTTGGGACTGAAAGGCATAAAGTTATAGACAACTTGATTATTTCATGAGCAATGAAACTACATTCCTAAGCAAAAGAACAATAAGAACATTTACACACTGTTAAAATTGTGACTTTCAGATGTAAGCATATACACACTTAATATTATGTGCGCGTTTCACCAAAATATCACTTTCACTTATTGCTCAATTTTCTATGAAACTGTCACAGTCATTTTTCAATTGACTATAACATACTATTAACATTAGTTCAAGTGTACACGCACTCACTCACACACACACACACACACACACACACACACACACACACCAATCCATGTGCATACAACTCATTACAAGGGTTCCCATTTTCGAAGCGACAAACCTCAAGGTCTTTGTCATCAAGTTTCATTTTTAGTTCCTGTTCCAATTTCTCGATGACAACAGCATTCTGACGCTCTCTCTTGCAGACTTCAGTCAAGTATGATATGCGTTCCCGTTCCTCCTCAGGAGTAGTGAGCAACCTGTTCATCAGTATCATTTTCAACTCCTGCAGATACTGTATCAAAGTCTGACACTGTGGATCTCTCTCGTTCATCTGATCTGAAAAATAAAGGATACAACAGTAAGCATTAAGCGCAAATTAGCATGCTAGTATTGAAAGGTATTTGATTCACTTGACAGTTTACCGGTATCACACTGACAAGACTGCTTCTAGAACTGTAAATCAAATGACACACAACTTGCTAATTTTGGCAATCATCCTTAACCTGTTTCCTGCCAACTTTTTGTATTCACAGATCTAGACCTGTTAGCAGATACATGTTTTTATAATTTCTTCAGAGGTCATAATAACTACAAACAATACAGTTGCTTAGAACTTAATCTTGACCTTTCAACTGTAGCTGTGTTTCAGTTATATAAATCACTGTACTAATTGGATACGTGTTGCATGATTTTCTAACTCTGACAGCCAAGTTAACCGTGAACGAGACAACATAACCTAAGTGGGTGTGGATTCCAAATTGAAGAGAACATCATCTTGATCGACACTTTCTTTCAATCATCTGTGCTACAGGCCCTGAAATAGCAGCAATGTAAACTGTGTGCACTAAAATACACATTCAACAAAACAGCAAGCAAAATACAGTATTGAACTATATCCTGACAAACACCATCTTTCTTGAGATCACAAGATGCAAAACACTACAACAATTTATGAACTAAATCACCAACAGTCTTTTTCTAAACAAGTTTGATTTATCATTGTTTTCAATTTGAATTTCATGTGATAATATATGATCAAGCAGAAACCAGTCTATACTTAATTAACATGAGATGGAACAAGTGTGTGTGTGTGTGTGTGTGTGTGTGTGTGTGTGTGTGTGTGTGTGTGTGTGTGTGTGTGTGTGTGTGCGCGCGCACGCACGCAAGCGTGTATGTGTGTATATGTGTGCATCTACATGTGCATAAAAAACTGTCAACAATTTCAATGTTCTTGTTGATGTTGCTGTGTTAAGTGCTATATAACCCTGTATTCTCTTACTACTAAGGAAGTATGAAATACTATCATGTGCATTGCATAATTCAATGATAACAATAAAGGTGTCCATATCAATCGGATATGGTTGGCTCCATACCTATCAAAGCTGCCATGATGGCTGGGTTTATGGTGAAAGCTCGCAGAACGTTTCTGGTGGAATGACTCAACTGCTCTGCGACAAGCGACAGGTTCCTGATCGCCGCCTGTAACCGGCTCTCTGTACACTTTGCAGCTGCCAGTGGTTCACCTTGGACTGAACCCTCATGCAGACTGTCAGCGCCTTCCGTGTCATCTGCAGGTTCGTCTCCTTCCTTGCGGTCCGCTGGCTCCTCATCCTCCACTGTTTGGTTTAGACTTAGAACTGAACCCTCATGCGGACTGTTAGCCCCTTCTGTGCTGTCTGCAGGCTCGTCTCCGTCCACGCTCTCAGCTGGCTCCTCATCCTCCACTTTTGGGGTTAAACTTTGGACTGAACCTTCATGTGGACTGTCAGGTCCTTCCGTGGGGTCTGCAGGCTCGTCTCCTTCCACGCCCTCAGCTGGCTCTTCATTCGTCCCTTTTTGGTTAAACCAACTTGAGCATCTAACTGATTTTCAAAAAGAATCCCTTTTACATCTGAGTGGAACTGATGACTGCATTGGGCGCACACACACACACACATCACCTGCATGCACACACACATACACACACATACGCACACACACACACACACCACCCGTACGCACACACATCACACACACACACATACACAGACTTAGCAACAGGTATACTCACATACCAACATACATCCATGAGTAAGACTGGTTGACAGACCTGCACGTGATCCTTGCAAAGAAAGTATGTGTATATATACTACGCACAAAAAGTTAAGGATCGGTATGTGAAAACAGGTGCGTAATAAACTCAGTTCGCTACTGTTATTTATTTCTTAGTCCAGCCAAATTGTCATGAATTTGAGATGCTGTCGCTCGCTTGGCTTTATAAGAAGACATTCCACCAGTAGTAGGCCTGATCTGACAATGCCTCCCCGATGAAAATTAAGCGAGTTGGATAGGGGACGAGCTGTTGCATGGTTCCAAGATGGTGTTCCCAAGCGAGAAGTGGCCAGGCGACTTCATGTGTCCATCTCGGTCATTGTCCGACTGATTCAACGCTTCACAGCCACTGGGATTGTCCATGAAAGACGCAGATCTGGTTGACCGAAGAAGACAACCCCACGTGACGATCGTCTCATTGAACGACAAGCCCTGCAGACAAGAACAGCCTCTTCCAGCATCATTCAAAGGCAGTTCAGGGTGGCTACTAACATCAACATCAGTCAGCAGACCATACGGAACCGCCTACATGGGTTTAATCTCCGTTCTCGTCGCCCAGCAGTACGGCCACGCTTAACTCCAGCCCATAGGGCAGCACGCCGCGCCTTCTGCGCACGTCACGTGAGGTGGACACGTCAGCAATGGTCCCAGGTCCTGTTCAGTGATGAATCACGCTTCACCCTTCACCACAACGACGGCCGACTGAGGGTCTGGAGGCGCCCAGGGCAACGCTTTATTTACGCCACTGTCCAAGAAAAGGTGGCCTTTGGTGGAGGCTCTGTAATGGTCTGGGGGGCCTTCAGCCTTCACCACAGAACACCCTTGTATCATGTACAGGGTAACCTGACTGGCATCCGATACCGGGATGAGATCCTTCGACCGCTAGCTGTGCCTACACTGCAGCAGATGGGACCGAGGGCTGTCTACCAGGATGACAACGCTCGCCCCACAGGGCAAGGGTGGTCAACGACTTCCTGTAGCAGTCTGGAGTCAACAGAATGGAGTGGCCAGCATGCAGTCCCGATCTCAACCCGACTGAGAACCTCTGGGATGAGCTGGATCGCAAAGTGAGGAGCCACCCCCTCCCAGGGATGCCCAACACCTCTACCAGATGCTGCAGGCTGAGTGGCAGGCGCTTCCACAGAGGATCTTCACCAACCTGGTCAACTCGATGAGGACTCGCTGCGTCGAGTGCCAGAACAGCCATTGTGGTTACACGCATTACTGAGCTTTTGGGATCATCAGTATGCCCTGTCTTGTGATTTCAATGACTTTAAGAAATTAAATTTGGATACGTACCCACTTTAATCAAATGTACACACCAAACGACTGCTCGAGATTGAAGGCAATTGTGTATCGTTTTCACTAAAGAATGGAATTAAATGTTGGCCAAACTTCAACGCATTGACTTTCTTATTTTGACAGTTATGAATGTTTTTGAAAGTGATCCTTAACTTTTTGTGTGTAGCTTATATGCAAACAGTGCACTGTGATTACTTAAGAAGAGTACAAAGCACTCATGATATAACATCTGTCTGGAAGTATCTCCACATGCAGGCACAAACTAAGAATACCCCAAGTGCGTACATGAGTGTGGCTGGTCTATGTACTGCAATGGTGTGTGTGTTTGAATTTGTGCCAGACAAAATCAAATGAATATACTTAATACATGCAGTTCAAAATGGCAGTATAGCCACACCAAACAAGCATTTACACAAGCACTACGATTGTGCTGGGTGAGAAAAATGCTCACAGGAAACAATAAATGGAAGAAACGGATTCAAGTTCTCTATCCACACATGTACAGTGTGAACTGTTTTGGCTCAAAGCAATTCTTAAAGGGGTTCTCACCCATTTTTACAAATCTATTTTGACCAAATGCACGGTTTTGGTATGTGGTCGTATTGTGAACCCAGCCCCGAATCAGCCGCCAGTGCTCTCATCTTGCAGTGAGAGCAGCATTTCTTGCGGACCGGGAAAGCGAGAGGCTGAAACAGGAACGAGAGCCTCGCTTTCGATAAAAGGGGGGGTTTCCCGATTGATGACGTAGAAAAGCCAAGTCACTCTTCGTGTTCGGCTGAAGTGAGATGGGGCGAATGTGTGCTGTGTCTGGTTGCTGAATTTCATCAGGAAATAAGCAAAGAGTAAGCGTTCATGCTTTTCCAGGTGCTTCCTGCCAGTTTAGGCGATTGCGGATAAAGGCTGTCACCACAACGAGGAAAGATTTTGTTCTTCAGGACAGTTATCATGGCATTTGCTGTTGTCACTTTGAAGAGCAGTTTCCAAGACCAACATACCTGGAAGGTAAAGGTGGAAGGTGGAATTCGGGTCCGAAGACAGCTGAAAGAGGATGCTGTGCCAAAAGGTCCGAAGACAGCTGAAAGAGGATGCTGTGCCAACTATTATAACAGAAAAATGTATTAAAGCACTCTCTGTTCATTCGCCGGCTGCAAGTGCAAGCCTCAAATGCAACAGTGACACAGATTCTGTCAGGAGCAAGAGAGCCAAACTCAGAGACGTAAAGAAGGTAAGGTTTGTGGAATGAGTGGTTGATCTTTTTGTGTTTCATTTCATTCTCAGTGCATGGTTGGTTGTAAAGATAGTTGTTGGTTTTTGTAGAGTGTTGGCATCAAACTGAAACATACATTGTTACTTTCAGTCACACATGCCAGAGTCATAGTGGCAGTCAGTCAGTCACATTGCCTGCTGTCACTGAAACTGTTGCATGTTTGTGATTATTTTTTTTCCCTGCTGTTGCTGTTTCCAACAAAACTGAAGGTATGATTCTTATTAACAAGAAAGTGTCCATGTCCACAAATAACAGCTTGTTGGACTCCAGTGAATAATAGTTTGGGTTTTTATTTTTCAGGACATTGCTGAACATCAGGCACCCTGCAAGTTCAAGTTTCCGCCCATCAACCATATGCTTTAGTAAGTGAATTATTCATCAGTATTTGGATACAGGATGGTGACAGTGTGCATTTTAAGATATATATATGCAGTTGTGGTATGTCTGTATGCTATAAACTGCCCTGGTGAGTAAAAGAATAATGAGCTTAGATCTGCAGCTTAGATCTGATGTACGGCACGGCACGCATCAGTTTTTAAAATAACAGCCAGAATCTTTGACTGCAATATATTGTAAAAGACCCTCAGATTCTAATTGTCATTGTGGAGGGAGTGAGATTGAAAATGAAGACTGTAAAAAAAGTGTGTGTGGGGGGAGGGGGGGGGGGGGGGACTGAAAGTGAACAGCTATTAAAAAGATTTCTACAGCAGGGAAGAGAATTAGTGTGATGATGCAGTAGCTGACAAACTCCTGTTCAAAGGAAAAGGCATCATCTGATAGATCTAAACAACTGAAGGAAAAGGTGGTGTATCACATAATCATTTTAAAGTTATTTACATACTACGGTAATGTGTGTGTGTGTGTGTGTGTGTGTGTGTGTGTGTGTGTGTGTGTGTGTGTGTGTGTGTGCGTGCGTGTGTGAACAGATCTATATATGTGCATGTGTATATCATGTGTATGTGTGTGTGCGTGCGTGTGTGAACAGATCTATATATGTGCATGTGTATATCATGTACTATCTGTGTCGTGCGTATGTGTGTACATGTACGTAATATGGTCAACCTGTAAATACGATGTCGAACTGCCTGGAAAGAAACACAAGCGTCTGATGGCGAGGGAGGTGGTACTGTACAAGGAGCTGTAGGTTCAAACTGGTACGGCTGAACTCCATACACTTCAGTGAAAATTTCACGTTCGATGTCCTCTTCGTTGGAACTTGACTCGTACTGGGAGCATCTGCCATTATCGCCGGAAAATAGTTGAGTTTTACGTCCTCATAGCGAAAGCTTTTAGGGACATGTCTTTCATTCACGGTCGTCTTGGCATTTATATGTCACTTGCGGAATCCCCGACTCTCGTCTCTTTCCGTACTGTGCTCGGCAATCTCCGTGGCGAGTCACGATTTGGCTACTTGCATGACCCGAAACACGGATAGAAGTGAGTTCCAGAAGAAAAGTAACACGTACATCGAAACATGCTCGATCATACTTTTGAACAACCCAAACATGCTATTTAGGGGTGAGGACCCTTTAAACTGCAAGCTTAACGAATTTTGTAAGAATTTTCTATGGTCTACGATCGATTAAAATCTAAATCCACATGATGAACTGGATAACAGAATTACTGAACCTATATTTTTCCATAACAAGTTCAGTCAATAATAGGTCTTTAAGTTTTAAACCTTGAACAAGAAAAGAAGTATTTTTCATAAAAGATGTCTTTGATGATACTGGACAGTTTCAAAATCATAATCGCTCGTTATGTAATTTCAAATGGCTACCCTGCCTTGGTGTCAGACTGATGCTGCTTAAGATTTTTTTTAAGCAACAGATGTCCTTCATGGCAAAAAAAAAATATATATATATATAATAATAATAATCAAAATTCCATCAGGACAAACAAGTTCTGGCTTTTTCAATTAATTTTAAAAGAAAATCTACAGGCAGATCAAGGTCAACTCATTCTTGCCTTTCTAATATAGACTGATCACTGATTTTATCTTTTTGATATCTTTTAAAATTCATTTTATTCAGA
The DNA here is from genome assembly GCA_018398815.1 of Conus ventricosus. NCBI lineage: Eukaryota > Metazoa > Mollusca > Gastropoda > Neogastropoda > Conidae > Conus > Conus ventricosus. The sequence goes on along the minus strand of CM031621.1, from coordinate 50,717,652 downwards.
TATTGCATTGGCTGTTTAGAGAGTTTCATGTCCATAACTGGGATGCTTCGTGCTTACCATGAGTGTACGCAAGAACAAAGTCATTATCACTGTCAAATTCTTGCATTATCGTCTATTATAGGTAGTCTCATTACAATAGCAGCCGCAGAAATTCTTCCAGAGTCTTGGCATTCTACTCACCCTGGATGATACGGACATCTTTCTTATCAGTCCGATCATCACCAAGGTCTGATGTGGGAGCATATGTTTGTGATCATAATCCTGCTGGAAAAAGGGTAGCAATCCAAAAAATACCACATTCTTGATGTTCCTGTTAACTAAAACCCCACTTCATGTGTATGTCTGTCATCTCCTCCATTGCAGCACAGGACAAGCCGTATACTTCTTTTTTTCTAGCGACAGTTCAATTACCTAGGATCCATCATTAGGAGTGATGGAGTCAAACCAGAAATCTTCACAAGGATGGAAAGGATAGTCACAGCACTGTCCAGATTAAAACACGTATGGACAGACAAGAACATCTCAATGAAACACAAGATCAGGTTCCTGCATGCACAGTTCTGTTCCATCTTCCCGTATGCATGTGAGACATGGACCCTCGCAGCAGACCTGGAAAGGAGAATTAAAACCATGAAGTGAGTTGTTACTGCAAGATACTAAACATACTGATCATGTCATCTGTCCACAAGTACGTCAAACCATCTGGCAGTACAGGACCATATGGAGATCTACTAAGTCGGTCAATAAAGAAAATTGTGTTAGTGTGACCATTTACAAGATCCAACGGCCTGGCTAAAAGTAAAACAATTCTCCTGGAAATTGTTCAAGGAAGGACACGGAAGGGAAGACTGCAAAAAAAAAAAAAAGATGGACTGACAACATTACGGAGTGAACAGGGAAAACGTTTGCGCAGACTCAAGCCTTGGCTCTCAACCTACAGAACTGAAGGAATCTAGTGAACTGTTCTTCAGTGTGGTGCCTCAGTGACTAACGAGATCCAATGGCCTTGCTATTTAATTCTTCTGGGAATACTTTTAAAGAGGGAGACTGAGGGCAGACAGAAAAGCAAAAGCAAAAGCAAACAACAACAAAAGCTCGCCTTGGCTTAAGGCTGTGTCAGATCAAACATAGGCTAGAATACCAAGGCTACATCAAAATGTTGTTATGCTCTGCATAGTTATGTGGGGATTGTCTTTCAGTCGTTACAAGCTCCTAACATAACATTATCTGTCTCCAAAATCCCTCGAAGCTAGAGTGTGGCCGCCAACGCGGCAGGGTAATCAAAAACCGTCACACACATAATGTTCTCATCCGTAACTGATGCATTTGTACCATAGTGTTCAAAGACTTCAGCTGTTCGGATGATCCCTGGAGTCATTTAGCCTGAGTACGACGACAACAACAACAATAACAACAACAACAACAAGATGCAAAGCATATAAACGTACTCCCAGTTCAGCCTGAATACACGTGAGATATTCCATAAAGAGGGAAAACCGTCTTGGGCTGGTGTAACCATTAGTAATGGCTATTCTGGTAAACATCAGCTATCATCTGTGACCTATAATGAACATACTTACAAATTTTCAGAAAGATTGGCTTAGTACTTTCCGAGATTTTCCATAAAGAAGAAAACCATTATGGGCCGTTAGTAACGGCTATAACGGTAAACTTAAACATCGGGCATCATCCGTGACCCGTAATGAACATACCGACAAATTTTCAGAAAGATAGGCCACGTTCTTTCTGCGATATTCCGTAAAGAAGAAAAAACTGTTATGGGTTGTTATAGCCTTTAGTAACGGCTATAACGGTAAACTAAAACGTCGGGCATCATCCGTGACCCATAATGAACATACCTGCAAATTTTCACAAAGTTCAGCCAAGTACTTTCTGAGACATTCCATACAGAAGAAACACCGTTATGGGCCGTTATAGCCATTAACGGTAAACTGAAACATCGGACATAATCCGTCGCCCATAATAAACATACGTACAAATTTTCAGAAAGATCGGCCAAGTACTTATTCCATAAAGAAGAAAAACCATTATGGGCAGTTACAGCCGTTAGTAACGGCTATAACGGTAAACTAAACATCGGGTATCATCCGTGACCCATAATGAACATACCTACAAATTTTCAGAAAGATCGATAAAGTGCTTTCTGAGATATTCCATAAAGAAGAAAAACCGTTATGGCCGTTATAGCCGTTAGTAACGGCTATAACGGTAAACTAAAACATCGGGCATCATCTGTCATCCATAATGAACATACCTGCTAATTTTCACAAAGATCGGCTGAGTACTTTCTGAGATATTCCATGAAGAAGAAAAATCGTTACAGGCCGTTACAGCCGTTAGTAAAGGCTATAACGGTAAACTAAAACATCGGGCGGGCATTATTCGTGACCCATAATGAACATACGTACAAATTTTCACAAAGATCGGCCAAGTACTTTCAGAGATATTCCATAAAGAAGAAAACCCATTACAGGCCGTTACAGCCGTTAGTAACGGTTATAACGGTAAACTAAAACATCGGGCATCATCCGTGACCTATAATAAACATACCTGCTAATTTTCACAAAGATCGGCCAAGTACTTTCTGAGATATTCCACAAAGAAGAAAAACCGTTACAGGCCGTTACAGCCATTAGTAACGGCTATAACGGTAAACTAAAACATCGGGCATCATCCGTGACCCATAATGAATATACCTACAAATTTTCACAAAGATCGGCCCAGTAGTTTTGTCTGGAGCGAGTGGAACACATTTTGACCATGCACACACACACACACACACACACACACACACACACACACACACACACACACACACACACACACACACACACACTTCGCTTTAGACAGCAAAGGAGTTGTGAGACTCAACTTATAACAACTCTCAATGATTTTAGTAACTGTCTTAACAACAGACAGCAAATAGATGCAATTTTATTAGACTTTTCTAAAGCCTTTGATAAGGTTGACCATGAGGGCCTGCTGCTTAAATTAGAACACATCGGCATTGGCGGTTCTTTGCTAAAATGGGCTAGATCATTCTTCGTCGGGAGAACGCAGAAAGTTGTTGTGGAAGGGTCATCATCCCATTGTAAACCAGTCTTGTCAGGTGTACCACAGGGAACTGTTCTGGGGCCCTTGTTTTCTTAATTTATATAAATGACATAAGTAGAAATCTCTCTCCTGGAACTACTATAAGGCTTTTTGCAGATGACAGTTTAGTATATAGAACAATCAGAAGCAAGAATGATACACGCATTCTACAAGAAGACCTGAACGCTTTACAAGAGTGGGAAAGAACTTGGAAATGGAATTTCATCCCCAGAAGTGCCAAGTGTTGCGTATAAATAATAAACGCTCACCAACTAGATCAGAATATTTTATTCATAATACTATTCTTAAAGAAACCAATGCTGCAAAATATTTGGGCGTGATTATAGATAGTCGTCTCAAATGGAAAGAACATTACAATTTAGTACGTAAGAAAGCAAATAACATCTTAGCTTTCTTATACAGAAATATCAACGACTGCCCCCAAAAGGTTAAAGACGACTGCTACAAAACACTGGTTAGACCAGTACTGGAATATGGTTGCTCAGTCTGGGATCCTTACCATCTAAAGGACATTGATAACCTCGAAAAGATTCAGAAGAGAGCAGCACGGTTCGTAACAGGGAACTATATCAGAGAAAAGGGAATACTAGTAAGAACATGAGGAAATTAGAATGGAAACCCTTAGAAGAGAGAAGAGCTTTTATTAAACTTAATATCTTCTTCAAAGGCAGAGCTAAACTAATTGATATTCCAATGGAACAACTAGTACTGAATAAAAGCAGCACCAGGAGTGGCGGTCAATGTTATACCATACCTGCATCAAATATTGACAGCCACTTAGATTCACTTTATCCAGAGACGTTTCCTTTACGTCTCTGATTTTATCCTAGTTCTGTACGGCTGTGGAACTCACTGCCGGGTGCCATCAAGATAGCCACAAATGCAGTCTCATTCAAAAAGCAAATTGATACGACAGTTTTGAGATCTGCATATTGACGATTTTCTATTTTAACTTCCCAGATATTTTATGGTTACCTGGGCCTGAACCTGGCCTTTGCTTTTAACTTCTTGAATATCGAGTGCGACCCCTTGTTGCCAAATTTGCTCCAGAGGCCAACAGACTGAGTCGCACTATTTTATGTTATTTTATTTTACTTTTAACATGCGCGCTGGTGACCTACTCGTTTTTGAGTGAACCAGTATTTTAGGAAGAAGAAGAGAAGACACACACACACACACACACACACACACACAGAGCATTTCTTCGTTCCCATTCTAAAGTACTCCCTGTTCTATAAGAACTGGGAGTACAAAAATGATGGACTGGCAACATTGCAGAGTGGATGGGGAAAACAATAACAGAGATCCAGGCCTCGGCACTCAACTGACATAAGTGGAGGAACCTGGTGAACTGCTCTTAGCGTGGTGACTCAATGACTCCTGATGGAATTAAGAGAGAAGAGAAGAAGGAAATTCAAAATGATTTTACAGTGTGTGTTTGATCTTTTATGAAGTTGAAAACAGTACACAATCAAAATCATTTACTTCATCTATTAGTATTCTTCCCAGTCTGCAAAGAGCATCCATGGGTTGGTTTACCATACCCAATCTGAAAATGACCTGTTTCTGGTTTCTTCATTATGTCATGACGTATTGACGTCTGTGTGTGTACGCTAAAACCGTAGATTGTGAATCCTCTGAAGAATCCAGTCACAGCTATTTCTAGAACCAGTGCTAGTATCAATCTGTAAGGAGTCCTCTCTGAATCTGATCGCCCACTGAAAACATATCGTAGAGTTTCATATGGTCAGTCACTTGCTATAATCCTTGCAGTAAGTTGCGAAAAAGGTTAAAGGCTACTCACCGACACGCTGTATTTTGTCCTGTGATTCGTTTGCCCATGTTGTTTGGCAGAGCTATTTTATACTTCTAATTTTGTTTAGATTTCTGCCTGCAGTTGCCTCACTTTCCAACTGACATGATATATGATAAAACAAAAAATCTACTACACTTTTCCTCACCTGATTCCACGACTTCTCCTGGTTTTGTCGTCTCTTCCTCACTTGTCTTGGTGGCTCGCCTTCCCAGCTGGATATTCAGCTCTCGACGGATTTCATCATAACTGGAGATGACGACACTGTGATGTTTTAGGAGCTCCACCAACTCACTTCCTAGAGATACGCTAAATCGGTCCAAGTTCTGTATGATGTAAGGAAGTAAAGTGACGATCTGAACTCTCCGGATGGTCTCATCAAACACGTTCATCACCCGTTGGGCTTCCAGTGTTGTCAGTTTCTTCCGTGCTGGTTCCAGAGCTCGTTCTGGATCCAGGCGGACATTTCGGTACCTGAACGACGGAACATTTGTGAGTCCTGGTTCGGCGTCAACTTGAAGCTTCAGGTGCGAAGTAGGTTCAACACCTGCAGGCACCGTCTTCGTCAGCGAGTCCGCCATGATGATGATGCTGTTGCTTCAAAATCCCAACGGCAACGTATATATTATTTTGACTTAAAAACACTGACAGAGAGTGTTCAATGCCTTTCTGCTGACCATTTCGGACAAACTCTGCAAATGTCAACACCACTTGAATATTTGATGAAATGATCGTAACTTTACACTCAATTCTAATTGCAGTAAGCAAAATAAGGTTTTCAATCGAGATTGAAAACGAAATCAAAACTAGTGCCACACGGTCGCGTAACGCAAAAATGCGCTTTCGGTTCTTACACTAGCAACACATAGATCGTCTGTATTTGTGTATTTGAAAACAAAAATTAAATGAAATAGGCAATCAAATCATTTCCATGGAGAAAAAAAAAATCTGTATTAGTCATCATTATGAATCTTGCTTGCATTTCTGTGCGTATAAATATAAACAAACTCATTACAGGAAGTCTATGCAATGTGAAGGTCATTTTGTGTTTCAAATGTTCTACTTAAAGGGCATACAGTGTCCGCAGATGCGAAACTACTATGTTCGAGAGAAGGAAAAAACAAAGGAAGAACAAGGCCAGTCTGACTTCTTGTCGAATTCCTATTCAGTGTCCTCTTTAGGTTTACTGCCAGCTATAGCCTAACCTCGGATGAAATTTGAGAAATTGCTTAATTTGAGCCCATTGTTAGATCTAAATCCTTAGCTACCCAACATGAATGAACTTCGCACACTGCATTAGGCCTCCATGATCAGCCAACCAAATGTTGTTTAGCCAAACCTGACCGTATGAGGTCTGTGGGAAAAAACCAGCTTTTTTTTCTTCTATTCGCGGCATAGCCATGCCCCCCCCCCCCCCCCCCCCCTCCCCTCCAACTTCTCTTTCTACCAACATGCAAGAGGCTGGGGACGGGATGGGTTAGAGAGTAGCAAAAAGGACGCCGATTGTAGAGAACGTATTCTGAACTCATACTGATAAAACGCACAGCCATTTCGCGAAATTCACTTGCGTCATCGCAATCAATTAAAAGAGAGAGATCTTCCAGGAAATGCCAGGTTCAAATGAGTGCATCTTCATTAATTTTCACATTCTCTCTTTAAAGCAGAGAGTCAAGGCAGCAGCTGTCCTTGAAAAAGACGTTGAGTACCACGCCTAGAAACATCTAGGTCTGCCAACTTTCCAGACCAGAAACAAATGACATACATCGATCGAGAGACTTATGTACTTGGTTACCTATCTCATATACTTGTGTTCCATTCAGATTTGTCCTGCAGAACATTCGACGGTGCAGTCAGTGTCGCTCCACAAAATGATCTCCCCTGCACCCAGTCACATGTTCTCAAGTGTTTTTATCCGCTTGTTCACGAGGCCTACAGGCCTAATCAGGTTTTCTGTCTTGTTTTGCGTACTCTCTCTCTCTCTCTCTCTCTCTGTCGACCTCCCTTCCAACATTTCCTATTCTGGTCCATATACTCATAAAAACACGTTTATTCCACAAGCGCACCACATTATTCCAAAGAAGGAAAAAATATAATAGGTTTAGGTAGTGGGACTTGTTGCGTAGGTCTTTTGGCTTTTATAATGTCCCTTCTTTATATACACATTTGGGTCTGGCTATTGCATGCGTTTACTTATAATTGTTTGTCTCAGTCAAAATAAAACTTTTTTTTGTGATTCTTTTAGAACCATTGTCGAGGAGGATCTTAGGAGTGAAGATTTTGTGCAGACTTGGTTATTATTTGTAAGTGCATTCCAAGAATGAACAGCTTGATCAGTATATGAGTATTTTCTTTAAAATATATGTTAATGTTCAGTACAAATTATTATCTGATCCTCTGGCAGATGGTATTGGATGCCTTTTTGAAAAGGAGTCAGGATTTATATAATCAATGTTATTGATTATTGTAAAAATATGTATCAAATCTGCTCTAAAGTGGCGGTACTTTAATGAAGATAAATTTAAATACATTAAATGTTCCTCATTTGTTAAATTTGATAGAGCTGGTACCATCCTAGTTGTTCTTCTCTGAACCTTCTCCACAGATGTTGATTGTCCTTTTCGATTTGGGAAACTCCAGACAACGTTTGCATATTCCAGGTATGGTCTCGCCATTGTCTTATAAAGGTTAAAGAACATATTTCAGTCTAAATAAATGAAAGTTCATCTTCTTCTTCTTCTTCTTCGTTCGCTCAGACAGGAACCCCAGATGCACTGATGAAGGCTGCCGTCCGGCGGAGGTCCTCCAGAGATCCGTAGAGTTTCTCCCTCATCGGTTGGTCAGCAGGCCAGGTCTTTGCTCTCAGGTCATGGTGAGTTGGACAGTCTTGTAGGAAGTGTTCCACTGTCATTGGGGCTGTACCGCAGGGGCACACTGTAGATTCGCCAATGCGGAACCTTGTGAACATGTGATGGTGTAGCCTGGAGTGGCCCGTCCTCAGCCTCACAATGTTCACTTGGTCTGGTCTGGGTAGGAGGTGGTAGGGATCTGTCTGGTTATATTCTGGATGTAGCTGAAGCCATCTTTTCCTCTGCTTCTCCTTGATGATCGTCTTGGCCTCTTCATAGGAGATTTCCTGTTCCTCTTGTGGCTGCTGTCCTCCTTCCTTCGCTAGTCGGTCTGCTTCCTCATTGCCTGCTATGTTGCAGTGTGAGGGTATCCACTGGATGACAGTTAGTTCAGTGGCCTGTTGCAGTCTAGCAAGGGCAGAGACAAGGGGGTTGAGGTCCTTGTTCTTTGGGTTCTGTACAGCCTGAAGTACTGACAGTGCATCAGAGAAGATGACGATTTTGGGATGTATGGCCTCTCTATTTGCGCACAGTGTCTCCGCTGCTGTCTGCAATGCGTCTGCCTCAGCTTTGTAGTTCGTGGAGAATTTGCCATGGGGATGGCTTGTCGGACGTGAGTTCCATCCTTCAAGGTTAGGAATATTCCTCCACCTCCATTTCTGGTAGCCTCCTCTGCTGAGCCGTCTGTGTATGCGTACGTCCACAGCTCCTTGGGGTAAGCCTGTTCTATATGGTCTAGAGCTAGTGCTTTCTTCTCTGGTTCTGATTGTGTGCCCTTTGAGAGAATGCCTGGGATTGTCTCTCTGACTTCCGGAAACTGGTCCCTTCTCCAAGCGGGTACAGAGCTGTGAGTTGGGATCTGCTTGTTCCCTTGCTGTAGCAGTTCAGGGTCCTGCCTCTCGAGTCTACGAGCGTTGTGCACAAAACTGCTGCGCTTCAGTCTGCACTTGGTTGGCTCTGACATTCTTTTGTTCATGGGGTGATTCTTCATCCTCTTGAATTTGGCAGCTTGGGTGAGGATTATGGCATCTCTCCTGCTTTCAAGGCTTTGAAGACCTGTCAGAGTTTCCATGGCTTGGATCGGGGTTGATTTGAGAGCGCCGGTGATGATCCTGGACGCCTGGTTCTGGACCTTGGCAACTTTGTCTAGGTTGGTCTTGGCTGCTGTCCCCCAGGCAGCTGTACCATATTCTAGGACAGGTCTAACTCGTCCGAGGTACAGTTTCTTCTGGATGTTGTGGTCGGCTCCCCAGGAAGTTCCTGATAACTTCTTCATCAATGCTAAACGTAGCCCGGCTCTTTCTGTGCACTTGTTGATTTGGTGTCTCCAAGTCATCCTGGGGTCAAATGTGACTCCTAAGTAAGTGGGTGACTTATCCTGTGGGAGGACGTGACCATTCACCTGGAGGCGTGCACTCTGTTCTTTTGTAGCCAGGCTGAAGATGGTGTATGTGGTTTTTCTGGCATTGATGGTTACGAGCCACTTTTTTGTCCATGTCTCGATCTTCCTCAGGGCTTCTGGATCCTTACAGTGGCTGTTGTTATGTACTGCTCAGAGCACCAGATGGCAAGATCGTCTGCGTAGATTGCACCATGGATCCATGCAGGGATGTCATCAAGGATGTCGTTCATGAAGATGATGAAAAGCGTAGGGGAGAGAACTCCACCCTGTGGAACGCCTTCCTTCATGATCTTCTGTCTGCTTTGGTGCCTTCTGTTCTGTACCCGGGCTTTTCTGTTGGTCAGGTATTGGCTGATCCATTTGAACATGAGACCTGAGATACCGTACTTGTGCATCTTCAGCTTCAGCCCATTCTTCCACACTTTATCAAAGGCCTTTTCCAGGTCGATCCAGACTGTAATGGTGTGCTTCTTGTCTTGTAGTGCATCCTCCATTTCTTGCGCAATGTAAGCGACCTGGTCTTCAGTGGATCGGTGTTGCCTGAATCCTGCCTGCTTGTCAGAGATGATCTCTTTCTTCTCCAGGTACCATGTCAGCCTATTGTTGACTAGCCTTTCCATGAGCTTCCCTACGCAGCTGGTCAGACTAATGGGTCTGAAGCTGTCTGCCTTGGTCTTGTCTTTTCCTTTCTTGTGAATCGGGATCATGGTAGCATCTCTCCATGCCTGAGGTACTGATGCATTTTTCCAGCTGGTGTTGAAGATATTAAGAAGGGTTTTCTTTGCTGATGGTCCCAAGTGTTGTACCATCTCATTTGTAATGCCATCAGGTCCTGGTGATTTCTCTTTCTGCATCTGCTTTATCCCTTCCTTCAGTTCTTTTTCTGAGAAGAGTTCTTTCATCACTTCTTCCTCTGTGTCCATGTCTTTGTAGTGTTTCTGTTGTTCCAACACTTCCTTCTCTCTATCTTTTGGGACTTTGATGTCACTGATCCTTTCGAAGCTGCTTATGAGGTGGTCTGCAGCCTGCTTTCCAGTGAGGGTCCCTCCGTTGTCTTCTAGAACGATTGGTGAAGTTGACATTCTTTCATCGTTCATTGCTTTGGCAAGTTTCCACAGTCTTGCTCCATCCTTCTCCAAATTGAGATTTTCTGTTTTCCTTTTCCAGTTGGTTCTTGCTGCCTGGATGAAGGCCTTTTTGTACAAGGCGGTTCTTTCCTTCAGGTTGATGTTGTTTTCTGTTGATGGTTCCTTCTCTGCCTTTTCTCTTGCTTCGTTCGCTTGATCTTCCAGCTGTTGGAGTTCTTCAGTCCAGTAGGGCGTGTAGTTCTTTCTGGCTCCTCTTGGGATAGTTTCTATGGCTGCTTTCAGTATTGCCGCATTGAAGGCCTTGGTCATGTTGTTCGCATCTTTCTGACGAGTATTGATGTTGGCGGCATACTCGTCAGTGAGGATGGAGAAATCTTCCCATTTAGCTTTTCTGTAGTTCCACCTGGGCAGTGGTCTGCAGTCCTCAGGATGGTGGTTGAGGTCGAAGTAAAGTTTCACAGGTTTGTGATCGCTGCCTGCCAGCTGGTCCAGTACTGTTCTTTGTGCGCTCGCCTGCAGATTGTTGGTGGCAAAGGCTAGGTCTGGTGTTGTTGACGATAGCCACCTGCGTGAGTAGAATGTTGGGGGGTCATCTGCTTGATTTAGTAGATGTAGTTGCTGGTCAATCTGCCAATCCTCTACCTCCTCTCCTCTTGAGTCTGTTTCGTTGTATCCCCAGCTTGTGGAGTGGCTGTTGAAGTCGCCGACAACCAGGCAGCTGTTCTGTAGAACATCCATTGCATGTAGTGAGAGCCGTCGATCTGATGGGCAGTATACATTGTATATCCTGATCTGTTTCTCCCGCAGTGTGATCTCCACTCCGGTGATTTCTGCCTGATCCTCAGTATCCACTGTGATGTGCTTCGCTGGTATATGATTCTTCACCAAGATGAGGATTCCACCTTTGTGTCTCCCTTCCCTGTCCACACGGTAGGTCTGGTAGCCTCTTACTGTGAAACGAAGGTTCTCTGTAAGGTGGGTCTCCTGGACACAAGCAACATCAATGTCCTCTTTGTGGAGTCTTTCGGTAAAGGGGAGCTTCTTCCTGGAAATTCCCTCAGCATTCCACTGCAGTATCTCCAATGGCCTTGGCTCCATCTCCCTCCTGTCAAAGCCAGTAGCTTTTACCCGAGACACCCGCCGTCTGGCTCTGCCACGAAACGGGGCACGGGGACCACCAGTAGCTTTGGTTGGGCCCCTTTGAGGCACAGGGCCCGGCACTCTTCCACCCTGGCGGGTCCTTGACGGTCAAGCACCATATCTAGATTCTCCAAGGTTGTCTGTCATGTGAGCGGGGATGCGTTGTGCTGCCGTTATGCCCCTGACAAGTCAGGACCAGCACATCCGACTTCGGCTCTTGCCATTTATCCCATGGCTGGGGTAAGGCTTGGAGCAGTGTCAGGTCGTGTCCACGCGCCGGTGGGCCTGCACAGAGTTCCTTCCTTTCTCGGTGGGGGCCTTACTCCTCCATCTGGACTGGTCTAGCCTGCGGCTTTCCTTGATTGGAGAGGCCGAGATCTAGTTTTAATATAGCGCCAGTATTCCGCTCCCGTGCCGCGTTAGTGAAAACAATCTGCCCCATGTCCCCTGAGGAAACACCCACATTAACGTGGCGAGAAGGTGCGACTACGGTTTTCACCCTTTCTTAATGGAAGAAAAGGATCTTCGCAGATCAAAGTTCATCTTATTATGCCAAGCATCTGGTTTGCTTTAATGATGATGATGTATCAAAAATTACCCCTAAATCCTTCTCTTACGGTTTACTTAGTTCGTTAGCTAGCTCCTTAAGAACTGTTGGGGGGATTTGGATCAAGTCCTTCCGTTTATTTGGATTTAGATCTTTTAATTTGCCACAAATGGCCTCCAGAGTTACAAGAATCTCCGTCAGAAGCTTATGGTCAGACCATTTGCCTTCCTCTAGCATGACTTCAATCGTTTTTTTTTTAGTGAAAACACCAGCAAAAAATGAGTTTAAAATTTCTGCCTTCTCTTTAAGGATTTTCCTTTTTTCAATGGTCCAATGGCAGCATTTATTTTAGCTTTTTCTTGAACATATTTCCAAAATATTTTGAGGTTGGTTTTTTTTCTGTTTTTTTAATTTTTTTTTTTATAGTTTTCAACTAATTTCCTTTCATTCTTCCTTTTTGCTTTTCTTATAATTTCATTGTAATTGTATCTATGTTTAATATATTTATAGTACTCACAGTATTTCTTTTTTTTTTTTATTATATAAGAACTTTTTATGCAAATGATATATTTTTTCTTAATACTTTTAATAAGAGCTTTCTTTGTCAACCACACAGACTTAGTTTGTTCCCTATGCTTCATTTTGACTTTTGGTATATTTGCATTCAAACTGTCTTGTACAATCTTCTTGATCATTTTCCAGTTCTCGGAGTGTGGCTGCTCATGCGGCGGGGTAATCAAAAACGGTCATATACGTAATGTTCTCATCCCCAGCTGATGCATTTGTACCATAGTGTTCAAGTACTTCGGCAGGTTGGATGATCCCTGGAGTCTTTAAGCCAGGGTACGACAACAACAACAACAACAACATGTTCCAGTTCTCATTTGCATCTAGTGATGTCAAACTTCGCCAGTCAATCACTGCCATTTCTTCTCTCATCGTATTGTAGTTTCCTCTACTGAGGTCGAACCTGGTTATTGCTTCCTCTACACTAATTTCCTCATCAATGTAGAGAACAAAAGAAAGGACCTCAGGGTCACTTTTCCCTATGGGAGAGTTATGTGTTATATTTGAAATCATCTTTTCATCGTGTACTAATACTAAATCATCCATTGTTGGCCTTGCCCTTCTCTTCTACGGGTTGGTTTAACAGCCATCTGAATAAGAAATGCATCTCTGAGTGTTTCAATAAGGTTTCATTCTTGTTCATTTGTAGACATTACACCATTCCAGTCAATATTTGGATAATTAAAGTCACCTGCTAGACATATCTTATCAAGTTTTTGTAGTTTAGTATGGGTTATGAAATCATTGAGCAATTTACTATTTTCTTTAGTAGAATTTGGGCTTCAGTAGATACAACCTATCAATATAGATTCCTTATCAGCCGTTTGTAAGCTACAAAACACGCTTTCCTCATATTCATGATCATTTAATTTTGGATAACATTCAACTGCATTTAAGTTTTTGTGTGTATAAATAGCTACACCAGATGTGTTTGTAAAAAGGTCCAAATTTGGAATTGTGTATTCAGACTGGTTGAAATGTTTTTGAGTTTTCGCCTTTATCTCCTGGAAGGCCAGAATCTTGGGCTTGTGTTGATCTATTAAAGCATATACCTCTTCTCTTTTATTTAGAAAACTGTCCCAGTCTGAGGAAATGATGGTAAGCCCACACATATCACTTCCATGCACTCTCTCATTTACACTCTTTTGATCAAAATTTTGTACAGAATCAGGAGAATGTTGTTGATTCAGAAGTCAATTCCGACCTCCCTGGAGCTCCTTGGAGAGCTCTCACTACTCACTGGCAGCAACATTATAGCATCAACACACACAACAACAGTATCAGAACAGAAAACGAGAGTTATCTGGTGATGATGATAACAGCAACGACCCTGACAATGATACTGTTATATGGCGATAGTGATCTGAATGATCGTTGCGTTTTTAGTGTAGAGGACTGCAGAGTGTGATCTGAACACCACAGGCCTGACCAGAACCCACAATGGCGAAGGCAGCTGAAAAGAATTCCACATGAATCTGACGAGGACTGAGGAACAAAAATGAACTGCATAAGGCTTCAATTTCCCAACTCGGGGCAGGTGTCCAACAGCAATGTGAATAGGACATCCGTCTTGGATGGCACGCCTTAAGACACCGATTCATCCAGAAGTTGGCAGGAGGTGAAAAACTGACAGCAGGACATCGAGGAATCATTACCTGGATGCGGCCTGGCCTCCTTCAAGTGTGAGGGGTTCAGGGTTAAAACACTTACCTGAGGGGAGTTTCTTCTCTGAAGGTCTTCTGCTGTCACACTCTCCCTTGAGTTTCTTCCTACTGCTGTAGAGACAGGACCATAAGAGGTATTGTAGAATGTTGTTGTTGTTGTTGTTGTCGTACCCTGGCTAAAAGACTCCAGGGATCATCCAAACAGCCGAAGCACTTGAACACTATGGTACAAATGCATCAGCTGGGGATGAGAACATTACGTGTGTGACCGTTTTTGATTAGGCCTACCCCGCCACGTGGGCAGCCACACTCCGACTTCGGGGTATTGTAGAATCAGAAATGTCTTGTCACAGTGGAGTTACAAATTTCCTGGCCACAACTGTCTGTATCTTTCAGTTCTGGGCGATGCTTGGATATATCATCGAAAGAAACAATGAGTACAACCCTGTCATGAAGTTTCATACCAGAATGGGATTCCGTATATAGCATCACCACCCATCATCATCTTCACTGATCATCATTAAAAAAAAAAAAGTATCGAACTCTGTGACCTTTCATTCCTTGCTCTCATAGTGATTTCAGTTACAATTTATCATCCATGTCGATGTCCCTGGTGAATTCTTTTCAAAGCGTTCAGAGTCTACATGTGAATGGGGACTGCACTCACGTATGGACGTGGAGGTACCCCCTGAAGGGGAACGCTCACTGACAGTGGCTGAACATCTGAGCGATTGTTGTTATCAGTAGGGTCCCACTGTAGGTGGTGTACTGCATTTGTTGGATCAGAACAGGCACCATGAAATGCCACCAAAGTGACTTGGTCAGTGTCTCCTCTTGAAGATGACCACGCGAACTAATGTCTGTTGCCTATGGACTGCTGATGTTGAGGGTGTGACAGAAGTAACCTGTTTCAATGTGTATGGGAGCGCTGGGAAAGGAAACTAAGATAAGAGAGAGAGAGAGAGAGAGAGAGAGAGAGAGAGAGAGAAGTCGAAGCTTTATTGTTTACATGAATATTGATAATTAAAACAAAGGTGAGCATATTCGCGAGGTAAAAAACAACAATAAAATATTAAGATAAAACCCAAATTGATATCATATGGCACACTAATTTGTATTAACATTCTTCATTTCGATATTACATCATATTCACAACACACACACACACACACACACACACACACACGCACACACACACACAGAATATTTCAAAGTCTTGTGATATATAGAGTCTACACAGTTCCCACTGTCCTGTTGGTGCATGTTCACCATTGTGCTTCGGAGAGTAGTCGGTTCCCCAGTTTGATGTGCATCCTGGCTATATAAATGGTGTCCCACAAAACACTGTTACAAAAATGTCTGACAAAGGCGTTAACTTTCTGCCAGTAGTAGTACTGGAGCAATGGGGCTCACTGTCAGCGTGGCTAGTAGCCCGTTTGGCTCAGTGGGTAAGTCTATCGCAGACGGTTATTCCTAGATCTGGAGGTTCGGTTCCCACTCCAAACTGCTAGGACTTTCTGTCAGCAGTTGTGCTGGAGCAATTGGGGCTCACTGACAGCGTGGCCAGTCTCCCGTTTGGCTCAGTGGGTAAGTCTTGTGGCTGACTCTTGTTCACAGATCCTGGGGTTCGGTTCCCACTCCAGACGGCCAGGCTGGAACAGATTTTACCTTTGCAGTTAACATGTGTGCAGACTCCCAACCCACTCTTTTGTCTGAGATTTTAAACTGAGGTTCCATGCGTGACACTATGCCTACAAAATTTTGCGTGCATGCCAAGTCCCGTCCCATCTTTCGGAGAAGAAGAGGCCACTGGTGTGCTGAGGGAAAGATTGACAGGAAAATAAAACATATACACACTGGTGTCATGTTTGTAAATCGTCTCAGGAATGGGAGTGTGGCGACCTTACGCTAATAGTGGGAGATATATCTGCATACACACGAGAAAGAGAGAGAGAGAGAGAGGGAGAGAGAGACAGACAGACAGACAGAGACAGACAGACAGAGACAGAAGAGAGAGAGAGAGAGAGAGAGAGAGAGAGCGCTTAATTCAGGGTCAGTTTGCTCTCAATTCAGAGTCAGTTTGACTTTAAAACTTGTGGGCCAAGTTTTGTTTGAGGGGGAGCACACAAAGAAATCTGAGAGGCTGGATACCATGTATCAAGCCACCAAGATCGACATCATCATATCGCCTTGGCTTAAGGCTGTGTCAGGTCTGGCTAGAACACCAAGGCTACATCAAAATGTTATGCTCTGCATAGTTACGCGGGGATTGTCTTCAGTTGTGACAAGCTCCTAGCATAACATTATCAGTCTCCAAAATCCCCCGAAGTCAGAGTGTGGCTGCCCACGTTGCGGGGTAATCAAAAACGGTCACCCACGTAATGTTCTCATCCCCAGCTGGTGCATTTGTGTCATAGTGTTCAAGTACTTTGGCTGTTCGGATGATCCCTGGAGTCTTTTAGGCAGGGTACGACGACAACAACGACATCATCATAAACATGCCTGCAATATTCATTATTGAGAGCAGAGGAATGAAAAATTTAGATTGATTTGGGTTATCTTCTCCTGGATCTGTGCGTGGCTACTTCCCTTGGTTTTTGTTACACGCGCGTGTGTGTGTGAGAGAGAGAGAGAGAGAGACTCGGACCCAGTTAGAGCTTATGCATGTGTAGGTATGTTGGTGATTCATGTCTTTGGAGGTGGGGTCGAAAGTGTGCATGAGGTGTCTGCCAGTGTTGAAGCCTTGTGAATGGCTGCGTCCGATCGTCTAACATTGAGAAATAGAATGAATTGCTTCCCTTTGCAAGAGTTGCCCTTACGTTTGTGGGTCTTCTTCTTCTTTCCTATTTGCCCGCCTTCATCAAGTTGAAGGTTCTGGCATTATATACAAAGGTTCCTTTTTGCTGTTGTGTTGTGGGGTTTGTTTGGGTTGTCAGTGCCCAAGGGGACTGGACAAAAGGGGCTGGGGCCACCCACCCCTATTTGAGGCCTCTAGACAGTGTTGGTAGGCCATACTTTGTTGTGGGTCTGGGTAGATAACGTGAAAACTTGCCGGCTTTTGATCGATGTTCTTGCATGGGCAGATTTTTTATGTTAAGACATCCCATCTGTCCGTCAGATGATTATTGTACAAGGACAACATTTTTTTTTTTTTTTTTGACATTTGGCAGTTCACACCCTGGGTAGAAAAAGAAATCACTAAATATTGTAATTTCATGTGAAGAGAGAGAGAGAGACACAGAGAGAGAGAGAGAGAGAGAGGCACTCTTAAAAAATGTTTCTTTCTTGAAAGGAATTGCTTCCCTTTGCAAGAGTTGCCATTATGTTTGTGGATCTGGGAACATTTATGAACACTTTGTAATTTTGGATTGACGTTTTTGATTGGGTGGCAGGTTGGAGTCATAATATCCTGTCTTTGTCAGATAATCAGAGTTCAAAGATTTGTCTTCAAAGCTGGACATTCCGCTATTTATACGGTGAAGGAAGGAAAAGAAAGTAAAATCATCAGACATGACACAGAACAATGAGAAGTGAGAAGGAATCCACATATTATTTTGAAACAGATAAGTGACACAGAGAAGAGTGGAGAAATCACAGCACAGTTCCCACTTTGCACATTTATTCATGTGAAAACCATGAGTAAAACAAATGTAAATGCATGAAACACAGTAAGTCAAACTGGAGCACAGCAGACTGGGATTACTGGAAAAGCCATACTAGAACTAAAGTATGTTGAAACCCAAACTGTGTACAATGTAAATTTTAAAAAAAACAACTAAAGTTATAATTCAAAATCAAATCAATTCCCATTTAAAAAAATCTGACCATGAACAACAACAAAATCTCATGGCAGGTATTGACAGTCCTCATGTCAATCAGATTATGTATAACGGTTCAAATACAGGCCATTATGTTTGAAAACTATATTCAGCTAAGATACAAAAAGGTTTTGTAGAAATCTTTGATAAAAAGAAAAAGCCCACAGGTTGCGGTCAATTTAAAAAAGAGCAAATGAATACAAGACACAGTTCTAAAAAAAAAAAAAAAATAGCAAGAAAAGCAGCACACACTTCATGGAAAATTTGAAAAAGACAAATGTATATATCACACTCATACAGAAATGGCTTTTCAAGTATCAAAATGACAATTTTGTAACGATCAGTATTCATTGGTATTGCAGATCTTTGTCTAAACAGATGACAGTCATAACTCCACTGAACATTTCAGTGGGTTTTTCTAATCCCCTGTCAAAAAGAACAGAGATTTTTAAGTGACGAGACCATTGGCTACATGTTTTTTTGTGTTACATATTTTTGGATTCAAGTTCAGTTTCATGATAACACTTTTTATTTTTACTAAACTCTTCAAAATCATATCAAAGAAAATGGTACATAATGTACCCTTAAATGTACGTGATCCACAACAGCAAAATAAAAATAAAAATATTCAGCAATGCTATAATAATCAAAGTCATATCATCTGCCAAATGATAGTTACAAAAGTGTCAAAGTCCATCTCCCCCCACCCCTCCATTTAAAGTTCAATTTTCAAGGTTTCTATCCCTACACAGTTATTGCACAATATTCCAACTGTCATCCCCCACCCCCATTTCCTTTTACTCTGCCAACCCCATCCTTTTCAACAAGACTGCTCTCCTCCTTCTCCCCCCCAGTGCATAAACAGCAATACGCTCACCCTTGCCTCACTGTTCTCCTCTACTTACAGACACACAGATACATACATCAGCACACACACTCACTCTCTGTCACATCAGCATACATACTTGCACATAAACAGTAAACAAGTGGGGTTTTTTTTGCTCCCATAAGAAACCCTAACACAGAGTAACTTTTATTCAAGACTGGCACAGCCTTTTAAACTTGAATAAAGTCAGACAAATACATAGACGAACAATCTAATAGTGGGGGAAAAAAACCAGCGCAGGCCAACAACTGAACTGTCTTCATAGTAATGACTTGGCAAAGATTTGGAGTTAAGGAGGGGGGGGGGGGGGGGGGGGGGGGGGGTTGAAGATGGAGAAACTGGGAACATGAAATTAAGTAAATACGTTACAGATATGAAAACTCATATATATATCATATTTTCATATCTGTAACATATTTTCTTAATTTCATGTTCCCAGTTTCTCCATCTTCAACCCCCCCCCCCCCCCCCCCCTGCCCCTCATCCTTAACTCCAAATCTTTGCCAAGTCATTACTATGAAGACAGTTCAGTTGTTGGCCTGCGCTTGTTTTTTCCCCCACTATTAGATTGTTCGTCTATGTATTTGTCTGACTTTATTCAAGTTTAAAAGGCTGTGCCAGTCTTGAATAAAAGTTACTCTGTGTTAGGTTTTCTTATGGGAGCAAAAAATACCCCACTTGTTTACTGTTTATCGTTTACTGTTCCCTACCTCATTTCATTTCCGTACTTGCACATTAATCGATTCATGCCTATGGGCATGCACATGGAACTGCACGCTACATAAACACAAACACATGAATATACATGCACACTATCGAATGGGCCTATTCCTGCTTGCACACATACACACACATATATACACTCATACATACAAATATATGTATGAATGCACAGATGTGCACATACTGATACACATGATACGCATACACGATCAGGAGTTCTTATATAAGGACAGGTACATATGCACAACACACACACACACACAAACATACACACTATTCCATTCTCTCATTTAATTTCACCTACAGAAATAAAATGAAAGAAGCACTTCTGTCATTACACTTCAGTGGATTCCGTCTCACTGTGGGATCATGGGCAACGAAAAAGCTGATGCTCTCTCCAAGGCAGGCAGCAAAATGGAGCAGTTCAGCCACCCCATGGCCTACAGGGAGGCCAAGACCATCATCCACAACCAGTTTCAGTCCCAGTGGAAGAGAAGGCTGGGTGCAGAGAGTGGTGCTGACCCGATCCACCAGCTCCAAAGGGGAGGGGGGAGGGGGCAGGGGGGGGAGGGGGCAGGGGGGGGGGCGGAGTTACAGGCACAGCTTTGGGGAGCCCGTTCTGACGTGGAGAAGACCGCGGGCTTCAACATGGCGGCCGGGTTACGAGTCTGACGCATCCAGCTTCAATCGAACGCAGAAGAAGAAGAAAGAAGCACTTACACACACACACACACACACACACACACACACACACACACACACACACACACTCACACACACACACAGAGGCAAACACACATGCACAAAAACTACCACATGCATACCCACACTAATAATCTCTAAAATCATTAACGTTAGAGACATTTAATAAAGAGTGAAGTAAACAATGTAACTCACGTTGGATGAAAAGAGACAACGTTCAGAAATTTACATGACACTATGATAAACAAGCTGCTTTGAAGTACTATATGATTTAACATGAACACTGCTCAGATGTTATTGTTCTTCTTTCGAAGACAGCCATACACACATGCACACCGTTACATATATGCAAAAACGACATTCTCTTGCATTAAGCATCAGAAACAGTCATCTATCCCATCCCCCAATTTTAGGAAGACGTCTGTTGTAAACAACTGGCAGTCCACGGTGAGCTTTGATGCTGTAGATCAGTTATACATCAGTACAAAAGTAACAGAAGGCACAAACACAGCAGTCAGAGATGGTTTTGTAGACACAGCAGACTGAGGCTTAAATGTTATCATAAACCCTTTAACAACCAAAATCATGATTATGGCTATTCAGGATCAGTACCACACTTAAAAAAGAAAGAGATTTCCAGCACAGTAGTAACGTTGTCAGTCTGTCAAAGTTTTTTTTTTTCTCTTTGAAATTTTCCCCCTCAGTCTGTTAGTCTGTCAAAGGCTTTTTTCTCTTTGAAAATTTTCCCATTAGCTCCCCTGAGATTTCGTTATTCCCCTTTCAAAATCGCAACCTGTATGTCAGCTGCCCCAGGACATCAACCTGACCTCTTGTAAGCAGGGAAAGGGTTAAAACTATTTTGCCGAGTTCTTTCCCCTGTCAGTGTAACAACTGTAATCTCATGCAGTACACTATGACACAGTGGGCGTTTTCAAGTCTTTCTTTCCTTTTTTTGCCCTCACCTTTCTCATTTTCTGACAGAACTACTAATCCATGCATTCTAGCCTCTCCATTCACATATGAGATGAAATAATAAGGCATTGTTGCATCTTCTCACAATACACCTTGGTGTCAACCTGGCCTGTGAACTACCGATACCTGCGAAGTTTGTCAGGAACTTTTGAGCAGCACAAACACAGTTCCATCGAATGGATGAAACTTAGGTGTGTGGTTGCAGCCTTCCTGTTGGAGTCCATAACACCAAGCGACTCTATGTTGCAGTTTGCTGAGACTTAAAAGTCCCACAAATAAATACATTTCATGGTTTGTAGAGTCTTAGAAGAAACCAAGGACGTTTTGCAGACTTTTCAAGGACTTTAACGTAACATGAAATTAAAGGACTGTAGTACACAACGAATAAGCTTTACTTCGGTGTCTGTACACTGTCACTTCAACAGAATGCAGTTTGCAGCAGATGACAACGAAACGGACACAATCGGCAGATACAAAATAAACTCAAGTTAGAAAAAAATCTACTCTGTATAATTTTCAAATTTTTTCACCAAAATATACATTAGCCTATCTAAATCTTAAGTTTCATGCATTTTCAAGCACTTTGAGGTATATATAGTATATATAAGCACCAAAGTCCAAATTTCAAGGACTTGGAAAAAGTCCTTGGAAAAGGGTCCTCACAATTCAAGGTCTTTTAAGGAGATTCCAGGACGTATACAAACCCTGAATACATCTCCCTGATGAAATGCTGCCCACTGCTCCACAGAGGCAGGTCTTTTTCAAATCCAACACAAAATACCATCATGTATAAACTGGACCATTGAATTTCTTTTAATAATAAATTCAAGAAGTAACAGATCATGTACCTTCCTTCTTTTCACCTGAGATTTTGTCAGAAACAATGGCACTTGAGGCAGTCATTCATTTCAACAGAACAAAAAAAAAAAAAACAGCAAAAGAGCAAACATTAATTACCGTCAACATTACATTATGTTCAGGTCTGTTGTTGAGAATTCCAATGACTATTTCTCCAGCAGCAATTATGCAAAAAAAAAGTAATTCTTTACTCATAGAATGGGTACAGAAAAAAATAATTATATATACAAATAATTACATATGTTTCTCGAGAAAGCAGGAAGCACCATTTCTATAAGGTAAGGTAATGTTGCTCATAGCCCAGCAGACCGCAAGCAGATAGCTTGTTTTCTTTACAATTTCCTGTATATATAAAGGATCTGTGGTATGGCATGTTTTAACAATCACATAGGCGCATTATATCAAAAACATCATGAAATAATCAATTCCATTGCTCTCTGGTTAGTGTTACTACAAGGCTGACCAGAAGAGACTTCCACACTTTCTATCCATCTCTCTGGTGAGGCGAATTTCTCCAGCAACTACTTGCTAACATTCCCCTGGCCCTGCCTGTTTTTGTAACCATAGTTGAGCTCGGCACCACCGGACACAGGAATATCAATGCCGGTGCAGAATGTGGCATCAGCCGCTAGGAACAGACATACCAGACCGCATTCTTCAGTCGTTCCAAAACGTCCAAGCAACTGTAAACACACATGCATACACGCACGCATTCATGCATGCACACACACACACACACGCACACACACACACATGAGGGTCAATGCAAATTGGAGTGAAGCCAGAAGTAATAATTCAGATCTAGACACAGTGGGCAACTCTTCTAAATAAGAAATACAAAGTTTTTCTTTAATCCCTGCTTGATTCTGCATAGTTGCCATGCCAAATTCTTGCAAGAGACAGCCAATGTGGTGGTCCTGGATAAACATTTCTTGGCTGATGCAATATGAAAAGGTCTTATGCTCATGGCTGAATTGTGAATCTGTATCTGCTTCTTTCCATTCTATCGTTAAATATTGAAGGTGGTTTTCCTGTCCATTTTTTACTTGCATTTTTCTTCTTCTCAGAACTTGTAACCCTAAGTTCATCGTTCACTTTGATTTAGTGGTGTGTAGTGGCGCTGTATGCCCCTCTGTCGCAGTACACTGGGTCTTGAACGGTTCTAACCTTTGACTTGATTCCATCATTTTTTTTCTTCTCAGAACTTGTAACCCTAAGTTCATCGTTCACTTTGATTTAGTGGTGTGTAGTGGCGCTGTATGCCCTCTGTCGCAGTACACTGGGTCTTGAACGGTTCTAACCTTTGACTTGATTCCATCATTTTTTTTCTTCTCAGAACTTGTAACCCTAAGTTCATCGTTCACTTTGATTTAGTGGTGTGTAGTGGCGCTGTATGCCCCTCTGTCGCAGTACACTGGGTCTTGAACGGTTCTAACCTTTGACTTGATTCCATCATTTTTTTTCTTCTCAGAACTTGTAACCCTAAGTTCATCGTTCACTTTGATTTAGTGGTGTGTAGTGGCGCTGTATGCCCTCTGTCGCAGTACACTGGGTCTTGAACGGTTCTGACCTTTGACTTGATTCATCATTTTTTTTCTTCTCAGAACTTGTAACCCTAAGTTCATCGTTCACTTTGATTTAGTGGTGTGTAGTGGCGCTGTATGCCCCTCTGTCGCAGTACACTGGGTCTTGAACGGTTCTAACCTTTGACTTGATTCCATCATTTTTTTCTCTCATCTCTTGTCTTCCTTCGCTCACTGCTCGACTGCATGCCCACATTTGTCAACCCCTCCCTCACCCTCCACACCCCTTAAACAACATCAGTAGCTGGTACTGTTGATTTCAGTAGTTTACAAACAATTTCAGCAATACAAAAATGTTAATACCATGGTATGAAAAGTCTACACACACACACACACACACACACACACACACACACACACACACACACACACCGACTGAAACCAATTTATTGTCAGATTAACTCACAGTTGCAATACACACACACACACACACACACACACACACACACACACACACACACACACACACAGAGGCACCAAGTTATCCTGCATGATCAGCTGCAGACAACAAGATGCTGTGTTCCACCAAATAACCAATAAAAAGTTCTTCTGCTCAAACTGTCCTTCAGTTCATCCCTTGTAGCAAAACCCTACACTGAGTGGAGTTTGCAAAACTATCTCAGCGATCAAGTCACACTGCCCAGCCTGCCCTGTTCTACAGGAAATTTATTGTGGCGAAATTTGCTGAACATGGAAGCCATCATCGAATGCTCACTTGGAAATTGCTGATTTGGCACTCTTTTCTGAGGAGGTTATTCTCCCTTAATGCTGCTTTGCAAACGTAAAATGTCTGGAGAGTTCTGTTTCTGATAAATGATTGGAGGACAAAAATAATGAAGGATGCTGATTTGACACAGTTGTGCTTAAATTGGGGTCAGCATCACAGGCAGCCTAGTCAAAACATTTTGGAGTATGTATCACATACACAGCAGTTTTGGTATTGACAAATTTTTCAATTTGCATCTCATACTTAGTGATTTCACCACGAAACTGCTCAACCAGCAAAATGTGAGATTGCTCCCAAACATTCCACTCAGATAGCTGACAGATTTACTTCAATTATACATGACCGGGGAGACCCAACGGCAGTGCAACTGGATCCTGTTGGTCATTCAGTACCCCCCACCCCTCCCGTCAGCCATGGTCAAGCGCCAGTGGGTGTCCGACCACAGCTCATTTAACCCATTCATGACACCGCCGCCTCTGGCCAGCAGCACTCTTGGCCTGAGACCATCATGAAAAAAACATTAGTCAGGTACAGGAAGTGAGACAAAAAGTGCCACTGTTTTCACTGGTGAACAGATCGGCCCAAAAAAAAAAAAGGCATGGAAATAGAAAACAGACTTTGACTTAATTTTGTGGAAACTGATTTAGATTTAATTTTGTGCTAATACATTTCTACGGCAATAAAGTGTCAAAAAGGGACATAGTTCTGTAAGCAAACAGGTTTGTTATGCCTTGACTCTTAATAACTAATCTGAAACACCAGTCGTGCAACTATAATCAAGACATGCACGCACCAAAAAACAAAACTGTTAGACATCATTCATTACATGAGCTGACATAAACAACAAGCCCCCTGTTTGGGATTCGAGGACAACTTGTACCTCCCATTCCTTTATTTTTGATCGTGTGTACTATGTTTACGCTGACTGGTCAAAAGCGCTAGCAGACCTTCAGCTGTTTTGCTGGTTGATTCAGTCACTTTTTGTATGACGTCATCGTTTGGATAAGATCCAAATTATTTAGCTCCCTGGGGGCCAGAATAGCTCAGCAGAAGAGTGCCGGACTCGTAATCTTGGTGATCCTGGGTGTGTGTGTTCAAATCTCCACCAGGCCGTTTCAATACAGGGGGACTTTTTCCTCGGAGATAACATTGGTTCTGACTCGCATTTCAAATAGAGTCCTTCACACGAGACTATAAACCGAGGTTCCGTATGTGAACGCACACATAACATCTTGCACACACGTAAAATCCTATCACCAACTTTTGGAAGAGAAGGCCAATTTGGCTGTTGGTATGGATGACACGTTACACATTTGGAGTATGGCTGCCTTAATGGTGGGATAAAAAAAAAGGTCTTACACACAAAACTCCACTCCCTTTGTTGGGTAGATGGGATTAATCCTTGCCTGCCTATACAGGGAGTGTCTGCAGGAGTATCAGCCTGCGTATGCAGGGGGGAAAAAAAGTAGCTCCTTGCCACTGTCGCTGTCAATGAAAACTTCATGCTGATGAAAACGTGACCTCCTTTGTGGAGGTAATAAAGCAGAAGCTAAATACCTGGCCGTTTTTTCCATTCTGAACAACTTCCTCATAGTTGTCAGAAGAACTGGCAAGCATGTCCCACAGAGGTGTCCACACACAGCCAGGTGAAAACCTGCAATATCAGAGAGGAAATACATATGTGTGTGTGTGTGTGTGTGTGTGTGTGTGTGTGTGTGTGTGTGTGTGTTGTGTGTGTGTGGTGTGTGTGTGTGTGTGTGTGTGTGTGTGTGTGTGTGTGTGTCCGTGTGTCTGTTTGTATGTGTGTATGTATGCAAAAGGTACACCCAAAAGTGTGGGTGGGACCCAGAGAAGTACTGTCCTCATCTGCCCAATAAACCAGCTGGGAGCAATCCTGCACCATGCATGGAAGTCCGTGCTGTGTTCACATAGGGTGTTGGCATGCACAAGATATTTTATGAAGACGTCAAGGCACATAACTGCAGACCCGTCTACCTCAAAATTGAACCATTAGTTTTCCAGGGAGGAAATTTTAGTATTCCATGACAAAAAAAGAGTATTTTTCTTACCTTGAACTTTAATATGGATCTTATATCACGCAACCATGTAGCCAACTCACTGTGCTGTACTCGCACTAAAACACTCACACCAACTAGCACAAGTGCACTGCACACACTGCATGTATCTAGTTGACCATCTCATTTAAAAAACAACAAAAAACAATATTATAATGCCCTCTCCCTTTCACCTCCCCCCTCCCACACAAACACACACACGCACACAAACACACACACACACACACACACATACACACACACACACACACACAGAGTTACAGACAGTCACACACAGATGTATACCCTTCATACAGTTTTCATTTTCATCTTTTTCTTCTCGTTGTACTGCCACTCCATCCCTCTTCCCCCCCCCCCCCCTCCCTCCCCCCCCCATGTTTTTGGGGTGTGGGGGTGTGGGTGGGGGAGTGGAGCTAAATAACAGTAGAAGTTAAAGTGACAGACACACCTTGAGCAATTTTGCTGTCACTAGTGTCAGGAAACATGTACTTGAATATAGAACAAGACGATTGGTGTTGATGGACAGATTCGCCTCAGCCATCAGCATACACATCATGATCATCATCTCAGTGTTTGTCACCTGCTGCTCCAGATCCCCCACTAGACTTCGCCTTGGCCTTTTTCAATGCTTGTACAATTGAAGGTGTTCCTTTCACCATTTCGGATATTTTTTTCATGCGATTTTGACGAAACATGCTTCATGCAGTCGTTGCGCCCTCCATGAGCACAACTAAAACCTGTTTCACACAAAGTGCACCACACCAAATTGGACCTTTTTCTGAGCTTGGGACTAAGCACTTCCAAGTTAGCGTGGTATGCATTCAAGAAAGCTTGCTCCCTCATTTTGGCAACCTTCTTTTCAACATCTAGCTCTTCATCACTCTCATGAACGCATAATTTCTCTGGTGGCGGCATTCTCTTAGTGAACATCTGGTCAGTCGCTCACAATAAAAGATGGCCAACCATGGTGTAAGCGAGCACGCTAAAACTGGAACTGGGGACGATAACTTGCATCTTCAAACAGGAAAATAGTTTGTTTTTGTTTTTTTAGCCAATGTTGCTGATTTTCATATTTTTGTCCTACTCGGCGTATTATCGTATTTTCCATTCAAATTTCGTAAAATGCGCTAAAAAATGGTAGGGTAGGCAGGTGTGTAATTGCTCCGTGGCAGATGCTATTGTGTACTGGCCACTGGATGTGACATGACAGAACCTCCATGGCAGCGTGCCCATGGGTGTACCAGCCCGTATCTCATGACTGTACAGCCCACTGGCCAAAGACGCCACCGTCAAGCAACTGACTTGTGCATCCCGCAGCCTCAACTATTGCCGCTTCACCGCAAGGGGAAGATAATACAACTCCAGACACGGTCGAGCTTTTGCCATGAGGTCTTCCATGGCCTCTGAAGATGTCAGACCTATCTCACTCAACCTGACTGGGTGTTATGGGTAGGGCTTTTTGTAAATTTATTTATTTATTTATCTATTTTGTTTTCTCATCTTCCATGCCACCCCAGTGGCATTACCACAGTGTTGTTTATACCCCATTCACGCTTATACCCTGGTCTGTACCACCACAGCCTTGACATAAGCTATCAACTCCAGTGGCATTACCACAGTACTGTTTATACCCCGTTCACGTTTATACCCTGGTCTGTACCACCACAGCCTTGACATAAGCTATCAGCAGAGAGCAGTCAGGGTCAAGTCTGAATGGGGAAACCCAAAAGAGAAGACACTGTATACCTGCTGAGTCACTCTGGTGATGCTCAGGGGTTCCTGTCCTGACGCAACACATGTGGGACATCACCTACACAACCCCCTAGTGAGCCACAGAATTTGAGAACGAGGATGATGGAGATGATGCAATGAGATCCATTCTGCTCTGACACTGCATGACAGGGCTGTACTCGGCGTTCGCTTTCATGATACATCCCGGCGTCAACCAGGCAGTGTTGGTCAGGATATCGGAGCAGCACTCTCAGAGATGCTTGCATTAAGTCGATGAAACACTACTGCGTGGCGACAGTCCTCCAAACTGAAACCACAGCAAACTGAACTCTGGGCTGGTGCTGGCCACAGTGGAAAAATCTCAGAAACTTATGACTGATGGGAACTGAACCCATGACCTCCCAGCGCGGAATCCTGAACTCTAACCTCTGCACCACAGCAGCTGCTGTGTCATGGACACTTGGTTTGATGGAATGCTAAAGAGTGTGCACGTTGATAGATGGGTACACAGAATCACTGACAGAGTCACTTTAGGTGCAAGTGTTCCTGGAACGCCAGGCAGCAAAATTTAATGCACACCAAGTATGTAAGTGTGTTCTGTCCCTTTGTTAACTGTGACTTATCTTTCTTCTTTCTACAAGGCAACAGCCCTGAAAGAGGCTAATGTAGTCAGCTTGACCATAATGACACAGGCAAAAAAAAAAAAAAAAAAAAAAAAGGAAAAGAAAAGAAACAGAGAATATACATACACCTCCACTAATTCATAAAAGACATGCTACTACTCACGAGTTGACTCGCACATTGTACTTGGCCTCGTCAATAGCCAAAGCTTTTGTCATAGACGTGACAGCTCCCTGCCCATACCATCAACATCATGATCACAATGACAGACATTGTTATTTTACTGCATTAATATAGTGCATGTGTGCGTGTGTGTGTGTGTGTGTGTGTGTGTGTGTGTGTGTGTGTGTGTGTGTGTGTGTGTGTGTCCGCGTGCACGCATGCATGCATACGTGCATGCGTATGCTAACATGCATGCACATGCATGCATGTGCGCACCCATGCATGCGTGCATGCATGTATGTATGCGTGCATGTGTGTGTGAGTGTGTGGTGTGTGTGTGTGTGTGTGTGTGTGTGTGTGTGTGTGTGTGTGTGGTGAAACATAAGGCAGAGTATGTCAGAGGGTTGAGATAAGGTGGGGACATAGGGTGAGGTCCCCCACCCCTTCTCCTCCCTTTCTCTCCTGCTGTGCTCTCCCTCCTGAGGCAAGATGTGTCAGAGTTGTGATCAACTCTTTCTTTAAAGAGCTAGTCTCAACATTGCACATTCTTGTTGCTGCACACTACTGCTTTGTTTTCTTTTGTTTTTATCCTCATGTGATGAAAAACGTCCTTGTGATTCATTCCATGACTTAAAACCCTCATGCATGCACAGGAAAAAACAAACGAACTACAGCACAAAAAAATTAATAAAGAAAGGCAAATAAAAAGCGCGCACACACACACACACACACACACACACACCCACACCCACACACACACAATGCAAGAACTTTATGGAAACTTGGATTATGGCCTGGAATGGAATACGTGTTTGCTCATAATATTTCAGTGGGAAAGAAAAACCAAGGCTGACAACAATAATTCCTATAAAGAAAGAAGGATGTGGAAAAAATAAAGGATTAAAAATGATGAAGGATGAAAAGAATGAGTGATGGAGACAAACTAGAATCAAAAGAATAAGAGAAGGACACAAACTACAATAAAATGAGAATAGAATGAGTGTAGGAGATAATCTAGTATCAAAAGTATGAGAAAAGGAGACAAACTAGAATCCAAAAAAAAAAAATGTGTCAGGGAGACAAACTAGAATAAAAACATCTGAGAGAGGCAAATTAGAATGAAATGAAGGAGTCAGAGAGACAAAAGGAACAGCAAGGAAGATGTACTAGAGTCAAAAGAACAAGTGATAGAAACAAACTAGAATCATAACAGAAATTGCAAGAGACAAACTAGAATCAAAAGAACAAGTGACGGAGACAAACTAGAATCATAACAGAAATTGCAAGAGACAAACTAGAATCAAAAGAACAAGTGACGGAGACAAACTAGAATCATAACAGAAATTGCAAGAGATAAACTAGAATCAAAAGAACAAGTGACGGAGACAAACTAGAATCATAACAGAAATTGAAAGAGACAAACTAGAATCAAAAGAACAAGTGACGGAGACAAACTAGAATCATAACAGAAATTGCAAGAGATAAACTAGAATCAAAAGAACAAGTGACAGAGACAAACTAGAATCATAACAGAAATTGCAAGAGATAAACTAGAATCAAAAGAACAAGTGACGGAGACAAACTAGAATCAAACGAGCAAGTGGGGGAGAAGAACAAACTTACAAATACAAAAATTGAAATGAAAAAGAGCGATATAATAGAATCGAAAGATTAAGCAAGGGAGACCAGTCAGAAGAACGAGTAAAGGAGATACACTCCAGCTCTCCACCGACCTTGGTAGCAACGTAGGTGGTTGCCCCTAGCTGTCCAATCTGGGCCACCAAACTGCTGTTGTTGATGACGTTCCCCTCAGTCTTCCGAAGGTGGGGCAATGCATACTGCACAAAATTTATAAAGAAAGATATTCATCTTAATGTTGCTTCTGTCTATAAAACCTATTTTCATGGAGGGATGAGACTTAATCAATAAAGTGGAAACCTTAAATTGCCAAAAAACGTTGTGGAAAAAGTCTTTGTAAAGAGACGTCTTTATAGAAAGTGGACTGATCAATGTGAACACACACATGCCAACAAGTTGGTGCATGTGAACAAAGAGACAAAGAGAGAAGGGGGTGGGGGATGGAGAGGGTGAGTCTATTCAAATTAAAACACTTGGAAATGAACCCAGTTACTGACAATTACAGTTACAGCATGTTACATGAAGAGGACACACTGAACATGCCACTGGCACAATGATTGCGCAGTCCCAAGATCTTGACAGTATCTTGATTACAGATCCATCTCAGAGCAAAGTATATATGCATATCCTTTCCTAGAAAATTAAGAGTTGATTATTCATTCATGGAATGAACTGAACATATTTGTAAAAGTAGGCTGGGTTAGGCGGGAGAGGTGTAACGGTTTTAACAAGACAGTACTGTGCAAACTGAACAAACATAGGTAACAGGGGGAAGGGGGGAGCAGGGGGGTGGGAGGGGGGGGGGGGAGTGCGACACTTCACCCATACAACAACGTGTTCTTTTTACTTTTCCATCCAAAAACATGGATGTCAAAAAAGTTACATTTGCATCATCATCATAGACACTTTCACTATCACATGAGATAGAAGCTTTCGAAGGGTGTATACTCTCATGGTCCGATATCAAACTGTTTTCATTGAGCAATGATTCAGTGACTGACAGTTTAGTACAGCAACAAAAGCAGTCAGTGGCCTGTAGATTCAACTGCCGTTTTTTTTTCTTTTCTTTTTTTCATGGATTGATTTATTTGTTTTTATTGTTTTACATCTCATTTTTACTGGAAATCAGCAAACTCACTGAGAAGTGGGAGCCCTGAAATATATGCCTCCACATAGGAGGACGAAGAGCGGGAAGAATTTCACACAATCTGTTTCATTGGTGATCTTGTGCAATGTGCAGAGAGCTTCCTAAACTCAATGTGATGAGTTGATCATGTTATGAACTAAACATACTGCTGCATCAAATCATGGATACAGAACACAGAGATCAATCTGAAAATGATGTATTCTGTTGCCTGGATTATGTCACACAACACATCAGCAGCAGTCTGATTTTACACATTCTGTTGCTTAGATGATTGTATGTAAGAAACTGGAGGGGCTGCATTACTAATAAAGTCAAATTGTGAATAAAGAGCAGTAGAATGAACCACAAACTGTTGTGTCAATAACATTACATAATACACAGACAGCCATCTTAATTTCATCCAAACAAAGTACTCCTAATTTCACGTCATCTATTGAGTCAATCACATTATACACCTGACTCATAGAAAATGGTCTGAATGTTACAAAAATCACTTGTGTCCACAGTGTTACTCAATACACTCAGAACAGTCTCCATTCCTCACAATCTGTTTCGTCAACATTTTATGCAAAAGACAGAGAGCAGTTTCAATGTTTCATACTCTTGTTATGTTAACAATATCAATAAAAACACAGAAAGAAAAAAAATTAAATTTCATACAATTTGCTGTGTCAACAATTTGTATACAATGCACAGACAGCATTCTGAATTTCATACAACCTGCTGTGTCAACAATTTTATGCAATGCACACACAGCATTCTAAATTTCACACAAACTGCTGTGTCAACAATTTTATGCAATGCACACACAGCATTCTAAATTTCACACAACCTGCTGTGTCAACAATTTTACACAATGCACAGAGAGCATTCTGAATTTCACACAATCTGTTGTGTCAAAAATGTTATACAATACACAAAGAGCAGTCTCAATCTCTTACAATCTGTTGTGTCAACAAATGTTATACAACGCACAGACAGTAGCTTGAGTTTCACCAAAATGAGTCAACAACGTTATGCAAGATACACTTAAAGAGCAGTTTGAACTGTGTACAAACTGTTGTGTCAAGGTCGTATCATGTAAAATCACATACAAGTCTGTGTCTTTCCTGACCCATGTACACATCAACTGTGAGTCACACTGCAGAATTACTGACAGCCTTGTGTTCTGACCATGCTACTTCTGTTACAGGGAATGCTACTAACTCTCTCACACACACACACACACACACACACACACACACACACACACACACACACACACACACACCCTTCAACCAGCAATCAAAGACAGAGAGACAAATAGAAACAAGCATAAACCCCCACAAACACATTCTTCTAGTCTCACACACAGACACAAAAACAGACCTTGCAGGTAGCGAAATAGCCAACAAGGTTGAGATCCATTAGCTGTCGCATGTCATCACAGCTGAAATCGTCAATCGACTTGGCAGGAGGATCTGAAGAACAAGTCAGCAATCGCTACATGGAGATATATGAATAATTGCAGCAAACTTCCAAAAGTCAAGTCATACAGAAGAGTCTGCACTTAAAAACGTTTCATGAAATAAGATAAAAAGGAATTCATGCTACAAATAAGTCAGTATTTCTTATGGGAGTGTGGTGAAAGGTGGGTGGGTGAGAAGGAGGAGAAAGCAGGGGAGTCATGATAAAAATTTAAAAAATCATCACAGCTGGTGATCTTGGGAGTTTGCAGTTCCAGTCCCATCAGCTGTATTCATTTTAGCGTTGTTCCGTCCTTCACCAGCTCCTGCTCAGAAGTAGCATGCTATGGGCCCAACTGACAGACTGGAACCATATAGCTGGATTTAATCAACTCTAACAAAGTCATCTTTCAGAGTGTTATTCAAATGACTGGGACCACACAGTTGGGTTTAATCAACTCTAACAAAGGCATCTTTCCGAGTGTTATTCAACAACTGGGACCACATAGTTGAATTTAATCAACTCTAACAAAAGCATCTTTCCGAGTGTTATTCAATAACTGGGACCACATTGTTGGATTTCACCAACTCTAACAAATGCATCTTTCCGAGTGTTATTGAAATGACTGGGACCACATAGTTGGATTTCATCAACTTTAACAGATGTGCCTCTCAGTGTGTTATAACAATTTTTGTTTCACCAACACTGCAGGTTTGTTTCTGAGGCCTCACTGATGTATGGTTATATCATAAAAAAGAAACGTAAAGCACATTCCTGTTGGCAGTCTCAAACCAGATTAGCCATCGTCTACATACTTTTCCTCATGCTCATTCATTCTTATAAAGAAAGTCTCATATTCTATTTCCTTTCACACATTTTTCATCCATAGCAATCTTAGTTTTGATTTCTTCTTAACATGAACGCCATTAGTGAGTTCAGGGTCGAGGTCATGGGTATCAGCTCCTTCATGAGAACTGTCGTTAGATGGATGCAGAGCTGCATTCTTCTGAAGACACTTGAGAGGAATATTTTTGAAAACTGAGAGGAATTTCTGACAGTAGAGAGGAAGACGTATGCCACTGCACCCAAAACAAAACAATGACGTTCCAGACACTTTATTGTCTTTCCTTCTGTCAAGTGCTTTCATGGAATCACTGTCTCAGCCAGTACATTGTTGCTTTCAATCATTTTTGAAACACACTGTCACTAAGCTTCATTTTATGACTTGGCTCATTTTTGTACTCGAAAATCATCAGTGCCTCTGTAGTGTCTTGACCCAAGGAGGGACGAAAATCTGTAAGGTTCTTCCTGACAAGGCTGAACACTTCCACAGGCCGAATCGCTGACTGGGATCAGCAGCACTCCCATCATGACAGCAGAAAGCAACCTGAATCTGCACTTCTGCTCTAAATTCTTTTTCTTCTTTTCTGCCAGAGGGTTAATTGGTCCACCAGATCATTTTGATATGATGAAGCTGAGCCAGAAATAAGTTTCCAAACAGCTCCTTGACTATACAAACAGCAGATGTACAAACTCTGCAAATAAACAGCCTTTTTCTTTGAAAGCAGAATTTCTTGACGTCACGTGGAATAACATGCGTTTGAGCATAAATTCCGCCAAAAGCTAGACTGGCAGCTCTGTGGATGTGATGGCGCCATCTGGAGGGCAATGCTCACTCATGCTGGCTCTGCGACAATGTAAATACCATCGTCATCAGTGGGGTAAAATGCATCTCTGAACGTGACTTGGTAACAGTGCAGAGTGTCCTCTAGTGGGTTGCTTAATGATGACATGATGCTGACTGCTTCTAAGAACAACAGATGCTGGGTCTCTGACGAGACGAGTCCAGGTGTAGCTTTGTATGGGGTGGCTAAAAATGAGCAGCACAAAACAATGTCAATGAGAAGGTATGGAAAATCACATTATACAGGGAAAATAATGCCTTAGGTTTACTTAGAACTTACGGGTTCCAGCATTATTGATCAGGCAATCAATATGTCCATATTTGGCCACAGTCCTGTCAATCAGATTCTGAAATCAGCACAGAACATAAAAACATTAATGTGTGTGTGTGCGTGCATGCGTGTGTATGTACGTGAGTGTGCGTGTGTGTGTGTGTGCATGCATGTGTGTGTGTGTGTGTGTGTGTGTGTGTGTGTGTGTGTATGCATGTGCATTTGTGTGTGTGTGTGTGTGTGTGTGCGTATGCGTGTGCATGTGTGTGTGTGTGTGTGTGTGTGTGTGTGTGTGTGTGTGTGTGTGTGTGAGAGAGAGAGAGAGAGAGAGAGAGAGAGAGAGAGAGAGAGTTTGTATGTATGTGTATGTGTGCACGCGTGAGCATGAACATATGTGGTTCGTGCGTGCTTGCATGTGTATGTGTGTGTGTGTGTGTGTGTGTGTGTGTGTGTGTGTGAGTGTTCATGCATGCATGAGAGTGTGTGTGTGTGTGAGTGTTCCTGCATGCATGAGAGTATGTGTGTGTATGCGTATGTGCACACACGCATACATGTGTGCGTGAGCATGTCTATTTGTGTGCATGTGTTTGTGCGCATTTTGAAAGAGTGCATAGAACTGGAAGGACTCATGGGCTAAGGAACCTTATAATGCTTTATAAACACACTTCCCCCTCCCTCCACTTAACAACAAAAGAAAAAAAGCAAACGAGTGAAGAAAAAACAAACAAACAAGAAAAAAAAGCAACATGGTGAGGTAATGTTTATGTCGAGTTAAACCAGGCAATATCTCATCTCATTTCAGTCACGAAATTATCTTCATATCCTCCTTATGGCTCATTTGTCCCATCAACACCCCCCCCCCCGCCCCGCCCCTTCCCTTTTCTCCTTGCCTGTTTCCCTCTTCCCACCCACCCCCCACACCCACCCCCCACCCCCATTCCATCATCTGAGTTAAATCCATGTATTTTCTCTTTCTCTACCTTTTGTTTCTTTTTTAACTCCCTGCCTGTTGGTTATGTATTCAGATCCTGTATAAATGTATCATAAACTTGAAACCAGCATCTGTTTCCCAGTCTGATGTTGGTAAGCGACTCTCAAATGTTTCTCCCAATTACACCAACATCCTTACCTTACCATTAACAACATTTTTCTGACAAAGCATTTCAAGCGGAATTGTTTTCCATTGCCCAAGCAGCAGTTTCCCTGGCTGCTGACCAACAAGGGCTGTTCTTATAACCACAGCACTTTCACTAAATGTAGAATGTTTACCTATCATACACAGATTTACATAAACACCAGTGTGAATGGCTTCAATGGAGCACATTAAACAGACTAATCATGTTTTGTGTAGCAAGTTGAAATTGAATTTGACATTCCACAAAGTTTATATCATGGGCTTCCTATTCACTTCTAACATGAACTGTTGAGGGCACTGATGAGGTTGAGGGTCTGTCAAGTTTACGTTATCATGGGCTTCCTATTCACTTCTAACATGAACTGTTGAGGGCACTGATGAGGTTGAGGGTCTGTCAAGTTTACATTATCATGGGCTTCCTATTCACTTCTAACATGAACTGTTGAGGGCACTGATGAGGTTGAGGGTCTGTCAAGTTTATGTTATCATGGGCTTCCTATTCACTTTTAACATGAACTGTTGAGGGCACTGATGAGGTTGAGGGTCTGTCAAGTTTACATTATCATGGGCTTCCTATTCACTTCTAACATGAACTGTTGAGGGTACTGATGAGGTTGAGGGTCTGTCAAGTTTACGTTATCATGGGCTTCCTATTCACTTCTAACATGAACTGTTGAGGGTACTGATGAGGTTGAGGGTCTGTCAAGTTTACATTATCATGGGCTTCCTATTCACTTCTAACATGAACTGTTGAGGGCACTGATGAGGTTGAGGGTCTGTCAAGTTTACATTATCATGGGCTTCCTATTCACTTCTAACATGAACTGTTGAGGGTACTGATGAGGTTGAGGGTCTGTCAAGTTTACGTTATCATGGGCTTCCTATTCACTTCTAACATGAACTGTTGAGGGTACTGATGAGGTTGAGGGTCTGTCACTGCCTTCGTTCTTTTCTTCACGACTCATCTTACTCTGTAGTTTATAGATAATCACAGTTGCGTTGGTAAATTTTATCGTTTGTGTCCGATGATGTGTTGGAGCAGTTCTCCTGGACACAGTCTCCTGCCCTTACCTTAATCTGATCCTCCTGGGTCACATCACACTTCACAAAGGTTGCCTCCCCTGGCCCCATCCGGTTCATGGCAGCTTCCACTTCCAGTCCCTCGTTCTCTGCACACATTACAGAGAATGTTGGATGACTAGTATGAAGTTGTTGGGGAACAGGTTGGAGGAAGGAAGTAGACAGTACCGCCAAGGGGGTTATGGGATACTGCATGCTAAATAGGTTGTAAATCATCACATCAACTAGACAATGCAGTTTATTCATTGCAACTCCCAACCTCACCAACACTTGGCCTGTGCAGGTCGCTAAGGAGAAATAGTCAAATTGATCAACCTCTAAACAGTACTAATTTAGATTCAGTTATAAAACCTTAATGACTAAAAATAGTGCCATTATATTCTTGTTCTCTAAAATAGAAATGCTTTCATAGTCTGACGTCCTCTTTATATTGCTTGAAACAGTGAAGATTTGCTCTCTTTTTTTTTGTCACACAACATAAAACCATACGCAATGGCCAATACTGCATGTGTACTACAAGAAAAAATGCCACAACTCATTTGAATCCACTCTTGTGTGTCAATGCATATGTACGTGTCCATGCTGTGTGTGTGTGTGTGTGTGTGTGTGTGTGTGTGCGTGTGTGTGTGCATGCATGCATGCAAGCGTGCATGCATGCGTGTGTGCTTGTGTGTAAGCTGATTCTGTTTCCTCACCTTCTGGGGCACAAAAGACGACTTTAGATCCATTTTTAACTGAAACAGACATCAACATCAGTATAAAGTAACACACACACACTCACGCACACACACGCACACACACACACACGCATGCATGCACGCACGCACACACACACACACACACACACACACACACACACACACAAGGAAAAAAAAAATAATAAAAAAGAAAAAATTCCTGAGAAAAATAAGAGATGAACCTTTCAGACATTTTTCTCCAGCAGAACTCGGTGACGGTGAAGAAAGATCCACTGACCACAGGGAATGTCCTGCTAACTGTGGAAAAGACTGTAACCCAGGGCCATATAAGACCTCATGGCAAAAGCTTGGCTGCGTCTGGAGGTGTACTGTCTTCACCTGTCAGTGTAACAGCAATGAGCGAGACTGTGTGATGCACACAGCAGTTGCATGATGGTGTTGCTTTTCTCTAATGCGCTCTGCAGTCATGACCTATGGGCTGGTACACTACGTGAATGCTCCCGTGTCACATTACATCCAGAGGCCATTAAGCAATGGCATCTGCCAGGGAGCAATTATGTCCCTTGACCTCTTAATGGCATGCCCTGTGCATGCCTGCACTTTATGTGAACACAGTGCGGGCTTCCAAGGGTGGTGCAGCTCGTTTGTGTGGCAGTTGAGGACAGTACTTCTCTGGGTTCTACCTGCGCCTTTGGGTGTATCCTTTTCTTTCTTTAACAAAATCATCAACACTGAAACCAGTATAAACATGCATGCATGTGCATGCATATACATGCACACACACACACACATGCTCCTCCCCCCCCCCCCCCCACCTCAAAGAAGAAGTCTAGAATAGGGAGTTTGGCCCAACAGGACCTAATCACAACTTCTGTGCGTGTGCGTGTGTGTGTGTGTATGTGTATGTGTGTGTGTGTGTGAGCATGTGTGTGTGTGTGTGTGTGTATATATATATGTGTGTGTGTGTGTGTGTGTGTGTGTGTGTGTGTGTGTGTGTGTGTGTGTGTGCGCGCGCGTGTGTATGTATGTGTATGTGTGAGAGCATGTGTGTGTGTGTGTGTGTGTGTGTGTGTGTGATATGGCCCTTTGCGGTCGGCTGGGCTATAAGCAACATTATCTTATCTTATCTTCATGTTCCTGACCTCTTTTCCTCTAGTCAACTTCTGTATCATTTGAGACATTTTTCCAAAACAACCTTCCTCTTAGAGGTCATATTCCTATCCTTCCTCTTAGAGGTCATATTCCTATCTGACACACTAACATTATCTGTGAGAACAGAGTTCACCCACTACAATCACAAAGCACAAGAAGTCCCAATAACCTATGGTCACACAGACCATACACACACACACACACACACACACACACACACACACACACACACAATGCATATAGACTTCAAGCTTCAACCAGTTAAAAAAAATCAACTCACTCACACACAAAAACTAGTCCAAATTTTAAAGGCCCACTTTAGCTATAAAGAAAATTAAATCTACAGCAAACCTCATGACCCTATGACATCATGACAGCATAGCTCGTACAGAAGTCTCCCTTTTTCTTACCATCTTTTCTTCCTCTCTTCTCTGGGACCCTGGCACTCTAACACAGGATCAGGATCAGGACTTCTACATTGCTGGAACCTTCCTAGGTTATAAACAGCAACAGAAAAAAGAGAGAGCAGCCCTCTTTTGGTAAATAAAAGCTGTTTAGAAAAGATTTTAAAATTTAGTTTATTTCCTTTTCAAAAACATTCTGACCCAATGAAACTGACGCCCCAACGGCCATCCCCGAGTTCAACTTGAACTTGAACTATACAATGTGTGAGGTCTTCTTGAAGTCCTGTTCATTGATCCGTGTGGGTTATACGGCTAGCATACTAATAACTTTGCATGCGTGGCTTATTGGCAAGACGGGTTGTACTGGTCTGGTTTTTTCCTCCAGCAAGCATCCAGCCTAGACTTAAATGCTTCTACTGAAGGTGCCAGGACCACTTCGTCTGGGAGACTGTTACATGTTTTGGCGACCTTTCACTGAAGAAATGTTTCCTGGTATCACAGTGGGTATGGTGCATGGAAAGTTTCATCACATTTCCTCTTGTACCTACGTCCTTGGGAGTTTCCAGCTTAGGTTTTACGGTCTTGTAGATTCTATGGACGTACTTAAAGGTGTCAATCATATCCCCTCTGAGACGTCGGTGCTCCAGGCTGGGCAGGCCAAGTCGCTCTAGTCTTTCTGAATATGGTAGTTCTCTGATTGAGGAGATCAACTTTGTGGCTCGGCGCTGCACATCTTCTAATTCTTTGCAGAGTGTTTTATGTCGGGGGTGCCACACAGTTTGTCCATACTCGAGGATAGGCCTTGCTAATGTCTTGTATAGCTGGATGAAGAGCTTGCAGTCCAAGAACTCGAAGGTTTTGTGGATGACGCCAATTATGCTGTTTGCTCTTGAAGTGACGCTGGCAACGTGTTGCATTTGAGGTCATTATCCACATGAACACCGAGATCCACTTCCACCTCACTTTCTGCCAGGGGTATTTCTCTGCTGGTTCCGGTTTCAGCATCTGTGTATTTCATATGGTATGTTG
Organism: Conus ventricosus; assembly: GCA_018398815.1. NCBI lineage: Eukaryota > Metazoa > Mollusca > Gastropoda > Neogastropoda > Conidae > Conus > Conus ventricosus. Next base: position 50,676,908 of record CM031621.1, on the reverse strand, counting down.
CTTCTGATTTCCGTGTGCCAATTTTTCATCACTTTACATTTCTGTGGGTGGAATCTCAGAAGCCAATCGTCCGACCATTTCTGAAGGCTATCTAGGTCCTGCTGGAGTGATGCAGTTGATTCTTGGTCACTGCTTGTGGCATATAACTTTGTGTCATCTGCAAATAATTTGACGGTGTTTTGTACATGTTTCGGCAGATCATTAATGTAGATGACAAACAGGATTGGTCCTAACACGCTACCTTGGGGGATGCCGCTTGTGACTGCAGCCTCTTCAGAGAAAGTTCCATTGATTCTAACTCGTTGCTTTCGATCACCAAGAAAGGCTGTTATCCAGTTGAGTATTGGACCTTTTATTCCATGGGCTTCGACTTTGCTCAGCAGACGACGGTGCGGTATGGTGTCGAAGGCTTTTTGGAAGTCCATATACACAACATCAATGCTGCTGCCGGAGTCGATGAGTCTGGTCCAGTCGTCAAGAGCTTCCAGTAGATTTGTCACACATGATTTCCCCTGGACGAACCCATGTTGCTCCTTACATAGTAGCTCATTGCGTTGTAGGTGATTCATTATTTGTTCTCTCAGAAGTGTCTCCATTACTTTGCACAGGATGCAGGTTAGGCTGACAGGGTGATAGTTGCCCGGTTGTTGTCGGCTTCCTTTCCCCTTGTAAATAGGGGTGACTGTGGCTTCTTTCCAGTCAGTTGGTATTTCCCCATGGTCCAAAGTGAGACGGAACAGGTGTGCTATTGGACGTGCTAGTGAGTCTGCAGCCTTGGCCAACACCATTGGGTGTATTCCGTCAGGTCCAAGTGCCTTGTTTGTTTTCAGGTTTTGAAGTGCCTTTTTACATCCGCTTCAGTGATGTTCACCTGTTGAAGTGGTTCCTTAATGCTGTACTCTGGAGGTGATGGCAGGTTATCCACTTTTTCGTGGGTGAAGATGCTGTGAAAAAAGTCATTCAGTACATTTGTCTTTTCTTTGTCAGTTGTCGTTTTGCTTCCATCTGCTTTCTTCAGATCTGCTATGCCTGACCTGCATTTGGTTTTTGACTTGATGTATGACCAGAAGACTTTTGTGTTTTTCTTTGAGTTGGCTGCTACATTTTTCTCTCTACTTCTCTTCGCTTTACGGCATGCTCTTCTGGCTTGGTTATTTGCACGTCTGTATTCTAGTTCTTCCTGAGGGTTTTGTGATTCTCTCCCTTTCCAGTAGAGTCTGTGCTTGTTTCGAACTGAGTCCAGTGTTTTCGGGTCCATCCATTTCTTGATTGTTCTTCCAGATGTCATCACTGTCGGGATGTGCTTCTCCACTGCTTTCTGGATCTCTCCCTTAATGGTTTTCCAAGTTTCTTCGACCGATTTGTTGGAGAGTAATTCATCCCAGTCTACTTTTGCGAGGTCCGAATTTATTCCAGCATAATTTCCCTCTTCAAACTTTGTCTTCTTCCTTGCCGGTTCTCTCCTTGTGTATGAGCATGAGAAGTTGATGATGAGGGTCACATGGTCGCTTTTTCCTAGTCCAGCTTGTGTTGTGATACTGTCTATCATCTCCTCTTTGTTGGTGAAGACTAAGTCATCGAGGCTGGGGTTTTGTCCCTGCCTGATTCTTGTTGGCTCCTTCTGGTGCTGGATGAGATATGCATCTTTGCTGGCTTTAAGGAATTTCTGTGCCTGGTGTTCCTTCCTCCAGTTGCATGTCTCATTTTGCCAGTCAATTTCTGGGTGGTTAAAGTCACCCATCACAAGGATATGGGAGTACTGTTTCTGTTTCCCTAGATGCTTGATCAGTTTGTTAAGTTTTGCGGTATTTTCTGGAGGGGAGTTGGGGCTTCTGTAGATTAATCCAAGCAGTAGTTTATCTGACCCATCTAGACAGCATTCGACTAGTATGTGCTCTTCAAAGTCATTGTCTCCAACACCTATTTGGGAAGCTTTTAGGTTGCTGTCTACATATAAGCACATTTCTCTTCCTCGCTTGTCTGTGAGGTTGTGAAAAATGTCATAACCATCCATAGCTACCTCGCACTCCTGTACTGCATATCTTGCGTTCTTCGGTTTAACTTCAGTGATCCCAATTACTGATGGTTTGTAAATGCTGATAAGGGCTTCTAGCTCACTCCTCTTGTTGAGTAAGGAATCTACATTGCTGTAGAGGCACGTACATGATTTCAAGGAAGCATTGGCTGTGTTTTTCTGGTGGTTGGACGAACGTTCAAAAGCTGACGAAGATGAAGAAGTTTTAAAACTATGTGCACTGGGGATTGAGAGTTTCTTTACCCCGAACCTCCCTTGGCCGCCTGATCTGGCGGTTTCCCGAGGAATACCACGCACTTGTTGCGCCTCACCCACTTCGCTTTGTCATCCCCCGACGCCTGAGTCCTCTTCTCTTGAAGCTCTTTATAGAGTGCTGTCTCTTCCTTGCGTTCTGCGGGAGTCAAATCCTTTCTCATGCTGATGTCAGAGATGGGAGTTGCAGCAGCATCCTTGTTGGTTTCTTGTTCTTTCCTCTTCTTATGGTAGGCACGCACGGTCTCGTCTCTCTGTGTCATAGAGGCAAGGTTAGTCTCACTGGTCTTGGGGGGCCTTCATAATCCTTCTCCTTCGGCTTGCCCAGTCTTCTGATGTCCGTTGGTTGATAAGGGATATTCAGATCCTTCAGTATTTTCTTTGCGGTCTCTGTGTCTTCTGCCTTCCTATCCCCTGATTCAGTGGTGGTACTTTCTTTGATTTTAAAGATAATTAGGTTAGTCTTTCTTCGGTTCCTGTCCTCCAATTCGGCTACCTTTTTCTGTTGTCTTGCTCTCCACAATGTCAGCTCAATGGGACCCTGTTGCCGCGCTGCATCCACCTACAAAAGCAAAACAGTTCATCTGTTTCTGGTTTCTGTTTGTCTTCTTCCACTGGTCGCTTCTCAGGAATGTTGCTTGTCGATGCTGAAGGAGGGCAATCAATCCAGTTTCCAACAAGTTCTGGCAATATTGCAAGCCTGAACAGCTTGTGTGCTCTTTCAATGCACTCATCCCACAATACCTGACAGGGAAAGATGAGCTTTATTAATCAGATCAAAAGTAGTCATAACAACACCAGCTGTATTACAACACATGCATTTGCAAACTTGCAAGCATACACACACACACACACATGTATACATATACACACACACTGACTCAGGCAGCACAGGCACACACGTATGTACACATACACAGATGCACGCACGCACGCACACGCAGACACTGACACAACACACACACACACACACGCATGCAGGCACACCACACAGATCTATGTACTAACTGACTGAGAACAAATTAATGAAACATACCTTTGCTGAGACGACAATGTTCTGGCATCCATCCGGTCTGTAGGTCCAGATATCACGAACCCAGCCAGAAATGAACAGTCTGTACGCCTTCAGACTTTTGTAGGCTTTGAACTCTTCCGTAGTGTACGCGCTCGTACCGAAAACAAAAAATTAACGATGCTAATGTAGGTCACTGCAGGAAGGTCGTCTGGGTGCGCAGACCACGATTGCCTTGGGATTTCGTATGGATCAACTCCATCGATGTCCAGAATTTTTGAATAGTATCTTTTTTTTTCATTTGGATTAAGCTTTTGAGCGTATCTCAAGGCAGAAGTTGCGTTAGTTTGCACTGTGGCGTCCATGTCGACCAAGTCGGAAACCCCCAAGGAAGGGAAGTAACTCTTTGTTACATTTCGACCTCGACACAGCCCTATGGGCTGTGTCGAGGTCGAAATGTAACAAAGAGTTCTTCTTCTTCTTCCTAAAATACTGGTTCACTCAAAAACGAGTAGGTCACCAGCGCGCATATTAAAAAATAAAATAAAATAACATAAAACAGTGCGACTCTGACTGTTGGCCCCTGGAGCAAATTTGGCAACAAGGGGTCGCACTCGATTTAAAAGCAATGGCCAAATTCAGGCCCAGGTGATAATAAAATATCTGGGGAAATAAAAATAGAAAATCATCAATATGCAGATCTCAAAACTGTCGAATCAATTTGTCCCTTGAATGAGATTGCACTTGTGGCAATCTTGATGGCACCCGGCAGTGAGTTCCACAGCCGTACAGAACTGGGATAAAAAGAATGTAAGTGGCTGTCAATATTTGATGCAGGTATGGTATAACATTGACCGCCACTCCTGGTGCTACTTTTATTCAATACTAGTTGTTCCATTGGAATATCAATTACTTTAGCTCTGCCTTTGAAAAAGGTGTTAAGTTTAATAAAAGCTCTTCTCTCTTCTAAGGGTTTCCATTCTAATTTCCTCATGTTCTTCCTAGTATTCCCCTTTTCTCTGATGTGGTTCCCTGTTACGAACCGTGCTGCTCTCTTCTGAATCTTTTCGAGGTTATCAATGTCCTTTAGATGGTAAGGATCCCAAACTGAGCAACCATATTCCAGTACTGGTCTAACCAGTGTTTTGTAGCAGTCGTCTTTAACCTTTTGGGGGCAGTCATTGATGTTCCTGTATAAGAAAGCTAAGATGTTATTTGCTTTCTTGCATACTAAATTGTAATGTTCTTTCCATTTGAGACGACTATCTATAATCACGCCTAAATATTTTGCAGCATTAGTTTCTTTAAGAATAGTATTATGGATAGAATAATCTGATCTAATTGGTGAGCATTTGTTACATATACGCAACACTTGGCACTTTTGGGGATGAAATTCCATTTTCCAAGTTCTTTCCCACTCTTGTAAAGCGTTTAGATCTTCTTGTAGAATGCGAGTATCATTCTTGCTTCTGATTGTTCTATATACTAAACTGTCATCTGCAAAAAGCCTTATAGTAGTTCCAGGAGAGAGATTTCTACTTATGTCATTTATATAAATTAAGAAAAACAAGGGCCCCAGAACAGTTCCCTGTGGTACACCTGACAAGACTGGTTTACAATGGGATGACGACCCTTCCACAACAACTTTCTGCGTTCTCCCAACGAGGAATGATCTAGCCCATTTTAGCAAAGAACCGTCAATGCCAATGTGTTCTAATTTAAGCAGCAGGCCCTCATGGTCAACCTTATCAAAGGCTTTAGAAAAGTCTAATAAAATTGCATCTATTTGCTGTCTGTTATTTAAACAGTTAATAAAATCATTGAGAGTTGTTATAAGTTGAGTCTCACAACTCCTTCGCTGTCTAAAACCATGCTGGGAATTATTTAAGAAGTCATATTTGTCAAGATGGTCCATTATGCTACTATATATTATGTGTTCAAGTAGTTTAGCTGATATGGATGTAAGAGATACAGGTCTATAGTTCTCTGCTTTTGTTTTGTCACCCTTTTTGAATAAGGGAACAATGCTCGCATCTCGCCACTCATCAGGTATTACTCCCTGGTCCAGTGAAGCTTGGTAAAGTAATTGGTATACCTCACTCAATTCATTGGCACATAATTTTAAGAGCTTGCCAGGAACGCCATCGGGACCAGTAGCTTTGTTTTCATTGATATTGGTCAGTAACTTAAATACTCCTGCTTTGTTTACTTTGATGTTTTGCATTTCAGGGAGTTTATCATCATCCTTTAGTCTAACGTTAATTAAAGGTTTGGGATTTGAGAAAACTGAACAAAACTGCTTGTTTAGTAAGTTTGCTTTCCCTTCAGGGTCCTGTATTAGGTTATTCTGGTTTTCTCAGGTCTGGAATCCCAATGTTGTCCTGTCTCTTACTCCTTATGTAAGACCATAATTTCTTGTTTTGATGATCACCTTCCGAAATCATCGAATTAACATAATTGGAGTGAGCAAGTCTACATTCTCTCTGATTAGGCAGTGCACGACGGAACAGGGAGAACGCAAAAAGTTTAAAAAGCCACCACTTTGTCCTTAGAATCTTCCATTGGGTTCAAGTCTCAGTGAGTAGCCACAACAGGTATTTACAGGTTTTAAAAAAAAGCTGGCTAAAAACTCTACTGCTGTCAGGCAGGCGTGGGACATCACTTTGGGAATCGGGCCAATGTTGGCAAGTCATTCGATAATATGGGCTCATCTCGCGCTCTCACCTTCAACGAACTTATGCGCATCATTCATGCAATACTCACCAAAGACTTCGACACAGCCTTTCCCAATCCCTCTGGAACCACCTGTAATGATTGTCACCTTGTCTCCGTATCGAAGGCCCAGAACAGCTGCAGCAGACGATGCCATTCTGTGTTCTCGAAAGTTAGGCTACTCTTTCATATTCTTAGGCAAGGGGAATCACTCTCTCCACTTTCACTGTCAAGGAAAAGGCTGATTCTGCAGATCCCGATCAGTTAGATGACGTTAACTTAGTGATATATATATATATATATATATATATATATATATATAGAAGAAAAAGAAACACTCGAAGGTGCTGGGGAGGACCCAGAGAAGCACTGTCTTCACCTGCCTTTAGAGCAGTCCTGTACCACCCTTGGAGGCCTGCGCTGTGTTGACGATGGGTACAGGTACGCGCAGGACACTCCATTAAGATATCAAGGGACATAACTGCTCCTGAACAGAGGTAAATTAGACTACAGGATGCAGCTCATAACAGCCTTAAAGTAGCATCCCCATGGGTGTACCAGCCCGTATTTCATGACTGCAGAGCCCACCGGCGAAAAACACCACCCTCCAGCTGCCGAGCACACCCCACAGACCCAACCACCCCTGCCCACGGACAGATGAAGACAGTGCCACTCCAGACACAGCCAAGCTTTCGCCATACGGTCTTATGTGCCCTCAAGAGAGAATCCAAAGTTGTAGTCTTTCCCACTGTCAACAGGACTTTCCCTGTGGTCAGTGGTCTTTCCTCACCGTCACTGGACCTTTCTCCAGGGTCAGCCTAGTTAAGGCAAAGAAGAAAAAGAAACACCCGAAGGTGCTGGGGAGGACCCAGAGAAGCACTGTCTTCACCTGCCTTTAGAGCAGTCCTGTACCACCCTTGGAGGCCTGCGCTGTGTTGACGATGGGTACAGGCACGTGCAGGACACTCCATTAAGATATCAAGGGACATAACTGCTCCTGAACAGAGGTAAATTAGACTACAGGTGCAGCTCATAACAGCCTTAAAGTAGCATCCCCATGGGTGTACCAGCCCATATTTCATGACTGCAGAGCCCACCGGCGAAAAACACCACCCTCCAGCTGCCGATATATATATATCATCTGTCCGAGAGAACTTTTGTACTTTTGTTCAAGAGCATGGTCAGGCCACTGTTGGAATATGGTCACAGTGTCTGGCAACCACATTCCAAAGGTCTATGTAGTGACATTGACGATGTGCAACGTCGTGCAACAAAGACACTGAGCCATCTCAAAGACAAACCCTACCCTGATAGATTGAAAATTTTGAAGCTTCCGAGTCTTGAGCACCGCCGTCTTCGGGGTGATATGATTGAAACTTATAAGTACCTCAATGGAATGTACAACACCCGTGAACTTATGTTTGAAAAGGACAATAAAAGCCAGTTAAGAGGAAATTCAATGAAGCTGAAGAAAAGCAGAAGTAAATTAGCAATTAGAGCAAATTTTTTCTCGAATTGGATCAACAATACTTGGAACAATCTCCCAGAGTCAGTGGTTTCTGCACCATCAGTGGATGCTTTCAAGAGAAGACTGGATGAACATTGGAAAAATCTACCATCATTGTACAACCCTATTGCCAAGAATAACTTCTGGAAAACTGAGCTTGCACGCAATGCTAGAAATCAAAGTTAGAATTAGATAGACGAATAGGCTCTTTAAAAGTAGAGCCTCAATCGCTCTTATTACTATACTATATATATATATGTATATGTGTGTGTGTAAAAGAATTCATTAAGGAAGTCTTGTGATAAACAGTAAACAAGTGGGGTATGTTTTGCTCCCATAAACAGTAAACAAGTGGGGTATGTTTTGCTCCCATAAGGAAACCAGAATCTTCAACTCGTTGAAGGCGGGCAGATAACAAAGAAGAACCTAACACAGAGTAACTTTTATTCAAGACTGGCACAGCCTTTTAAACTTGAATAAAGTCAGACAAAATACATAGACGAACAATCTAATAGTGGGGGAAAAACAAGCGCAGGCCAACAACTGAACTGTCTGGCAAAGATTTGGACTTGAGGGGATGGGAGAGGAGAGGGGAGTTTGAAGATGGAGAAACTGGGAACATGAAATTTAAAAAAAAAAAAAAAAAATTGTTACAGATATGAAAACTCTTCACTAGCTGCATAAGGGAACCATCGCAATCCCTTTTGAAGGCAGATATATTTGTATTGCCTGCTCCGAGGCCTTTTGCCCGCTGGATCGGGACTCATCAGGGAGACACGGCTGGTTGTGTCTGCGCTCCCGGCGTCAAATAGACACACACCACAGTCCATAATACTGTGGTGTTTTTTCCCCCACTATTAGATTGTTCGTCTATGTATTTTGTCCGACTTTATTCAAGGGGAAGAGGATGTGAGGGGAGGGGGAGAGAAGCCAGTATGGATGTGGAATGGGGGTGCAGTTTGAGGGGTTGTGGTTGGCAAGAGAAAGAGGGAAAGGCGCGAAAGGGTGGGGAAGAAGACCCACATAAAACTACTGCACATAAACCATTTTTAGCCTGTGGGGTTTCACCTGATTTCACCCGTTTCTAAAATTGTATATTTGCCAGTAAAAGGTATGCTTTCTTTCTTGCATAAATGCGTGCAACTGGGGGTGGGCTTCCGGTGTCCAAGCTCTCCTTCAGTTTCAAAAGACTGGCACCATGTAAAGTAAGTGTCAATGCCCAGTGATTCACTTACCTACGAATAGAAATCAATCACAATTTCAGCACATTGAACCCCCCCCCACCCCCAAAATGCAAGCAACTAGGGGCTGGACCTCCTGTGTCAAAGCTTTTTCATGATAAAGATTGACATAATCTTACATCAATGCCAAGTGATTCATCCAACTATGAACAGTAGCCCAATCGTAATTCCCTATCACCATTCCCCCTCTTCTCCCACTCTGCTTCCCACACATCATTTACTATACAGGTGCGCAACCCCTTTCCTACCATCAAGCCCCTTCAGGCAGTCAGATTCTACATTTACAACAAAGAGGTTTGTCCAATGAGTTAGAAGAAAAAGGCAACATTCATATGCAAAACAGCATCAAATATCATTGGATAGTCAATATGAACAAGCAAGACCAAAACTTTTAAAAGTCACACTGTTGATTACGAACAAGGTAGTAGGGCAGGACCTGACCCAGCAACGACGACTTGGCTTTGTTCTCGACAGCGATTGTAAAAGCAGTGGGTGTGTCTGCGCCGAGTTGTTTGATCAAAGCCAAACTGTGGAGGGTAGAAAGTAATGAACAATACAGAGGCGTTCAGCCATGTCTGCCTGTGCCAGCAACCCATGTGTTGAGGTCGGGGGGTTATGCTGAAAAAATGTTCTAGGGAATGATTATGTTCTCCCAATTTATTTCAACTGTTTGCATGTGTGTGTGAGAGCTATAGTGTATGTGCTGTGAGGGTGGCTTTGTACATTTTGTGACTGTGTGGCCGAGTGAATGTTAGTTATTTCCTGGCCATTAGTGGGTGTGATTTATGGCAATGTGTGTGTACATATACACACCTTTCGTATTGTGATTTCCATTTACATTACTGAAACTGTTGACTAAACATTCACCATATTACTAATTTACGATCCGTTTCCTGCACATTACAACCAACAGGTAAGGATTTCCTCGTTTATTTCCAGAGATGTCTGTGTTTCATACGCTATGACATACAAGCTTTCTGTAGAAAAGTGGCTGGCTCTGGGAATATTTGTGAAATAACACAGTTGACAATGAAGGGTTTAGGTGCCAATGCATCTGTGTAAATGATGGTTATAATGCCTTATGAAGATAATATATGAGACAACAGTTTCTTCTACAGCCATAGCATGGTATCTTGATGACAGTAGTTTTCAATTAACTCGCTGTTCATGACCTCTTGAAATAGTGGGAAAAAGACAAACTGCCAATGTTATGAGGGTTAGCGCCTCTCTCATTGGCTAGAAAGCACTTTTGGAAGTGCAGGGGATTCAAGTGCATGCTCTCTGTGAAAATTTTAGATTATACATGCAAAAATAGTGCAATCTCACCTATATCTGGCACAATCTTGGACATTTTATGATCTTTTGTGAGGAGACAAATTTTTAGATTATACACAAAAATAGTGCAATCTGACCTATATCTGGCACAATCTTGGACATTTTATGATCTTTTGTGAGGAGACAACCACTACTCACTGGTGTCAGATTCAAAAAAAAATATGCTCTGAAAGAAATCAAAAAGCATGCTTGCTTTTGGATGAGTTTGCACTTGCGTTAGAAGACGCAGAAGGCTGTGCTTGCTTCTACATTTGAAAACCATGTGTTCATTTCCATGTTTACAATTTTCACTGAAAGCCTCTCCAAATTCTTGCTCTCCTCGTTGAAACTCTTTGCTGTGACAAACCCTTTCTCCAAAACATTTGTTCTCCTGCTCAAGACATGGTCACACTCCCTCCCTTAGAGTTATGCAGCTGGCTCTGAAGACAAGTGCGCCTCGACAGAATAAGAAAAATCCACACCCACATAAACTCACAAGTGGAAATTGACAGATGAGCCAACTGCTTTGTACATGAAAAATAATGATTAAAAGAAAAGATAAAAAGAAAAGAAAGAAAATGCAACCATTTTAATTCTTCAAGTAGCCTTTCACTTTTTCTAGATTTCCAAGTAAAATAAAAAAAAATCGTTAAGTCCTGATTTTGGTTCAGGGGGGAAAGGCTTACCAAAATCAAAGTTGTGACGAGGAAATGGAAATAATGAGCCGAATAAATGAGCAAGAAACCATGAGCAATAGATTCAAGTATCAATTACAGATGTATTTGATATCATGGACATTCCACTGATTGGAGGCTACATCACAAACTTGTATGTGTACACACTCTTTCATAACTCAACCAGGCATCAAACAGGAGTGAGTGATATGCACTTACTAGATACCGGCAGTGTTGCACTCTTGAGGTTGTCAATCTTATTTCTTGCCAGAACAGAGAGAGTGAGAGAGAGCCCCTGGAGGAAGGGGAAGAAATATGGTGAGTCATGCAAGAAATGCAAGTTAGTGGCTTTCCTCACATGAACTATTTTGCAGATGCAAACCTGACAAATGTGTCCATGAAAAAAAGAGGGCATTCTTCACTTTATTTAAACCATTTTATCATAAGCTTATAAATCTAATACATATCACGTCCCCTTAGTTCCAACTTAAAACCTTTTCACTTCACAAGACAAACAAAAACGTGACAGTCAGTCCAGTTTATTTCACAAATTACTGCACTCATTGCAGGAAAGTGTCTCTATAAACAAAAAAAAAACAAAGCCATCAGTCAGTAGGGGTTTATATTTAATCGATAAACTATATTTATGACCATAGTAATCCTTGGAAACATGAATAAAGTACAATTTCCTCCACAAGTTTCATTACTGACAAAGATAGGGAAGGAACAAAAAAAAAAAAAAAGAAAAAAAAAAAAAAGAAAAAAAAAGAAGAAAGTGTTCAAACATACCATAAAAATTAAATCGTTTATTTGAAATGACTCAATGTTAAAGGATTATTATCCTTTTTTTTCCCATACACCTTTCATAAAACAGAGAAATACACCCTTTTATCACAAATATTCACAGTATACATAAAACTGAACAGAACATAACTTGGGAACCGAAATTAAGCACATGACCAGTATAAAATGTCACAACTTGGAAGTTATGACAAAAGAGCAAGAGTTGTCTTTTTTCACACACATATACCTAGCTCCCCACAACCAGGTGAATGAATACCTTTCATAAAAAAAGGTTATTTCAAATACCAAAAGTGTTTCCTGAATAACCTCACCTCAAAATGTACACAAGTTCCCTCTCAAAGATCCCCAAGAGCGCACCTGCCTCTTGAGTCCCTGGCTGTTTGGACAGCAAGTTGACAATTCTTAACATACTCTATCCAAAACAAACAAAAAAAGACCTGAGAAAAAAAAAGTTGTGAAGCTGAAGACAGAGAGTAAAAAACACCCTCTGAAGTAGCAGGAGAAAGATGCAGCTATAGACTCTTCACCAGCAAGTAAGAGGGAACCCTGAGTGCCATGTCAAAGCTACAACACAGACCAGGGCGGAAGAGAACGATTCTCTTCGCTGTTTGCTGGCTGGGAATTCCACAGCACACAAGGACAGCTTTCACCATTTCTTGTTGCTCTCATCGGATCTCCGTCTACTGTTCATGAACTTGAAACGTGTGACACTGCTGCTGACGAATCAAGTTTTAAGCAAAAGCATGGTGGTTATCACCCAGGCAAAGGGACAGCCTCACTAAGCGGAAGTTAAAAAGATGGCACAGGAAATCACCTTTGAAGGCAGCCCAGCCCACTGCACAATTCTCACATTGTACGGTAAAAGTAAAGGCTGGAAGAGGTTAACGACATGTGCAAGCTAACAGATCTCAGACAAAAGCAGACAGTGGAGAAGCGAGATGAGATGTTTTCCCTCTCTTCTTCCTTTAAGACTATCCCACCTGAAGTTAACAGCTGTTCACCAATCCCTCAATCACTGGAGAATTTAGAGAGGTTATCTGAAGTTAAATCATGAACTCCCTCTACGATGCTATAAATTCATAAGTGTTGACTTCTGTTTGTTTACAAAGTTTAAAGGCATTCACAACCTTGTTCCATACAACTTTACTTTCATATATCTGCAGTACCCAACACATTCCTTTTGGTGATTTAGGTAATAGATCTGTCGGCAAAATATTCAGCCTCTGAACAGAAGAGACTTAAAAAAATTAATATTTAAGTAAATGCTGTGGGACAATAAATTAATATTATTTTCAGAGAGAAAAAAAAAAAGAAAACAAAGAAGACATAGCACTTAGATCAACAATATATTTGAAGATAAAGTTATGATCTGAAAGTTCTTTTCAACCATATTTTTTCATAATAGCTCACACATGGATCCTTAAACCTAGACACTGAAGAGGGAGGCTGGACAAAACAAAAAAGTTACTTCATGGGTCGTGGTGAAAGTCAAATGCAAGTGAAATTATAATGTCATACTTAAAGCACACATCATTAATACAGGCCCATGTACTGTAATTTTAACAGTTATACCTGCATCGGTTAATGAACTCTGACACGGTCTATTTGCGTCAATTTCAATTATGCAATTCAGTTACATATGATTAAGAATTACTGAACAGTTTATAGTTCAAGTATCAACTATCCCATTCCAGCACAGAATATCTATTGAAACAAAATGCGACAATCCAAAATTCATCACTGAAAGAAGGAACAGTTAATGATTGTTTCGAGAACAACTGAAGCACGCATAGTTCAACTTCACATCATATCATTTCCTCAATCATACATCAGTGGTATGTGTGAAAGTGCACAATGGCAAAGGGAAGGGGGGGGGGGGGGGGGGGGGGGGGGGGGGGGGGGGGGCGCCAAGTGTTAAATGAAACGGAACAATTCAACTGTTTTTTGTTTTTTTAAAAGTTTGATTACCAATCTCATTTGGAGAACATGAGTACAAGACGTAAACACGTTTATTTATCAATTATTGCGAAGTTACAGCTGAAGGAAAATTAAAAAACTGAAATAAAAGTATGCCCCAAGTTTTGTAGATAGGTGTAGTTTTCCTTCTTTGCATGAACACTCTACAGCCCTTTTATTCGCCAACCATCAACCTGCCCAATGAACAAACTGCAAAACCCAGCAATTTTCTTTCGCCAAGACTAGCAAAAGGGCAGAACACATCTGAGAACCTGCGCACAATCTCCTTTCCCAATGTAAAGTAGAAACAGAACTGAAGTAAAAACAGCACACGGCATGACTGATTGGCAGCAATACAACATTGCCGATGACACACTCACTGTCTCCACATACCTAAACAAGCACACACTTCTCACTGGAAAGGCCACAGAATGTCATGTATGAAAATAAATAAGGCAAAGCAAAATCACTGACAATGTTTATTCTTCCAGCAAGACCTTGATCATCATCACCACCTGTACAAACCATGTTCGTAGTGCAGTTCACTATAAAAGCAATCCTTAAGCCACGGGAAGGCAACTGCACTAACAATACACACCAACTGTTCATTTCATCAGAGAGAAAAAAATTACTGGCTAAAATAAATATAACAGTCCCCCCCCCCCCCCCCCCCCCCCCTCTTTTTTTTTGTCTCCTTTCTGCAATAGTCAAGCATGTAGTTTCGACATGCCCATTTTCATCAGTCAGGACAGTGTAACCAAAGGGTCACTTCAATATCCATTTCTCTCACCAAATGTCTAATCTTTGGGTTTGAAAGTATCTACATCAAAGATTGTATACTCTGCATATAGACTTTATCATTATTAACTCTCATGCCAACCATGAAGTCTGGTCTTGATCTATTTCCTATCAAAATTCCTTTCATGTTTTTTCATTTCCCCAAAGCATGGCCAGAAAACACTTTACAACACTGAGAAACTCTTTCGTTGGTGCACATGAGGAAGTGAATGATGGCGACAATGTATATCATCACCTTTGGCCCATGACCTGCTCTGTGACAATGCCAATCAGACAGTTATGGTTCAACCCTCAGTGCTAACATCAATATACATACACTGCCTTTCTTGGCCTTAGCAGCATGAAGTTTGGGATCTTTCATCATCACCATGCACATGCTCACACCCATCCACTCACATTTGCGTCACTACACACAGTCTTCTTCAGTCTTTTTCTGTTGGCTTTTCTGTATCTTTTGTGGGGGAGTCAGAGGCTGCAGCGGTGTCTCCCCCCGCACTGTCCTTCACTGACAGGTCCCCTAGCTGTTCAGCCAGTTTGTCTTCGGACTTCTCTTTGCCTTCAGCTGCCGCCACATCCCCATTTGGCTTCTTCTCTTCATTCTCCTCTGCACACAGAACAGAAAGCACCGTTAATTTTCCTCTGCAATATCCTGTTTCAGCTGAACAACCACAGAAGAAGGGCTGGCTGGCATTTGTTTCCGTTTTCATCTGGCATCACAGAGCAGACACTTCATCCTGGTTCTAACCACCTGATCTTGCACTATCTAAGCTTACAATAGATTCACTTGTGCTCTTCTCACCTTTTTTTTCCCTTCTTTTTCTTACATGTTTGAGAGCATGTTGCTGAAGAAGCAGATACAGCCTGACATGATTTTGCGGGCAGCTGTAAGTAAGAGATGTCGCTCCTTGGGCAAAGCTCCCACCATGGTTGCAACCCGCAAATACAATTACAGTTCAAGACCCCCCACTCTAAAACCTTTTCATCCTGACATTTTGGCCTTTTTTTTTTTTAAAACCCAAGTTCATTGTATTTTCGCCAAATGTATGTACAAAATACAGTGAAATTGTATTGGTACACAGGTCTGGGTCCATGTCAAGACACAAAGTAATGTTAACATGCATCATACACTAAAACACACAGCAAAGAAACCAAAAAAAAAAACGAATCCCAAATATGAATGGTACACTCACCCGATTTCTTCAGAGATTCCATTTCACCTTGAGCTTCTTCAAAGACTGTTTTGAACTTTTGAGCATCTGCAAAAGAACATGAACATTTGATTCACCATTTTCATTACCGGTTCAATCGCATCCCTCCTGTAGTCTTGTTCAGTCTTTTGTTTCTATTTTTCCTTCAGTACTTTTTAATCAGACCATGGAATGACTATTTCAGCTTCAAGACTATTCCAGGATTCCAGATATCCATACAAATCTGGAGGTGGTGATGTTATTCATTCATCATATGTAAAAGTCAAATCTCAGTCCAGTTATATGAAAGAAGTCCATAAATCACCGATACTGTCAAAACTTCAGACGAAGTGGAAGGTACCACCAGGCCTTTACACATGGCTAGGAGGAATCTAAACTGTAAACCGTTACTGCTATTTGCTTAGAAGCAAACAACCACAAATAACCTGAAATTCCAATTCATCTGTTCAAATAATGTCAGAATACAGGCCTATGCAAACAAATAAGCATGGACCAAAACCATTTCATCAGAACACAGGCCTACGCAAATAAACACAGTCCAAAACTGAAGTTTTTTTCAGCAGGTGCCGACCGGACGTTTTTAACTGCTGGATGTGACTTTAATTAAAGTTACCATTTTGATCGAAAGTAACATCCCCGAATTTCCCTTCCTTCACAGTTGGTATGGTTATTGTCCAGACACATTTCAAGGCCACCTAAGTAAAGCTGCAAGTTGTGAAAGTGAAAACAATTGTTTGACTGCTGGAAAAAAGCACAACCATTTTCCTTGGCACACTGTCCAGACCCATTTACCCCAAATTCGTGACCTGTAATATCTCCCCCCCCCCCCCCCCCCCCCCCCCCCCCCCCCCCCCCCCCAGTAATTTCATAATCACAATACTTTCGCAACTTTTGAAGATTTGGCAGAACGGGCTGTTGGTGTGTAAGACTGCTTCATCGCCATCTTTGACAAAGTGAAAGACACAAGGCATGCTGGGAAATGTCTTCTTACTGCTTTTGACAGAAACGGTGGCAGACGAAACTTCATGTTTAACAACACCCCCCCCCCCCCCCCCCAATGGAAAAAAAAAAAAATGTTTACGGCAAAATCATACAGGTAAACAGATCTGCACTGTCTGATCATATTCATGCAAAGTTGGAGTTGATGTACATCAGCTTAGATGGCTCTGACAACTCTGACAAGTGTCGAGTTCACAGTTAACAAGCACAGGACTGGGGACCTCGTTTTACAGAGTTGACTCCACTGCAGTACACCAAACTCTCGACTTGACACTTCTGATCGGCCACAAAGTATGTAATAAAGAGAGGTAGATGGCCTTGAAAACCCAGATTTTGAAGAACAAGAATACCAGATTACAGGTGGTGTCATAAGTCTTCTCCTGGTAAAAACAAAAGACAGCAACTGCACGGCGTTCTTTACTGAGGCGTTGCAGCTGCCATTTTCATAGTGGATCAAGCAGTCAACTGTAGAATGATACTTGCAGAAACTGCACTCTTCTTTGGCCATGAGACCATTGGTTTTCAGCTTCGACATTAGATGACAATTGACAGTCTTTTTGGAGGACTCACTTGATAAAAGACCACACTCTAAAAGCGATAAATTCTGTTAAGGACATCCCTACCCTTTACCAAAAGGCACACCGCTTTTGTTTTCTTTTCTTTTTAAACTTTATAAATAAACTGAGATTTCCTAGGCTCTCAGTTATGAACTTGATAAAGACTGCCTGGGGTCAGCAAGTAACAAATGGAAGCTAAAATCCCTATGCTTTCTGAACCTCATCAGGATAACAGGTTCACAATCGAGATGAAAATATTGTTGGAATCATAAAAAGGTTCCTGATTTTTTTTCTCCTGGACAAGCCTTCAAACAATGAAATGTTCAAAATAACTAGACAGTGAAAGTTTAGAACGGTCAAGGCATTAACTTGCCAGAGGCTTTTGCTGTGCGCACATGCAGAATGTGCTGAAGCATCAGATTACAACATGCATCATTTTGCTTAATCTGCCTATCAATATCTCATCCTTTAGAACCGTTTTCTTCATATTTTTTTATTAAGATAGAAACACTTCAGACCGACATTATATACTGCCTATTTCCCATCCATTAACCCTAATAGCGCTGAATAAACCTACGAGTTTTCAGTGCTACTGGCTGAATTAACATTGAGCAGCGCATTTTTGAAGCAGGGTGATGTCAAACAACTCTTATTGGTAGTATGTATAACTGAACTGATCATACAAGTCATATATCACTGGAAAGCTCAGACAATGAGCTTTTGCATAAATGAGATTTCATCATAATTTTTGCATAAATGAGATTTCATCATAATTTATAACTGTATTGGCAAAAAACAACAACAACAAAAATGAACAACTAGGTGTGATAAAATAAAAGAACATGAGCAATTTGCTCACCGTTTTGGAATCTTTGATGTTCAATGGAATATGAATGGAATGAAAAAGGTATCGGCAAGAATGCCCAAAGATATCTGGATACTGGCATCAACAGAACTGTCCAGTAATGGCACAGGTAACTGGCATAATTACAGGTAAGTCAGTTTTTGAGGGGAAAAAAAGTATCAACAATCTTTCACTTTCCAGCGATTTGTTTCAACAGCCATTGTTTCAAAGTCACTTCAGTCAAAAAACAAAAACAAAAAACCTTGAAAAAGTCCAAAGATGTTTCAAAGTCACTTTCAGTCACAAAAAAAAAAGGTCCAAAAGATCGGCACCTTGCGTAGAGGAGTAAACACAACCAGCAGCACCTTCAAAGGTAAGACTGGTTGAATCGTGATCGCCTTCCACCCAATTCTCCATTGAGAATGGCACAGTTCTTACTTCATCATCACTGTCATTGTTTAAATTTTCTATATCAAAACCCTCAAATTCCTCCGTACTGTCACTATCCTCAAAAATTTCCTTGAAAGCATCTTCAAAGTCGGGCAGAAAGTTTGCCGCCATCTTGCCGAGCAGGGGCGCAGACGACGGACACGACTTGTTTAAAAAAAAAAAAAAAAAAACCACCCTCTTAGCCAATCAAAATTTGCTGTGTTCACATGTGTGGAGGGAATTTAAACCCTCTCCAGTGAAACTGGTTTCGCAAGATGTTCGTTTCTTGATCTTTTGAAGTAATAATATCCCATGACTTAGGTCACCTATGTCATCCTGGAGTGCTCTGGGTTTCGCCATTCAGTCTAGGGAGGTAATACCAGAATGGTCAGGGAATAGCGTTACCAGGGTTAACAGTCAATAGATCACCAGTCATTAGAATCTAGTAGCAAAATCATCTTTTAGTGTGATCAATTTTTGACTTCCCAACTCGCATTATTTTCTTTAAACCCATACAAAATTCAGAACTTTTCAAAAAGGGTTTATCAGACAATTTAGTTTTGGTCTTTTAGACATCGATGCACTGGTGAAATTAGTTAAACTGAAGGTATTCTTGAAGATCAGATAATGAATGCCACCCATTTTTCATTGAAACCATCAATCTTTCATCATTTACAAAATACTTCCTCTTAAGAAAATAGCACCATCAAAAAGGTACATACACACCACATACCCACCCTCACACCTTTAAACATCTATTTTAGATTAAATCCATCACATAATTTGACAGAAATGTTTTATATTCCTATAGGCAGAACATCCTGTCGAATTCTGAACAGGTTTTTCCCCACACAGACAAACCAAGGATAATAAAAATTTCAAATACTACCCCTGCAAAATGTCTGAGTTTATATAGATCACTAATGGGATCAACTTACTTTCAGCATTGGCGAAACGAATTGCCAGTAATTCTTCTTTGGACTCCTCATCAGCAAAATCGGCAAGTGTTGACCAAATCCAGGCACGATCACTGCCACAATTCGACTTCAGCTGCATCTCTGGAGTGACTGCCAGATGAAATAAACTCGGGTGAATCATCAGGTTAACTGAACATAAATCTAACAGATTTTGCATGGGTGAAACTGGAAATTTTTTTTTTGAAAAACTGAAAGGTCAGGGTCCAGGGGCCGTCTAGGCCCCTGGTGGGGGGGGCCCAGGGGGGTGAAGTTGATTTTTTGAAAAAATTCAGTTTTCGTGGCCTCTGGTGAAAGGAAATTTGGAGCTGAGGCCTTGTTTGAAACACATAATTATTGCTTATAGGGCTGCTGAACAAGATTTTACTGAAATTCTTACCTTCATGCTTTTAATATGGTCCGGACTTCTGGCATGCTTTGCTAGCCGAGATTTTCCATCGGATCTATACTTGAGGTCCGAGTTGCACACGCGGCAAAACGCTACTCCTATCTAGTTTTCTTTTCAACATTTTCATCTTTAGGTAGGATTTCCGCTAGTTTGTGTTTCTTCCCCTCTTTTTAATTGTTTGTGAATCCATTTGTTTTGTAAAATTTATATTCATTTTTTGGATAAGGCGGTACATTTGTTTTGTAAATTCATTTGAAATTAAGTAAGAAAGAAAGGACTGAAAACAAAAACCCATTTGAGAACTTAACTTTATAAAGAATTATTTTCAGAAAACTTTATTGTGTTTATTTTTTTTTTCTTTCATAGGGAAAACAGTTTTGTATTAAAACTTCATTTTGTTTTGAAAAATTCCAAATTGATAACAGTTGCAAATTATTTTGGAAAAAACATTCCTTGGAATTAAATATCTACCCTGTTAAGTTAAGCTGTTTTTTTGTTTACACCGGAAATTGAATTCTGTATTTGTATATACTATAATTACGGTTTTGTGAAACATAATTTTCATCTTATATCGCCTTATTTTTATTCATACTTTGAGATTGTTTGGTGTTTATATCTGACGATTCATTATGGATGATTTTGATAATATGTTAAAACAAGGGGAACGCTTGGGTTTGGAGGGGGGAAAAATTACTAACTATGTGCAAAAATGCACAGATAGGGCAGACAGGCTAAGAGAGAGAGAAGAAAATAAACTACAGAGGGAAGCTGAAGAGAAAACTACAAGGGAAGCGGAAAAAATAAATTACAGAGGGAAGCTGAAGAGAATAAACTACAGAGGGAAGCTGAAGAAAATAAAATTACAGAGGGGAAGCTGAAATTGAAGAAAAAAGATTCAGAGGGAAGCTGAAGCTGAAGAACGTCAATTTAAGTTGGGCTTTTAGAATTAGAGACTGATGCTGAAATTAGAAGAATACAGGCATCGAGGAGAAACCCTCCACCAGTCGGTTCGCAGCCATGGCCCCCAACCAAAAGCGGCATTATTCCAAAGTTGCCACCTTTTTGAGGAAAAAAACGGATGACTTGATAGTTTTCTTTTCCGATTTAAAAGTCACGCAAGTCTTGTAGTTGGCCAAAAAAGAAAAGTGGACATTGTTTATTGCGTCGTTGTTATAGGGTTAGCGCTTTGACACGGTACCACTCACTCGCAGCGAAACAAAATTTAAACTTGGGATCAGTTTGAAAGAAGAACTCCTCAAGAAAATTTCAATGTTCTGCTGATCGTTTCACGAACGTTTCCGTTCGGTGCGCCCTGAAAAAAAAAGGAGAATCGTTTCCATCGTTTCTGATCCTTTATGAGTCATTGTTTGGACGTGGATCGATTTGTCTAAAACGAAAAAACTTTTCAATCACTGCGAGATCTCCTTCTTAGAGAACAACTTTCCAGAGCGTGAGCAAAGATCTGGCCACTTTCCTTAAAGAAAGGCAATTGAAAACGTGGAGGAAATGTGTCAGAGGCTGATCAGTATTGTGTCGCTCACCCAGATAAGGGCGTGGTAGGAAAGGAGAATTTTCCATCTTTGGGAGTCTCATGCGTCATGTACTATCCCTCAGGACAGGGAAGTTACAGGAAAGGAAATCGTGGGCATTTTTGATCTCAAGGATATACCTATCTAGGAACGGACAGGGTCTTCCGGGGTTTCGAGTGTTTTTCGTCAATACCAGTACTCACCGCCGGAAAGACCCGTTACTTCTCAGCAAAACGTTCCGAGGTCGTGGACAAGCCACCACGTAGACCTTTTGGGCCAGTTCGTGGCCAGAACAGAGTTCACAAAATCAGTCAGCTGCCCGATCAGACAATGCGCTGTTTCTTTTGTGATGGCAAGTTCCATCCTGAAACAAAATTGCCCTTTCAGACCGGGTGATTCAAAAACCCGCATTAGTCTCCACTGATTTTTGAAGAAGGCCTTGTTTTGACACCAGATCAATCTGTTGATGGACTGGTGTTAGAAACGGAGCCATCAATGGGATTGCAGGCTTCGGTTTTGCGAGAAAAGGGTGCACTATGCTGGTGTACGGAAATCTTTCGTCCTTCAAGACCAATACCCTCAACACTTTTCCAAAAGTGTAGGTCGTTTGGGGGCAAGATTGAAACTTTTTCCGCTGGCGAAAATTTCAGTCGACACACCGTACAAACTCCGGTTTTTTTTCCCGCCTGTGTTATTGATAACCCCAGTCTGCGACTTGATCTTGGGCAATTTGCCAGGTGTCGCTACAGTCCCATGGTGGGGCTGGAGGATCTTTTTTTTTCCTTGTCTTGTGAGTACTAGATCTAATGTCTAGAGCGGGGGAAAGGCTACAAAGCCGCTAAAAGTCTCAAAAACTGGATGAACTCCGGATTTACCCCAGATGATTTAAAAGAAATGCAGGGAAAAGATGAGACGCTAAACGACAATACTTTTTGCTGCTAAACAGACTGTCACTGACGTACAAACGGACAAACCAACGTACAAGGGGACTCTAACATTCTCTACAGGTGTGTACCTGGACAGGACAACAGACAGGTTGTGGTTTCCCAAAAACCCACTTAGAGAACAGTGCTGCACGGCTCATGATGCATTGTTCCGCTGGTCACTGCGGAATCAAAAGAACATTTAAGAGAGTTCTTGTTTTCTTTTTATTGGCCGGGTTGTCAAAAAGGAAGTTCGAAATTACTGCCGCTCATGTGACATCTGCCAAAAGGGGATATTCAGAAAGGTCGCGTCCCATGTGCACCTTGCACAAAATGCCTTCATTTCCGTTCCCATTTCGGAAGGAAAGCTATTGTCTTGTTGGCCCGCTACCACTGTCTTTTTCGGGATATCGCTATATCTTGACTTTGGGGATACAGCAAAAAGGTATCCGAAGCGATCCACGAAGAAAAAATTGATACAGTATCGTCGCTTGAAGGTTTACTTGCAATTTTTCCGGGAGTGGGTCTTCCAGACGAAATTCTCTCGGATTGTGGAACGCAATATTTCTGTTCTGAGAGAAATTTCCCGACTGTGTCAATCCGTTCATTTCAACCACGCCATATCATCCCCAATCGGGGGGTGGCATGGTTGAACGTTTCAATGAACGTTAAAGTCCCATTTTTGGAAAGGTTGCAAGGCAAGAGCCCCAGGAATGGGACGTTCTTTCCCGGGCTTTGCCTTTTTGCATACAGGGAAATGCCGAACGAAACGCTGGGATTCTCACCATTTGAGCTTCTTTTTGGACACTCCCAAAGGGGGGCCCTTTGGATCTGTTGATGACACAATGGACGGAAAAGACGGACATACCTGACAGTAAAAAACTGTTTACCAATCGTTTATAAAACTGCATAATCGTTTGAAGGATGCATGTGAGCTTGCTCAACAGTCAGTGATAGGAAAACTGATGTGTACAAGGTCTTTGCAGACAGAAAAGCCAAAAGGGAACGTCCTTCAGTGTAGGGGATAAAGTCCTTGTGCTACAAAACTAATGAACATAACAAGTTCGTGTTATGGGGAAGGGTCCTTTTCAGGTGGTCGAAAAACTTTCTGAAGAAAATTATAAGATCAAAATGGCAAACACTGAAAAGGTATTTCATGTGAACATGTTGAAGAAGTATGTGAACGTACAAATGTTGCCCATCAACCCAGTCGGTTGAGTGGATATATCCTGTGTCAGAAACTGATGTCAACATGAAAAGACATTTTCAGTTTATTTAATTTTTACCCAATGTAACGTACAGGGACAGATCAAAGGTTATGGAAAACAGCAAATGTAGGAATGTTAACATCTACCAGTGCAGATGATGTTGTTTCCCCTTCCTATTTTTGTCTATCAAAGGTGAAACCTATGAGGATTTTGGTTCTATCGAATGATTTGTCTACAAGTCAAACAAAAACAGCTCAAAGACATTTTGAAACTTTCAGGATGTGTTGACGGATACCCCAGGTACAGTAATGGTATGAACCCCATAGGGATTCAGTTAACTTCTGAAATACCAGTGCGAAACCAGACCATACCCCCTCCCATTTGCAAAAAAAAGAGGTGGTTGAGAAGAGAAATCAATGTAATGCTGGATTTAAAGGTGAGAACCTTCTACATCTCCCTACAGCTCACCAGTTGTATTGGTGGACAAACCTGAAAGGTCGGTGCGTTTCTGCATCGATTACAGAAAAAATGAATAAGAATCACTGTGTTCGATGCCGAGGGCCCCTCCCAGACATTGAAAAAACTTCTGTGTCAGCTCTCAGAAGGGAAACTATTTTGTGAAAGTATACTTGATTGCAGGAATTCCATTTTTCTGTTGAACCAGTGCCTGGAAAAACCCAAAATGTCATGGCAGATTTGTTGTCACGTGGGATGAATGCTCATGGACAAATGTAACGGGCTTCAAGGGAAAGACTATTCCTGTTTTGTCTTTCTTAAGGATTACGGTGTTTTGTGATCACCATTTGACAGTGCATTGTATGCTACTGACGATTTAAAAGCAAGTGGTATTTATGCATAATTTGCTTATTGAAGTGATATATGTTTTACAAGCAAACAATACTGATGTTGATTTAATACATAGTTATTTTTTTGATAAAAAATGGAAAAAATCAAGTACTATTTATGTCTAATTTGGGTTGTGAAGAGAATATATATGTATGTGTGATGAGCCCAAAAAAACTCTTTAGAAATGTATATACAACATGTTTTGATTGTGCAATGAGACAAACCAATTGTTTTCATTTGTCACTGTCAACAATGGAAAGCAGGTGACTTTTTCAATGGACTATAACACTACATGTGGGAAAAAGAAACTATGTTTAAAACCTTTGTTTATTTTGTTTACATGTCTATTGAGAAACATGACACTTTGAAATATTCTCATTTTCATGAGGGTTTTGAAAAAAATGATGTGGAACAAAGATTTAAGGGAAAATTTTTGCTTCACATCTTAATGTATGAACACCCAAATTTTTGCTTTGAATTGTTAATATCCCTAATTGTTTTATCCATGTAATTTGTGAAATGTATTTTGTGAAATGTGGTGATCAATTATGAAATGTTTTTTTTTAGAAAGATTGAAAAGTTTGAAATATGCTATTTATTGGTGGATCATGACGATTGATTTCATACGTTGTTATTAATTGGGAATCTTGTGGGGATGGTTAGCCCTTTTGAGAATTCATGCTGAAGATTTGGTTTAAGTGAAGTTGTATATACTTTAAAAATTTTCTGGAGAAAATTTTTTCATCCCAGGATGGGGGGTGTCATGTGACGTAGCCTCACTCAAGGAGGTGACGCTCCATCGCATGTAGTTGTGAATGAATCATTTCCGTGCCACCATTAAAGGAGAATATTCATGTGGCTTTACTAGTGTAGCGGGGCGTCCCCAAAATAATTGTGAGTATGACTCATTCAAGAAACGAATGTGGTCATTGGGTTTAAAGTGACCCCTGAGGATAGTTTTACAAGGGTGGTAAGGTAAGGTGCTGGTCATGTGTTTTGAACCTGAGTATGCACTCATAGGAGAAGGGAGGAAAGAGTCAGTTTTAACCCAGCAGATGGCCTAGAGACTCGAACCTGTCAGGGCGGTGGTCCTCTCTTCTGACCAGTATTACCCGGTGAGTGATAGATAGTGGGGGAAAGCTACAGTGGGAAAACTTAAAGAAGAGAGAAAGAATTCATAATGTGGAATTGAGAAGCAGGTTACTTACCCGAACCTTATTCGTGAAAGGGTGAAGGGTGAAGGGCGAAGGGGTAAAAGGGTGAAGGGTGAGGGTGAAGGGTGAAGGGTGAAGGGTGAAACACGAATACACGGACAACAAAATCTGCCATGACTTTGGGGTTCCCGGCACTGGTTTTAAACAGTAAATTGGAATTCCTGCAATGCCAAAGACCATCTTAATAACCTGCGTTCTTAGTCTTTGACGATTTCAAGAACGTCAGTGGCCTATGGTCCGTCTGTAACTGAAAATTTCTTCCAGTCAAGAACCTGGCGAACTTCTCACATGCCCCTACAATAGCCAAGCACTCATCTCAATAGTGGAGTATTTCTCCCGTGTCTTTGAGAACTTCTTTACTGGCGTATTGCATGGATGTACAAAGCACTTTTTTCCTGCAACAGTACCGTCCCATTCCTTTAGAACTGGCATCAGTTCTTAAAAAAAAGTCTTCTGATAGGGAGGGTAACAATAAAACAGGAAATGAGTTGAGGGTGTTCTGAACACACTCCAAAGCCTCTGGCATCATCAGACCACACAATACTTTTGTTCTTCGTCCCTTTCGTTTGTTTAAAGGGGCGTCGGACGCAAGTGGGTTAATATGTCTTATATAAGAAAATCCCCTTATGACGCATTTATCCATACGCACACGCTTTATCACCCAAAAGGGCCCCACCCAATGTTTTTTTTTCCCCTCTCTTCAGGGAAAACATTTACTTTCACTTCCCAAATTGTAAACCGATTTCACCTCTGATCTCTCTCCACCTGAGAGCCAAATAATCGCACCAGGTATCTTCCTCACTGGAACAAATCAATCTTCCACATTATCTCCTCACACGAGGGACAATCAATCTTCACACATGGATCTCTCCTCACACCGAGAGACAAAAAAGTCTTCACACTTGTATCTCTCCTCACACCGAGAGATAAAATATTCTAGTTCCGCTGCTATAGAGCTATGGCCTTCACATTCCGTTATCCAAAAAAAAACCGAACCAGGAGAATACATAACTCCCGTAATCACTGAGGACCTGCCTGCCTCAAGAAAAAGCTCCCCTGCTTTCTCAATTCCCTGTCTCTCTTAGACAATATACTGCCCCCTCGAACTCTCCTGTCCTGGAGATACGAGTCTCGACTTCTCTTCCTGGAGTTCTTCTGTCTCTTGAGAAACGACGAGCTTCAACTCCTCTCCCTGGAGTTGGTACTGGCTGGGGCTGAACTACCGGTGTGTTCCTCACACCATGTCCATCTTCAACCACCTCACGGGGTGAAAGATGAAGGGTGAAGGGCGAAGGGTAAAAGGGTGAAGGGTGAAGGGCTGAAACACGAATAAGGTTCGTGTAAGTAACCTGCTTCTCAATTCAACATATGAATTCTTTCCTTCTCTTTTCTTTAAGTTATCCCCCTGTAGCTTTCCCCCACTATCTATCACTCACCTGGTAATGACTGGTCAGCAAAGAGGACCACCGTCCTGACAGGTTCGAGTCTCTAGGCCATCTGCTGGGTTAAAACTGACTCTTTCCCCCCTTCTCCTAGTGAGTGCATACTCAGTGTTCAAAACACATGACCAGCACCTTACCTTACCAGCCCTTGTTAAACTCTCACTCAGTGGTCACTTTCACCCAATGACCACATTCGTTTCTTGAATGAGTCATACTCACAATTATTTTGGGGACGCCCGCTACACTAGTCAAGCCATATGAATATTCTTCCTTTAATTGTGGCATGGGAAATGATTCATATCACTAACTACATGTGATGGAGCGTCACATGTCTTGATGTGAGGCTACGTCACATGACAGTTTTCAAACACCAAACACGATGTTGTCGTTTTTCATCATATTTCGTTCAGCCAAGCCCATTGCGACTTATTAGTGATGCCAGCATCAATCTCCTCAACTGAATCACCTTCTTTAAGATAGGACATTCTCAGTTTCCAACCAACTCCAAACTCAAAACCTAGATTTCGGCAAATGGTGCTGTATCTTTGTTCCCTAAAATAAAGAGTACTTCCGATTCAGCACTTCCGTTTTATGGCAAGACGCACTCGATACGTAATTTGTGGAATTTTAGAGACCGTTTTGAAAAACTTTTTTTCCCCTTCAGATTTACGAAAAACGGAAAATTCTGTCTCGAATAATTTCATAAAACGGATTCCGTCCTCAGACTGAAGAAGTTTCACCCAAGATTTTGCATTGCCAGAGGTGCTACATGATCTCAGTGACCCGGCTAAAAACTGATGAAAACTAGTTCTCAAATTTCACAGGTCACAAAATTATCACAAATGCTTCCCAACTTCTGTGTCCATTAGCAATATGGTAAGACATCCATCTAAAAAGGTGCGCCCTGAGACACCAACCCATCCAAAAGTCGAAGGTTCAAAACCAAGCACAGCAGAAAACAAAAACAAAACCACCCACACACACACACACACTCAGAGGACATTGGGGAGTCATGACTTGGATGTGGCCTAGTCCCCAGTGCAAGGATTTCAGGGACAAAACACTTGTCTGAGGGAGAAGGGGGGTTCTTCTCTGAAGACATTCGGCAGTCAAGCTCTCCTTGAGTTTCTTTTCACACACACGCACACAAACAGATAAATACTACCTGTAAAGTTTCACCCAATACAGTCCGAGTCTCAAGGAATGAAGTGACAACACAAGTGATAAACAAGCAGAACAGGACAGCATCTTACAGTGATCAATTGTTTACAGGGTTCCCACAGATATCAGTTCAAGGGGTTTTCAAGGGAATTTCCAGGGGTTAGCAGCTTCATTCAAGGGGTAGTAATTAACAACTTTCTTGCAAAGTTATGTTTATTAAAGGCAAACTTGTCAGCAACAGAACACGATGGAAACATTTTTTTGAATATCTCCCCAACACCAGTGAAACTGTGATAAGAGTAATGCTTCTCCATGGCAAACAAAGTCCAATACACCTCAGCAGTTAGGACATCGTTCTTGGTGCACGATTCGTCGATCGTTTTCTGTTTAGAAAAGCTGCTTGAAGACCCTGCAGCTGCTGATGTGGAAGGTGCATCTTGAGACCCCCCTGTCACTGCAGTAAAACTTGAAGTTTAGAAGCTGAAGGCAGTTGACTGCCAGTCTCCTGCCTTGCACCCGGTGGTTCAGATCTTGGTGAGGAGTTTCGGTTTCCAAGAGTGAATCCATGCATGGTCAGCTGTGTGGCACCACCGGCATTTCTCTTATTCTCATGTTCATGTTCCACCAACCGTTTGTGTTTCACTCCATCAGCATGACTCTTCACAGCACTGATGCCCATACCCGAGATACTAAAACTCTTCTTGCACAATGTGCACCTTGCCGAGTGTTCGTTTTCTCCACGAGCTAACCAACCTTTGAAAGCATCTTTTTCTGCCCACATATCATTGAAAACGCAGTCTCCTTTCCCCATCTTGCAGGCTCAGTAGCACTATTTGGCGCAAAACATCGACCGTCGACACAACCCTGATGGTAACCAAAGGGAAAGAACTCTGTTGGCTTCTACACTTACGTCTATAGTAAGTCAAACACTAGTCACTGACGAGTTACTTCCCTTCTGCTTCAGCTAGGCTGTTGTCGGTTGCTACGGGATTGGCGATCACGAAGCCACATGGAGTGACAGAGATTGTGATTTATTTCGTATAAAAAACATTTTCTTGAGTGACAGTCACTTCCTTGCTTTGAGAGGACAGATTGTGACCGATTTTGAAATTTCAAGGACTTTTCCAGGGGGGTTAGGCCTTCAGCTTATTTTTAAGTACTTTTCCAGGCCTTGAAATGGTCATGTCAAATCTCAAGCACTTTTCAAGAAAATAAGGGGGCGTACGAACCCTGTGTTTAAAAGGGATTCAAGGGACCCAAAGAACAAACGTCGGATATCCGCAATGTTCAGCAAACATGACTTATTTATTTTTAGTTTCTTACACAAGGTTGCGGTACCTTAACGAAACAACCGAACACTAATAAATTTTGTTCCTTTTGTTTGTCAATATTGTTGGTTTCAAACATCATCACTTGACTCTGAACAATGATTTCCAGACCATTAAACTACCAAGACAAGCAAACATGTTCAGCACTAACAAACATATAAATCAGTGTACTATCTTTTATCTGACCAATTTTTTGTCTGAAAACCAGCTGCCAGATACAACACTTGTTCAGCAAAAACCATTAACCTTTCCTTACTGGCCTTAGAAAAAAAAATATTGCTCCTAGCTCCGACGATATAACTGGCATGAGTTTATCTTCAGAAACCCTGCACCATAAAATTCCGCAAGTCTGAAAAGGACAAAATTTTAAACCTTCACTTAATCAGTCACCTGTGACGAAGATGACTGGTTGGTGAATTCTTTGTTTTCACAAACATGAACCTAGTCATACAAAATCAACAAATGAAATTTATGACAACTGATCAGAAACTTCTATCTGACAGCTCTGCGCAACAGACATCCTAAAAAGACTAGAAAGATATGGATAAACGGGACTTTTGACGCCCAATCAGAAACATCAGTCTGACATCTCTGTACAATGACATCCTTCAAAGGTGAGAAACATCTTGGTATGCACCATGGCAAAACCTGCCAAACATTACTAGTAAAGCCTCAAACACCTGAAACAGCCTATCATGAACTCTGTACTTACTATTTTGCACCATCCGAGTCATTGTATAAACCAACACAGAAAATAACTTGGACTCACCATAATGGTTCGCACATATTTTCAGGGTTTTGTCTCTCCTCATCAAAATCCGTATCCTCTTGGTCACTTTGTGCTGCAAGATTTTCACCTCTCCTGTTCCCCGCTCCTTCCATTCTGGTGGGTCTGGCTCATTGTCAAAGCGGAACAACTTCGCTCGTCTGGCAGAATAAACATCAACAGAAATATCTGTCTAGCAAGAAGACAGAAAACACACACCAAAAAGATTATGATAAATTCATATCAAACTAAACCTCTCTAGTTTAAGGCATGGAAAGATTACAATTGACTTGAACCTAACTTAAAAAGAAAACGGTAATCTATCTTTGCGTGATCGATTCAGTCTACACTAAATTTTGTACTTGTCCATTCAGACACAAATTGGCCCAGTTATCTGGACAATATGGAGTACTACTAGATCAACAAATCAATCAACAGATTTTGGACTAGGAACATTATACAACAGAATTAAACACAGTTTTGCAAGTAGCAAACCACTGTGTCATTTAAAAAAAGGACAAATAAACAAGCACCCTGACCAACTGCCACAAGTTCAGAACTATCAGACAGAAAACGACAAACTCCATATAAAATCAGTCCGCCCGTCGTTTGTTTCATCATATTCGGTCTGAAAACTTGCAGGAAAAAATGTGCATAAAACGTAGAACACACCACCTTAGCAGCAGCAGCCAAAAGTAACATCTTCATGGCAGAACTTAGCTTGTCTGGAGAATAAACATCAACAGAGATGTCTGTCAAGCAAGAAGACAGAAAAAAAAAAGAAAACAGCAGTTTATCTTGTACTGCTCGCATGAGTCCACACTAAATTTTGTACTTGTCATTCAGTCATAAATTGGCCCAGTTTATCGGGCAATATCATGTACTACTATTAGTACTAAATAATCAATCCACAGATTTTTGACAGGGAACATTACACTAGATAAATCAATCACAAAATTTTTGACTGAAACATTAACAACAGAATTAAAACAGTTTTGACAGCAGCTACCACTGTATCATTTAATTACCAATTAAAGGAAGGTCAAACAAACACCCTGACAAACAACCACAAGTTCAGAACCATCAGATAGAAAACGACAAACTTTCACATAATAATCAGTCCGCCCGTCGTTTATTTCATCATGTTTGGTCTGAAAAACTTGCAGAAAAATGTGCATAAAATGTAGAACTAGGTATTCCAAGGTGATTTTTTAAAACAGCCTAGAGTTGTTTAAAAGTAGTTTCATTTAAAAGAGCTCAATTTTCTGAACACATTGATATAAAACTTATGTTCTTCTGCATAATATTTGACGAAGTTATGATTTTTTAAAGAAATTTTGGACTTAGAAAATTTTGCGAAAGTGGCAATTTGCTTCGGACCCAACTTTGAGGTACCATAAATCCATTTCTATGTTCTCAAATGAGCCCAAATTCTTCCTGGCTACTCTCATGCACTTATAGATAATGCCCAATTTTTTCCTTCTGTCTTCTCTGAATAATAGCCAACAGTGTAATCCTGAAGTTGGTTAAATATGCAATTTGCGCAAAAGGGTCACTTTTTACGTAAATTACGGTTGTCTTTACATGTTCATTAATTTGTATCTGTATGTTGTACAGTGTTGTTTTTATACCAAAATGATTTTAAAAAGCTTATAAATACACATATATAACACATTTTGCGAGATATTTCATACATAATTTTAATTATGCAACAATAAAATATGGTCTTATAAAGAGAGAAAGTATACATTTTACAGATTTTCGGTCATCAAAAATATATTTTAACAGTTTTCAGTCCCAATAATATAGTGCACAGTCATTAAAAAGTATTTAATAATGTATGGTTTCCATGAAGCGGTTGAACTTTCTGGATCTTTTGATTTTTTCGACAGATAGTTTTGTAGTCAGATATAATTTTTGTGACTGTCTTTCTGACCATTGCTGTCTTGTTCAGTCTTTGCAGCAGTCATCAACAAAGCTTGAACTCCACCCCTCTTTGTTTCTCAAAGTTTTAAAGCGACAGCAACAGCATTTGTCACTTTGGTTGTCACATGGAATCTTCAAAAGCTCAGCCTTTTTCAGAGTTTTCCAATGATGCCAACTGAAGACAGAACATCAGCAATATTATCCAAAATCAACATCTTCATTTAGCATTGCTGAAAGTTCTTTAGCTGGCAACTTCTCAGCCTTGATGTACAGTGCTGGATCACTCCTTTCAACCTGTTAATCGGGAAGCTGGTGTCAGGGGAAAGCTGAAAGAAAGCATTCTGCCACAGTGTCAAAAGTTACAGACTTCCATTTTCAATTCGAAGTCTGTCAAGCTCAGTAACAGTCTGTGCAGCTGGATATGTTTGGGGGGGGGGGGGGGGGGGGGGCGGGGGTCTTCTTCCTTTACCAAACACCAAGAAGCAGCACTTCAGTTCTTTGTACTGGTCGTCCTCTGCAACACACACACACACATACACACACACAGCACACCACACACAAAGTACACACACACACACACACACACACACATGCGCACACCAGATACAGCACACACACACAGAGCACACACACACACCACGCATGCATGCATGTGCACAGAACCCCCCCCCTCCCCCTTCCACACACACGCATGCACACACATGCATACACACATGTGTAACCATTGTGTTTACTAACAAGATGGAGGTAAGTACAATTAATGAATTATGTTGCAATTTTTAATGGGTAAAATTACTAAATACCATGAACAGCAGAAAATATGTCATGGACATAAGAATGAGAAGAAAACCATGTGCTTGGGCAATTCTTACTACATTAAAATAAATCACTGTTTGCAAATTTATTTTTGTAAACAAACTGAAATCAGCAGCAAACTATTTTGTGTGTGTGTGTGTGTGCCAAGGTCTTTGTATTCTTGTGATGTTTACAGTGTGAGATGAACCTCATTGTGTGTGTGTGTGTGTGTGTGTGTGTGTGTGTGTGTGTGTGTGTGTGTATACATGCATGCACGCGCGCAAGAGAATCTACAGAGTTTGTAAAAGCAATGCATTTAGTGACTCCGTCGCGGCTGCGATCATCGCGGCCAAGTGTTTGAGCAGACGACACATTCTGTTCAGGACCCTAACTTGGGTCCAAGTCACGTGACCTTTTCGTAAGAAATACTGAAGAACTACAATGTAAATCATATTTTTATGACACAGGATTTTCAAATTGATGTTTCGATACTTGATTACATGTTAAAAATCCGTCCACGTAGCTGAAGATAAATAAAGTCGATCGTGAAGTGAAGTGTCGATTCAAAAAAAGGCTCTCTCAGTTCACGTTTTAAAAAAGATTTTTAATACAATCGCGCTCTAAGTACACGAATTATAACTTATAGAATTTAGTAAATATATCGACTTACCTTTCTGTGTTGTTTCTAGCGCGGATGTTGAAAATTTGATGAAAATGTGTTGGATTTGTAAGCGATGACACAGATACGTCTGACTCGTCCGCCATTGTTGACATGCTTCAAGTCTTCAATAGTGATGTGCGGGGAACTGCCGGGGGAGCGCGGCGCACTGTTTCGTATTTGTTTGACCCATTTATTGAAAGTGCGGATTATGAGCTTTAATTTGATATATTTTTGAACAGATTTCGTTCATATTTACGGATTTTAGAGTAATTTGAAGTTTTAAAACACAATTTTAGGGAAACTTAACTAAATTTTTCTATACCCTTACTGCATACGAAAATGAAGCTTGAAGTTCCTCTACAACTCTGTATGAGTTTCATTGAGCTATTTGTACGCGCCGCGCTCCCCTCGTCGGGGAAAGAAGGTGGGTGTAAAAACTTGTGTTCTGAAGTCGCGACGGCATGCCTCCCGACCGCGAAGAAGAACTTCTTTACAAGGTTGATAATAAAACTTATTATGTTCTTTTAAATGATAAAAACCTATCCAAACGAAAGAAAAAAAGACTGGTAAATTGATTGGTGTTATTTTTATTGTCTAAATCGGCCATTTTTATGTGGTTTACACAAGTTGAAAACACGGAAAATTTCGCTCCTGCAGCGCTGTTCGCCAGGCAAGGGGCCTGCATTGGAATACCTAGTAGAACACATCAGCTTAGCATCAGAAAACAAAAGTAACATCTTCATGCTGTATTAACTCTTAGCAGCAGCAGACAAAAACTAACATCTTCATGGTGGAACAACTTCGCCTGTCTGAGAGAATAAAGATCAACAGAAATGGCTGTCAAGCAAGAAGACAGAAAAAATACACAAAAAAGATTTTGACAAATTCGAATCAAATACACCTCTCTAGTGTAAGACACTGAAAGCTTACCATTGAAATGAACCTAATCTAAAAAGAAAACAGAACAGTAGTTTATCTTGTAGTACTTGAACGAGTCTACACTAAGTTTTGTACTTGTCCATTCAGTCATAAATTGGCCCAGTTTATCTGGGCAATATCATGTACTACTAAATAAATCAATCCACAGATTTTTGTTGTTGTTGTTGTTGTCGTACCTGGCTAAAGAACTCCAGGGATCATCGAACAGCCGAAGTACTTGAACACTATGGTACAAATAACAAATACATCAGCTGGGGGTGAGAACATTACGTGTGTGACCGTTTTTGATTACCCACCACATGGGCAGCCACACTCCGACTTCGGGGGACACAGATTTTTGACAGGGAACATTACACTAGATAAATCAATCACAAGATTTTTGACTGGAAACATTATACAACGGAAATAAAAGTGTGGGGGCCGGATAGCTCAGTTGGTAGAGCGCAGGACTCGTGATCCTGGGTTTGCGGGTTCGAATTTCGGTATAGGGGGATTTTTCCCTCGGAGTTAACATTGGTTCTGACTCCATTCCCCATATAGTCCTTCGAATGAGACTATAAACCGAGGTTCCGTGTGTGAACGCACGCATAACATCTTGCACACACGTAAAATCCCATCACCAACTTTCGGAAGAGAAGGCCAGTTTGGCCGTTGGTATGGATGACACGTGACACATAGCATGCACCTTCCCGAAGATGGAGTATGGCTGCCTTAATGGCGGGATAAAAAAGGGTCATACACACAAAACTCCACTGCCTGGCTATACAGGGAGTGTCCGCAGGAGTATCAGCCTGCGTACGCAGAAAGAAAGAAAGAAAGAAATAAAAGTTTTGACAGCAGCTACCACTGTATCATTTAATTACCATTTAAAGGAAAATCAAACAAACACCCTGACAAACAACCACAAGTTCAGAACCATCAGATAGAAAACGACAAACTTCACATAAAATCAGTCCGCCCGTCGTTTATTTCATCATATTTGGTCTGAAAACTTGCAGGGAAAATGTGCACAAAAAGTAGAACACATCAGCTTAGCATCAGAAGACAAAACTAACATCTTCATGCTGTATTAACTCTTAATCCATTAACAAGAAGACTGTGCTGGAGAATGATTGCATTTAATTAAGTAAAGATTTGTAATGATGAAACCCTACTTTGCCACACATCTGACATCTACCCACGTAACCATGTATGTTCACTACAACCAGTTAACTGCATTACAAAGAAGAAAACTTACAGCTGAAGGAGAATTTTCTCATCTTCCTCCAAAGTCTTGGTTTCCACTGCTTTGAGCTGGACTACTGGTTCAAAGTGGATTTCTGGCGACTCTGGGGTTTCCTCCTGGGTGAGGGGAAAAACAGAAGTTTCAGAATTCTTCGACCCATGAAAGCCATGTTACAAAACAAAAAAAGTCAATGCTTTCTTCAAGCAAACCAATCTCCTCTCCCTACAGTGTCAGATGTATTCCTTGGAAGTGCAGTCATTCCTGCCATCCTCTCTCTCCCGTAAGAGACCTGCTTTCTGTCAAACAGTTTATAAACCATTCTATTATCGATCTGTCGGACTGCCGCTACCCATCCAGAGCTGCCAACCTGCTCATGCGGCTTACAGTAGCATTTCACAATTTTCACAGTAGCATTTCCAATTTGACAGTAGCAACTTAATTTTGCGCGCGTTCTAAAAAGGAATCAGGCCTATAACCAGTTTTACGGACCACATTAAAGCTACAGTACTCTTAGTATATCTATAAATGTTATTATACTGAGATAAAGCAGAGGAAGAGGGCAAATTGTAAAAAAAAATCTACGTGCTACAGTAAAACCGAAAGCGGAAATGCAGTTCCGAAAGACCGATAGAGACGTTACTTAGCGCTGTCCAAACAAAACGAAAGTATCTTCGAATTTTTTTGTTTCGCCGTAGCAATTTAATGATCATAGTAGCGTCGTAGCAAGCATTCTCTTGGCGTAGCAAACTACGGCGATCTCATAGCAGTTGGCAGCTATGCCCATCCATTAATCTGCTTTATTTTTATATGTCAGTGATCCCACTGGCTGTTGTTATAATTCAGTCACCACTGCCTCTGAACAGAACTTAAAATGTCATCACAGAGCAAAAATTTGTGTTTTATCTATGCATTTATGCAAAATGTGCTGCAACAAGGGCTTAAAATTACCCTAGCAGATTTCAGCAGATTTTAAATTTCAGGGAGCAACCTAGTGTACCCTTTTAAGACTTTCTAAGGAAAGGCATCTTATAAATAAACAAACAATGCAGTGATAATTGTTATGCATAAACTAAATGAGCTTCTCCGATACAAAAAATTCCCATCTGATGCACTAGAATTCAAACCAGTGCATCATTAACATATATCAAAAGATATTGTGCTGCAATGATCTCTTGTACCCATTACAACATTGAGCAGCTCATCACATAAAAGCATTTTCGTCCAACTTGCCAACATTCCAAAACATTCTGAATGAACAACTTCGCTTTGAGCACTTTCTTAGTTCATTGGATCACAAGATCATTTGACTGGCCAAATGCTAAAAGCATGACAAACCTATAAGAATTCAGTTTTTCATAATTCAAATCAACAGCTCAGCTGTGCCTTTCAGGTGAAAATCAGAAAACTGAACGCAAGTCAATCGACCTGATGCAATATCATCAACTCGGACAATTTAATTTGCTGCATGCATTACATGGACAGGTCTATGAATGTGTTGCACACAGTGCAAGAGCGGCAGGCTTCAGAGTTTTGTTCAAGGGCACAATAAATTTCATCACTTGCCTTTTGTCACTGGGCTTTGGTGATCAATCACAGCACTGCGACTGGAATTTGGGCAAGCAATGTAATATTTCAACACTGATGGGAATGGCTCACACAGTGGAAATTCTGATGGCTATGGGTGTTACATCCTACATAACGTTTTACCATTAAAATCCTGCAAGTGTACAGTGATAATTATTAACACACAAATGTGCATCTCCGACGCATGAAAATCACTGGAATTCAAGCCAGTGCGCTTCTAAGATGTACAAACATTTACCACAACGCACTGATTTTCTCCATTACACACTTTACAACTAAGAGTAGCATGTCATGCACTAAAAGCACTTTCATCTGATCCGCCACACCTTGTTGGGAATATGCTATCTTGCTTGCCCCCAATCTCCATACACCCTGACTAGAAGAATTCGACATCCACTGACCATCAGCATACAGACATGTTTGGTAAAAGTAAAACTGCGGAAGAATGGAGAGGAAGAAAAAAGGTGTGAAGATATACTGATGCTTCCGTTTCAAATTATGAAATCAGGCATGAAAGTGACCAGCAGTAAAAAAGGCTGAAAAATCGGCGGGGGTCTGGGGGCCACCGTAGGCCGTAGGGTACCGTAGGGTCCATGAAGCTTTTTTTATGAAATAAAAGGCCTAAAACTGCAAATAAACCCCTATTTCAGCGCTGTTAAGAAGGGCAAATAAGCCACATTTTCATGTTTTCAGTAATGAAAATAATACTTCAAAAGATCATATAATAATATACTTTTATATGTGCATACCGACTCATTCACTCGCATTATTTTGTGTTATTTTATTTTTACTTTTTAACATGCGCTCTGGTGACCTCCTCGTTTTTGAGTGAACCAGTATTTTAGGAAGAAGAAGAAAACAATGAGGCAGCCTTCATCACAACATTGATTCAGTGGGTCAATCTTTCCACATGGAACACAAAATGCAGCGCCTTTTTCGTCTAATTTGCGAAACACATCGCCAACTCGAACAGCGTCCACTTCCTGGTCTAGCCAGTCCCACCTCCAATCGTTTCTCATCCCTTTTTTTTTGGCGTGAAATCGCGACGCGCTTGACAAACTTCGGCAATTTAACGATGTCCGACGTTCGACAGGCGCGAAAAGACCGGATGTTGATTGATGGCGGAAGTGACCGGTGGACTTTTGAGAATAACAAATTGTCCAAATGGGAATAGCATCGAACGAAAGTTTATTTCAGGATTTTTCTTTCTTTTTTTTTTTTGGGCGGCACATTTTTTTGGGGGGCGGCGCAGATGAAAAAAATGGGCGGAAAATCCGCCTTAGGCAGACGAATTTCATGCCTGGAAATCACTATGACCGTCTTATCTCATGCTTACTCTTTTGTCCATGATGCCTTTCTTGCTTCGTATTTTGACCCTTCCTTTTTCCTCCTAGGGAAGCTGTGTGTGTGTGTGTGTGTGTGTGTGTGTGTGTGTGTGTGCATGCGTGCGAGATTGCATTTCGAATTCCCTTACTGATGAAGCTTCTCACAGCACTGACCACAAAATGTTTAGTGCAACGGAAGCAGTCAAGTTCACCATGCTGTGAGAGTAGCTTCTGGACAAAGAATGATTAAATGGACTTTATTATTCAAGACAGCTCAGAGTTCTGCAGTGAGCAGGTTGTGTAACTGTCCCCTTCCTTGAGAGATAATTCAAACTTCAGTTTAACTCAGTTCCTAATTTGGCGTAACTGAACAAAACCAGATTGTGTATGGTGGGCTTAAGTTGAAAAGTTGTTAGTTTCAGATCTAGATTCATGAACCCATGGTTTGTTCAATTAAGCCTGGAGTTGGGGCAGCCATCCCCAGCCAAGCAGTTCCCGGGTGGCGGATAGGGGAATGCCCTTAGATATATAGAGTCATCTGCAATACAAGTCAAGCTTGCCTGATTGAATATTTTTACATTCCTGGACCAAATGGCAGTATTCCTAGCACGATGGGGCGGGATAACAAGTGACACTTGTCACCACTGGAAAACCCTATGTCAGGCACATCATGCGATCAAGAGCTGCGCTATAAGCTCTTAGTCCTGAGGAGGGACACTTCAGTGAATAAACTATCCCCCTGAGCAGGATAAGACTTTTTAGTCTTGAGCTAAGGGAGAAGCCCCCCCCCTGCAGAAAACATGATTCGACCTGTCAATGACGGAGCGAGTCAGCTATGGCGCAGGTTTTGAGGCTAAATTAGGACACACACGCATCAGCGATTATGGTTGTATGTCAGACTTAACTTTCGTCATGGCGTTGTCCCTATCAGCGAGAACCGGGGAGGGGCCCTCAGCTTCAAAGGGGCCCACCCAAGCAACCAGTGCCTCTGCTAAGTTGGAAATCAGAGGAAGGCAGAGAAGAGCTACTGACCAGACAAACAAGTCATCTATCAACATTGTCCAGGCCATGATGTTCTACAGCGTCAAACATGGCCAGAGGGCGCAGAGCTGCAAATGAAGGTTTGGGGCAGCCGTCAAGACCCTGATAAGACTGTGGGTTTTATTGTGGCCAGGATTGAAGATCTGATGCAGCCAGTTAAATTTGACCGCAGAAGTAGTTAAATTAAGAACAATCCGTGGATGAACATCATGAAGACATGAAGTCTTGGTCAACTAACCACAAATTCATTACAATAACTGAAGAGTTCACCCATATTATAACTGAAGAGTTCACCCATATTTCTATTTATATGTGAGAGTTTTCCATTATACAGCAGGATTCATGTGGTTACCTCTCTTTAATTTAAGCAAACCCAAACGAAATAACTTGAAACGTTTTGCAATCCTTTTTTCTTTTCTTTTTTTTTTAAAAAGCAAACCTAAGTTCAGAAGCTCTGCATTGATCTCAGATCACGAAATAAAGATTGGGCAATTAAGAGTAAACACAAGAGCACCAAGATTAGATTTAGGATCTAAAAATCATTTAATTATGATTGGCTTTATATACATTGTTCATTTGTTTTATCTTTCAGATTATATAGACTTAAAAGCTGTTTATGAACATTTCATTTCGGTTAAACCCTTGATCAGTGGGGTAAATCTCCATAGCACAAACTAAGAGAAGATACAAAAGCAATAGTCCTCCAAAGGGAAGAAAACAGTATAGAAAAATCACAATACCACTCATCCATTGGTTAAGACAAATTTGTAACAACCCTATCCAGATTTACCTGTAAACAACATTGATGAATTGCAGGAAATTTATATATATTTTTCAGGTGACAGTTCTTGTATGCCATGCACAGTCACAGACAGGACTATGGTCGCAGTTTCATTGTGATTTATGAAGCGTGTTGTTATGTTTTTGGAGTACATTGGTTACTGTATAACTACACACAGACACACACACAACTTGCACCCCTTCCTCCCCCCACCCCCCCCTTTTTTTTGTTCCCTTGTTGATCAGATGACATCACACATTATGATGTCAGAAATTGCATAAGATATTTATGACGTCAATTCTTTGCCCTGACCAGCCACGTCAATTCTTTGCCCTGACCAGCCACCGAAGATGAACATTACATAGTTGCATTGTTTTTGTTTTTTTCTCTTGAAAAAGGCCACCTGGCCGAAAATTAGATGAGTGGTATTGTGATTTTTCTAAGAGAAGATAATTTGTTGACAAAAGAAATGAATGATCAATGATCAGTGGGTTTCTTTCCGGGAGGTAGAGTAAACCACCATGTCACTGCACTAAGGCCGAACCCATCTGAAATCTTTGGAAGAAAAATCACAAGGGCAATCCTACTTTTGACTCATTCCAAACTACTAGGATTGAACCTATCAAGGGCAATCCTACTTTTGACTCATCCCAAACTACTAGGATTGAACCTATCTTAAATCTTTGGAAAAATCACACTGGCCTTTTACTTTATACTCTCTTGGGGATGAACCCAACGTGCACACACATCTTGGATGAAACGCCCCGATGCTATTCACTTTGAATTTTTGGAGCGAGACCCACATCACAGATGCAGGGGTGGGAACTGGTAACAGACAAAAAAGAGGAAATCTAGGGGGGTCCGGGGGCATGCCCCCCCGGAAAATTTTTTTCTTAAGGATGCAGTGCAACAAGCCCACGACTGGAGTAGTGACTTCTTTTTCACACAGAGAACAAAAAGCGAGTCCAGGAGCCAGAATTTTTCTCATGAATGTACACAGCCTTTCGTTGTCTGCTGTCTTCTCCATCCACTCCCATCTCCATGGATTTTTTATGTTGCTTTCGTCAAATTTCTGAAGCCCGCGCTTTACGATGTCTCGTCGGTACGCCATTTTTGAATGTATCCCACAGTTCTTAGCGCCGGATATAGGCCTACTGTATCCTGCTAGACAGGCCATCTGATTACCGAAATCGACCGTAACCGAACAAGAGGTAGGCCCTATCTCCGCGAATTTCATTTTCCGAGGAAATAACATTTCAAATCCGAGGAAATCTTTTGCTTCTACCGCGGAATTCCGCGGATCCGAGGAGAATTCCCACCCCTGCAGATGACATGATAATCTAATTATATTACTTGATCTTTCCATTTCTGAAAGTAACCAGTGGTCACAGAAATGTTTGCCGTGCGAGCCACAGAGGGTTTTTGCAATTCACTGTCCAACGTGTTCCACATGTTTCAACAATGATGTTTCAACCCAGCCCTACATGGCGGCAAAGCTCAGAGAGAAGTTGTAAAAGTCTGCATTTCACGTTGTTACAAATGTTAGAATTACTTAACAAACTCAAGGTTCAGACATTGAAGATGACTTTAATGACATATTCAGGGTTTTGCTGATAGTGGAAGAGAGAAGAGTTCAGATTCTGAACTCGAACCCATAGCAATGTTAGCTGAGGCGAATGATAGGGAGAGGGGGTAGTGGTCGGTGATAATGACAACGCAGCACAGGTTGAGCATGTGTTGGACAGGACATAGGAAGAGTTTTTGCAGTTCATGATGCAAGACTGGCATCAAGATTTTCAATTTCTTCTTGCTGTGCCACCTTTCACTGATGAACATTGTTTCGTCTTATCACAAGAACGACACGCCCCCTTCCAATTTTTCCAGCTGAAAACTCTGTCTGCCACCACATTGCAAAGTCCAGTCTTTTTGGCAACGTATATCTTTTATTATATTGTCACCCTTTTATTGGTTTTTTTTCCATCTCACACACACACATATCTTTTATGTGTACACATAATCACACACACACACACACACTTGTGCAAGTAATGATAAATAATAGCATATTGACACCAGGGCTCCCAATGACGCACATATGTGCGTCCATGACGCACTATGAGCGAAAAGGACGCACTAACAAAACGTGTAGCGAGTCCTGCGGGACGCACTACAAAATTAGGCAAACCCCAAAACGTGCCGCGGTCAGTGATCAAAGCTGAGCACACCACAAGCTTCGCGCGCGATTGCCTGCCGTCAAATTCAGGACAGCGTGTGCCCGCGAAAGTACAGTAAGCCAAGAAGCTGCGTAAACACTGATAGGCTCGCCTTGTGGCCCACGTCACTGAACGGTCACTCAGTCGACCGGCTGACTTATTCAGACTGTGGCGCCCGCCGCCACTAATTAACCAATTCGATGACTCACAAGTTGTAACAATCGCGTGCACAAGCCTAGGCGAACGAAGCAGAAAGGAAGTTCACGGCTATCGCATCTCGCAAATATGTTGTTGCTTCAGTGGTTGGGCGCTCCTAAAAAACGCAAAGAAACATCTTCTGAAGATGCTACAGAGAGTGAATCGTCGATTCCTAAAGAAATATATGCAGCAACACCACCTAACAAGAAATGCTGTGCGTATAATTCAGCCTGGGAAAAAGAGTTCAGCTGGCTGGAGTACGAAGATGGCAAGATGAAATGCAACATGTGCTCTCGTAGTGCCCTGAAGTCGAGTAGCAAGTCCAGAGACAAAAACGCCTTCGTCTCTGGATCTATCAACTTCCAAAAATCTGCGTTGTACAGACATGAGAAGAGTGATGATCACGTCATTGCTCAAGCCGCTGAGTGCGTGTGTGTGCTTGTATTCGTTCCTTTTTTTTTTTTTTAGTTT
Organism: Conus ventricosus; assembly: GCA_018398815.1. Lineage (NCBI taxonomy): Eukaryota > Metazoa > Mollusca > Gastropoda > Neogastropoda > Conidae > Conus > Conus ventricosus. The sequence goes on along the minus strand of CM031621.1, from coordinate 50,633,628 downwards.
GGTTTGCTTTGTTTATTTCCTATTTTTGCTTGTGTGCATTTTACATTTGTGTCTTTTCATTTCATAACTTAGATTTGTTTCCATTTTATTGCTTCTGACAGTTCTGCTATTTTGTAATATGTTTATTACTTGTGTGTATTTTCTTTTCAGGATTGTTTTCCAGGGTAAGTGGGGTAAGGGTTAGAGATATACATCTCAAGAATCAGAGTGTGTGTGTGTGTATTCTTACTCTCTCTTTCTTTCTATCTCTCTCTGTTTCACTTTGTGTGTGTTTGGCTGAGAGAGAGAGAGAGAGAGAGGAGAGAGAGAGAGAGAGAGAGAGAGAGAGATGTTAAGACTTTGAAGACATTGCAGCATCCTTGTCTGGATTCCCATGTTTTTTTAAGAAATGTTTTCAGAGAGAGAGAGAGAGAGAGAGAGAGAGAGAGAGAAGAGAGAGAGAGAGAGAGATTCATTTACTCTGAAATGTTCAGATTATCAAGCCAATAATTAAAAAAGCAAGAAATACATTTTCTGTATTGGTTAATTTTGTTCATGGGGACTCTCTATACCCCTCTGGGACCCTCTATAGCATCAGTGAAGGAGTCCCTGGGACCCCCTGTCTGTCAGTACAAATGGGAGCCCTGGACACATTTATATTTTCAGAACAGGAGTAAATATAAAAAGAAAAATACTCTTTAGATAATCATTTGTGAAAAATACTCATTAGACAGATTGATTGTGCAGTTGTGTCAGGCACTGTTGCTGTTCTGCAGTGGATGGATAGAAAAACTGGTCCATGTCATTGCCATGGTCAATTCCTACACCGTGACAAATGCGATGACATGCTGTGGACAGTTCAGGTAGCACTGGCTGTCCAGACAACATTCAGAACATGGCTGGGGAGGATAAAAGTGACCAGCTCATGTCATACATGCTGCTAGACTGCAAGACCATGCAGTGGTGGAAAAGGTTTTCTTCCACCTCTTCACCCTTCCTCATTCTGTGTCATCTAGACCCCTTTATATAATTCTGTTTGAAATCATGTTGATGAACGGACAAATTATTAGTATCCTAAGCAAGCCAGTGTGTACATATAGTGTAACACTAACAGTACAGGTTTTGTTAATTTTCCTCACTTGTGTTGGTGTCAATATTAGTGGATTATAAAGTGCCCTGTTGGCTATAATGTCTAAAATTGAATCAAAATTCATTTTTGGACATTTCTTGAATATTTGTGAAACTGAAAGAACCGACCGTTTTAAACTCTCTACACTCTGCTTCCCTGGACATTTGCACTGTGTCAATTCAGATGAAAAAGGTTTTATTTTATTTTATTTTAATTTCACCTGGCTCTAGATGATGAAAGACGAAGGTTGAAGTTATTCTCACTCTAACTACCTGGCTCTAGAAAATGAAAGACGAAGGTAGAAAGTTTGAAAATTTCACTCCAACTAGTTCAGTTCAGTTCAGTTCAGTTCACTTGGGACTTTGATAGCCTCACAGCTTTTTGTGTCCCAATCATCTTATTTCATAAACATTGGTTGCTTAATGCATGCATATGCTCAGGATATATTTTAATCTATTCTATTACTTTATTTCTATCAATCAAATTGAGATTTTAACATATTTAACTCAGCGTTAGTATCCAGAAGGTTTTTAAAAGTATTCAAATCTTTTGCTTTTTTAATGTGCGCAGGTAGTTTGTTCCAATACGGTGCCACTCTGTTACTAAATGAAAATTTTCTAATATTAGTGCGACAATATTTAATTTGGATTTTGTTATCAGAATTTCTTGTAATTTGATTAGGCCTAGTGGTTAGTTGAAAAAATGTGTTAAAATTTGTACTGTTAAGTCCCTTAAATAGCTTGTAAGTCTCAATCAAGTCTCCCCTTATTCGTCTGAACTTTAACGATGGTAAATTTAACCTTCGCAATCTATCTGCATAGCTAACATATTTGAATTCCTTAATTAACAAGGTGGCTCTTTTTTGTACTTTCTCAATACTTGCTGATTGCCTTTTTAAATAAGGGCTCCATATCACATTTCCATACTCCAGGTGGGGTCTAACTAATGCCTTATATAGTAATGTAAAAACTTCAGTATCCAAATATGAAAAAGACCGTCTGATTATGCCGAGCATTTTATTTGCTTTCATCATTACACTGTTTATGTGCTTGTCAAATTTCAGACTGCTATCAAACATTACACCAAGATCTTTTTCTTCTGAAACGGAATCAACATCTGAGACAGCATCATTATATTTCATAGTATATGTATACTCCGGATTATTTTTTCCATAATGTATAACCTTGCATTTAACTGGATTAAAATATAAATTCCATGTTTCACTCCACTTAATTAGATTATCAATATCATCTTGTAATTTAAGATGGTTACTTACAGGATCATATATTTTCGTATCATCTGCAAATTTTTACATGAACTAATTAGGCCTACACATTCTGGCAGGTCATTTATAAAAACTGTGAACTAGGCCTAACTCTCAAGTTTCTAACCAATTCTAATACTGTAAGTGTAATAGTTTCATGTCCTTACTCCAGCAGCCTTTTTTTTTTCTTCTTTTCACTGCTTTTTCATAACACTTACACAGTTACAAGAGGCCAAATGGCCAGTCCCGTGGGAAAGTAATGGAGAAAAACTGCCAGCACCGACCGAGTAAACTCATTTCAAGCAAGGTTCGAGATTATCTTTCACCGTGAGTGCGACTGTGAGAATCCGAGATTAGTATGAATCACTGAACCCGAGTACAAAAAGATCCGCCTCGAGTAACTCATACTGTCCTAGTCACTGACTGGAATTTGTTCTCCGTAGAACAAATGTAAACCTCAACAAATATATGAATTATAAACTTGCCGAAATTTAATGTGTTGTAATCTTAAAGTCTGATTGGGATTGTAATGACACAACCTTGTCTTTTAACCTCACAGTCAACACATGCCGTGAATTAATCCCGAGTTCAAAGAACCCATTCATTCAACTGTCGACACGAGAACAAAAAGAACAGGCACAACGAGTCATCCACCTTTTCCCAACAATGAGACATCGTAAATATATTCATCATGAAACAGATATGATATTTATGTACTTATTTTTTTCAAGCATTACCTGATCATTAGCCATCACGAAAAAGATGTTTCGAGATAGAGATTTGCCAATGAATGTTTTCGCTCCTTCCCGCTGAAAGTTTGTTCCACAATCCGTCGATGACATTGACTTCCGGTTGAGTCAAAACTACAAATGAATTAGGCTAGGCCTAGCCTATGTCCCTAGTGCTTTAATTTAGTGATATTAATAATATAAGCCTCTGTATGGTGGACTTGGGCTTCTAACAGTAATTCAATAAATTTCATGTTATTGTTGTAATCTATGCTGTGAGAAGCCCGTGGCTATAATTTCAGTCCGTAACTATGATATGGCAGCCCCCATGGCGCACGCAACATTGAGAAACTAGGAAAC
>CM031621.1:50602668-50625168 GCA_018398815.1 Conus ventricosus | reverse complement strand
ATGGGGGAGCCTGCCGACAATTACGTGAATGAGGGGGTTGGGGATGGGGGAGAGTAGGGGAGGGGAGGAGGAAAAGGGTGGGCAGGGGGAAGGGAGGGGAAGGAGATGTGGTGAAAAGTGTGTCTGTGTGTGTGTTTGTCTATGAAAACAGCTGATGGAATGAAAGAGAGGGAGATGAAGGAATGCAAAGGAGGAGTGGGGAATGACAGATAACACAGGTAGTCACAATGGCAGAGATGAGGGATGGGTAGAGGGGGAGTGGTGTGTGTCTTTGTGTGTGCATGAAGGAACAGCCTGGAGCAGCTACAGATGGTACATGTATATTTAGTAGTTTTGTAGAATTTATACGTTATCTGCCTCAGAATCAGATAAAATATTTAAAACAGAAACAAATTATAAAAAAAATAGCATTCACTTGTCTGATAATTGCACCATTCATATCATGTTAGAAAGGATTGGAACCAAAAAAAATTACAGCAGTAGATCTGTTTTGTAGTGTTGTGTCACTAGTTATTTTCAACACAAGAAGTGTAGGAACTCCTAACATTTGTTAGGACAAGTTCTGTAATATTTTCCTGAATACTAATTGTATTGAAATTTTAACAATCAAGATGTATTACATATCATGAACACTTTATATCAGTACAAGTATCAATGGGTGTATCTTCGAGAATAACCACAGGGTTTTTTGTTTTTTGTTTTTTCCTAGTTTTTCAAATACACACACAGCAATTCCTTGTTACATACAAAGAGTAGAGAGATGTCCCCCCCCCCCCCCCCTTCCACTTCCACTTCTCCTTCTCCTTCCTCAACATACAGATACAATCCTTGTTTGTTTAAGTGTGTAATCAATTTAACTTTTAATGATTTATTCGATTGAAATGCTAACAGAGTAAAATCAGTCTTTCATGCTTAATCTCCAAGACGTGTCATCTGTTTGAGAATGAGACCATTTATTCAAATATTTTCACTGTAAAAAGAAAAAGGTTGTTCTCTTTCTCGGTTTATGATTTGTGCACTGAGGCGAATGTTTGGTCAATTTCACCATTACTTTTTATGCGTTTGTCTACCCCGTGAATGACACCATGTGTGGTTGTGACTGATACGTTCCTGCACCTGGTCACAGATGTGCACAGGGATGCAGTTAGGGATTGGCCTTCAGAGAATCATTGCAATAGAAGGTTCATGTGGCCAGAAAAGTTGCAGTCCAGTTCGCCTATGGACCGATATTTTTCGTTTTCATTTTTTTTTTCCCCAATCAGCTTGCCCAGAATAGGTTTATTAGAGATGTGAGCAAAGATGCTAATCAGATTGACATGATTCGAGTTCATGACTTTATAAATCACACTCAGCCATGGGCGTGGCTTTGATCATTGTGGAAAGCAAGTACTTTTCTTTGCCAGTTTCACAGCATTCTGCTCACAGTTTCACAGTGTTTGTTTGTTTGTTTTTAATTTTTGAGTTTTGACAAACCCTACAGTGCGATTTTTCTCAGGTGTCAGAGAATGCTGCTGAATTTAAAGCAGCTCAAACTTATTACTGGCATCTTGTCTCGCTTTTGGGAGAAAAGGACAGGAAACCAAATAAACAGTGAAACTGAAACAAAAGAAAGTGACACAGTCATCAGTGTTGCTGAAAACAAGGCAAAATACACTGAACAAAGGTTAGATTTTATATACAGTCCAAAACAGACAAACAATCTTTCGACAAATATGTCTTCTTCAGATGTTACAACTGTATACATACAAGCAGCAGACAAAAATGCACCAAACAATAATCCCCTGGTAACAGTCAGCATAATGAAAGACAAACAGTGAAAGATTGGTACGATGTGGTGTGCGGATGTATGTGGGGTTGAACTAGAAGTAGTGTTTGATAATGGGCCAAGTCCTGATTCAAACCCCTCTCTTTGTTTAGCACTGACAAGTTTTGAAGTGTTTGAAAGAGATCGGTTTATTTTGCCTCACATGATCAAAATGCAACATGAATGTTTTAAGCTTATTTTTAAAAGACAGTTGAATGTGGATTAATTCTTTAATATAGATTCAGTGCCCATCTTGCCCTGAAGTGAATGAAGAGAAGTGATTGCTCGTTCATTTTTGTTGTCTTGAGTGTTTTGTGTCTTGCCTGAAGAAGACCTAAGAGGTCGAAACATGTCGTGTTTTGTCTTGTGATTTGTTTGTCTACCTTTTCTTGGCGGTTCGCTATTAATTACAATTAAAATTTAATATAAATATTTTTACTTGTACAGCAAAGTTATGGCTTTCATTTAAAGTGATTTACATCCCATACATGGTCTGTGTTGTCATCTGGCGGTAACTTGGGGGTAAGTAAGATGAAAAGAGCCGCTGTGTGTTGTATACTTTCTGTAAGAGATTAACATTTTTTATCTGATCTAAGATTTTACAGGAGAAAGATTTTTTTACGAAGTTTCTGGTATGTTTTTATTTTAAAGAGATGTGTGAAAGGTGTTTTTTAAATTTTATTTTAAATTTGTGGTGACTTGAGTTGATTTCAACGTAGTGACAGCCCTGATATGGCCCTTTGCGGTCGGCAGGGCTATAAGCAACATTATCTTACCGTATTTCAGCTCAGAGGAGGACAGAGAACAGGCCCTGCAGGCTATTAATGGCCATGTATGGAAAGGCCGAACTTTCGTGCTAAGGTATGCATATACCATGAAATTCTTGCTTTTGCTCTGTCTCTAGTCTCTCACTTCTCTTTGTCTCCTTACTTAAGTTGACATACAGGAGCAGATTTAAAGGAAAATGACATGAGGTTCTAGATCTCACCCAAAAACAAAATTTTAAAAAGACCGAAAAGGTGAATCTCATGTCCCTGGTTCAGTTTGAAAGCTGTGAACCACACTTCCCTCATTGCTATCTAATTGTCAGGCAACAAGAATTTAGTTTAGTTTCCCCCAGATATCCATCCATCCATCCCCAATCCATTTCTCCTTCATCCTTTGCCCCCCTCCCCCCTCGCTCCTCTTCCCCTACCCTGTACCTTCATGTCCACACACACACACACACACACACACACACACACACACACACACACACACACACACACAATGCATACACACACACACACACACACACACACACACACACACACACACACACACATGCATACACACACACACACACACACACACACATGCACATGCACGCACGCACGCACGCATGCACGCACGCACGCACGCACGCACACACACACACACACACACACACACACACACACACACACACACACACACACACACAGGTAGAAACTCATAATATTTTAAATGTTTTTTTAATTTTATTTCTTAATGTGTTTGTTTGTTTTAACAGATTACAGGGATGAAAACTCCTCCGCCGTCTCCGCCGTTATTTTTTTCGCATCTCCGCCGAAAGAAAAAGTCTCCGCCGAACAATTATTCGAAGAATGAAGCTCAGAAACGATCTCAACTTGTCTGCACAGCGAATTTCTTCTCTGTCGGTAATGTTCTTAAACGGCGTAGTTCTCATTCTGCTTCCTTCCAGTATCATTTCTCATCATGGCGTCGATTCACAGTGAGAGTTTGCCGCCAGTGAGTGCAAACAAAACGAAAAAAAAAAAGAAAGAAGTATGTGAACCACTAGAAGACCGAGTGGCAGCAGAACGACGTGTGTGACCGCAGAGTCGCGGATGTAATAAGAAAACATGACAAAGACGGCGAATTTGAAGTGTTTTGCGAGCCTTGCTAAAAACGTGTCTACTTTAGTAGTCGTGGCTTTGTGGCAATCGGAGATCACATCGAGCGTCCCAGTCACCAACAGAAAATATGTGTGTTTCCCACACCATTACAGCATGTTTTCAGATCATTGGGTATGCAACAATCTACGTTTAATTTCCAAAGATAGTTTGACTCTTACTCTAAGTACTTCCACTCGTAGAGTCTTCAAAGCAAGGGAAAAACGTCAAAGTGACAAAAAGAATATAAAAGAACAAATGACATCAAAATAAACTGATGTCACAACAGTATTGTGTAACACTTTTTCCCTGGTATAATACAAACGTTTGCTACATTTGTTAGGTGTCTGCTAACAGCCCCCCTATGAAATCCTTTTCCACCAGCCCACTCCCCCCACTACCTATATACTTCCTCTACTCCTCCTCCTTCTCCCCCAACCCCCACCCTCACCCCACAACACACATACCCACACACACTTCGCCCCCTCCCCCCCACCCCCGTCCCCACCTCACACACACACACACACACACACACACACACACACACACACACCAACACACACAAACACACACACCCCACACACACACACAATCACCCCCCCCCCCCCCCCAACACACACACACACACTTGTCAAGGGGGAGGGATATGATTAGTTGTGTGTGTGGGGGGGGGGGGGGTACTGTTGTGACATCAGTTTGTTTTTATGTCATTTATTCTTTTATGTTCATTTTTGTGTTTAGTGTTTCCTGACGAAGGGTCTAAGGCCCAAAAGCTTCAGTTTTTTTTAAAGGACTTCAAAATAATCATTTTTCATATTGTGTTTATTGAAGTCCAGCAGTCGTTTCATACATCTGATTTACTTAGTTTGATTTCCCACTCTGATTTACTTATCTACAGGCCTTATTCTTTATGTCCTGAAAGCACTGTTTGTCAAATGTTCTTTAGCTAGAGTTCTGAGGATTCATCATACCAAATGTTTGTCTCAATTGACATAGTTTCTTTCCACATCAGTCTCAGTCTTCATGGTGTTGAAAGCTGTTCTATAGAATGAGTTGTTTAGAAGCAAGAAAGTGATTTCTAAAGATTTTTATGCCGTATTTAATACAAAATATGCTTCAGCTTCAGGGGCGCTGCCCCCTGACCCCCGCCAGGCTGTTGCCCATGTACCCCACTGGGGGCCCATGGTGAACCCCCAGATCCCCGCCAATCTCCTCTTTTTTTTTAAAAACTGTTTTCATCCCTGAGATTAGTCTCACCAATAGTGAAGAAACTCTGTATGTATGTGTGTGTGTGTGTGTGTGTGTGTGTGTGTAAGAAACTGTGTGTGTGTGTGTGTAAGAAACTGTGTGTGTGTGTGCGTGCGTGTATGTATGTGTGTGAGTGTGTGTGTATGTGCGTGTGTGTGTGTGTGTGCATGTATGTATGTGTGTGTGTGTGTGTGTGTGTGTGTGTGTGTGTTCATGTGTGTTTTCAGAAAGCACAGCCAGCAGCGGATCCAATGAAACGGAAATGTGAGGGTGGGTGCCCCTGCTTCAGTGTGTTACATGTTTTTGTCACAGCAGGGAACTGCGTTGTGTTGTATCAATACTCCATGCTGTTGTACAGCTTTCTTGTCGGACCAGATATCAGGCTGCTCATGACAATGAGTGTGTGTGTTACCACAGTTCCTTCCTATACCCCCTCTCCCCCCACACACCCCACCACACCTTTGTTGTTTGTGTAAAAACAGAATATTGGTTGGCGTTTCCAAATTGCACATTGTTTAGTTTGTGGGGGTTTAGCTGGAGAACATTAGGATTTGGGTGGAAGTCTTTTCTGCTTGAAAGCTAACTCCTGTATAGCTTTGCAAATGCTGTAGGTGGAGGGAGGGGTGGATGGAGGTGAAGATAGGGATGAGAACATTTTAATTTTGCGTCGCACACCTTATGGCAGTTAAACGTTTACAAGTTACGGCAGTTGGAAAGCTCTGGCCAAGTTTTCCTGGCGTGTGTGTCATCCATACCAACTGCCAAACTGGCCTTCTCTTCCGAAAGTTGGTGATGGAATTTTACGTGTGTGCAAGATCTTATGCATGTGTTCACACACGGAACCTCGGTTTATAGTCTCATTCGAAGGACTGTTTGGGAAATGGAGTCAGAACCAATGTTAACTCTGATGGAAAAATCCCCCTGTACCGAAATTCGAACCCGCAACCCCAGGATCATGAGTCTGGCGCTCTACCAACTGAGCTAATCCGGCCCCCGTAATGGAAGTACCAGTACATGATGCATGTGGTAGGGATGTACGGTATGAGCTTGGTTCACCCTCTGTTTATCATGGTGTAATGTAACAGGGCCAGCGATTCAGCCAGGTGTGCCTGCAAGAAGACAACTAGAACACTGTTTTTATTTTTGTGATCCTCGGCTTCACATCAGTAGATGTTGATTTGGTGACAGCACAGCGGACGTTTGTTCATTGTTGAATGGCTAAAGTGTGGAGAAGCAGAGTCCCTTTATGTGGATGACATGTTCTAGAAGCGTGTTTTGTTTGTAATAATTGATGTAATTCTTGCTATTATCACACTGTATGTGAAATCTTTCTTCTTTTTTTTTCTCTCCAGAACCTGCAGAAGGTGAGCAGAGTGCAAAGAAGCCACGTCTGCAGAGCAGCGATCCTCCTTCTGTGAGGTGCGTGTCGCAGTGCTGTCACCTTTCACATTGAATCGTGAGGCGTGCAGAGTTTCCATGGTCTCAATCCTGTCTTGTTGAGTCATGCTTACTCTCCATTATCTGTGTGCTGCCATGTGTTACATGTAGCTGTGAGGTGTGCAGACCGTCCATTCTCACAATGCTGTCATAGCTGTGAGGTGTGCAGACTGTCCATTCTCACAATGCTGTCATAGCTGTGAGGTGTGCAGACTCTCCATTCTCACAATGCTGTCATAGCTGTGAGGTGTGCAGACTCTCCATTCTCACAATGCTGTCATAGCTGTGAGGTGTGCAGACTGTCCATTCTCACAATGCTGTCATAGCTGTGAGGTGTGCAGACTGTCCATTCTCACAATGCTGTCATAGCTGTGAGGTGTGCAGACTCTCCATTCTCACAATGCTGTCATAGCTGTGAGGTGTGCAGACTGTCCATTCTCACAATGCTGTCATAGTTGTGAGGTGTGCAGACTGTCCATTCTCACAATGCTGTCATAGTTGTGAGGTGTGCAGACTGTCCATTCTCACAATGCTGTCATAGTTGTGAGGTGTAGAGACTCTCCATTCTCACAATGCTGTCATAGTTGTGAGGTGTGCAGACTGTCCATTCTCACAATGCTGTCATAGTTGTGAGGTGTGCAGACTGTCCATTCTCACAATGCTGTCATAGTTGTGAGGTGTAGAGACTCTCCATTCTCACAATGCTGTCATAGTTGTGAGGTGTGCAGACTCTCCATTCTCACAATGCTGTCATAGTTGTGAGGTATGCTGACTCTTCATTTTCACGATGCTGCCCTCCATTCTCTCATGTTGCACCTCTAATTGTCAGAGTCTTTAATTTAGACAGATGTTATGTTTTTCATGTTTGCTTTTTCAGTTTTAGAAACAACAACAGCAACAACAACAAATAACAAAAAAACACACCTTAAGAACAATCGACAACATGTTCATAAAAGCACCAAAAAAAAAGAGAGGAAAAAACAAAGAAACCGAAGAAGAAAAAGAAGAAAGAAAACCATTAAAGATCTCAAAACCACCTTAGGAACAATCAACATGTTTGTGAAGGCAGCCGTCTCCTCTTATGTCCTTGGGGCGCCATCCCTTTCTTGAAATGTGTACACTGTCCTGAAAGTGTTAATTTTACACAGAATTCTGCAGTCATTGTGACCCCTGAATAAGTGAATGTGTAGTGTTTTCCTTGACAGTTATTGTCACTGATGAATTAAAACTGTGAAAGTTCAGTGTGATTATGGACATGTGTTGTTGTTGCTGATGAACTAACCAGTGAATGTTTAGTGTGATTGTTGAGATATGTTCTTAATACTGATGAGCTGTTTTGTGAATGTTTAATGTGATTGTAGACATGTGATGTTCTTTCTGATGAACTAGCCTGTGAATGTTTAGTGGGATTGGTGATATGTGCTACTACCAGTGGATGTTTGATATGTTTGTTGACACGTATTTTGGTTTCTAATGAACTAACCAGTAAAAGTTTGGTGTGACTGTTGACACCTACTTTTGCCGGTGAACAAAGTGATGAATGTTTTGTGTGATTGTTGACGTGTTTTTACTGATGAACTAAGCAGAGAATAATCCAGCTGGGGTAGTTGACATGAGGGGTTACTGATGAACCAGCCAGTGAATGTTTGGTGGGGGATGTTACATATCAACTAACCTGTCACTGTTGATTATAATCGTCAGCATGGGGGGTTGTTACAGATCAACTAACATATCACTATTGTCAGCATGGGGAGTTGTTACAGATCAACTAACATGCCACTGTTAAGTATAATCGTCAGCATGGGGTTGTTACTGATGAACTGACATGCCACTGTTAAGTATATAATCGTCAGCATGGGGAGTTGTTACAGATCAACTGACATGCCACTGTTAAGTGTATAATTGTCGACATGGGGGTGTTACTGATGAACTGACATGCCACTGTTAAGTATATAATTGTCAACATGGGGGTGTTACTGATGAACTAAACTATGAATGTTTGGTGGGGTATTTGGCTTGAAGTGTTGTTACTGATGAGCTAACCTTGAACGCTAAGTGTAACTGTTGGCACGGGAAGTCGTTACAGATGAACTAAATGATGAACGTTCAGAGAGGTCGTTGACATCAGGAGTTATTGCTGGTGAGTTAACCAGTTCAGCGTGTATGTCCACAGGCTCAGATCCTCCGTGGAGCCGTTGTGGGCGGTGCCTTATGAAGAGCAGTTACAGGTGAGGTGTAGTCACTCTTTGCTTTTCTGCCTGTCTGTCTTTCCATCTACCCACTTGCCTGTCCACACAGTATATAGACAGAGGTGACTTATCAAACTGTCGGCTCATTTTGACCACCTTGAATTCTGGAGGGATCCTCCAGCATAAGCTCATAGACTTTGGCATATATTGATTACTGTTTTATGTTGTATGCATCTTATTTCCTCAAAGTAGTCTCTTCTCTTCTCCTCCTCCTTCTCCTCCTTCTTTTTCTTAAATCTTCGCTGGGTGTGTTGGAATTTTGTTTCTGTACCCAAACTGGTGAGAAAACCACACAAGTATAGGTGTCTCTGTCTCTGTCTCTGTCTGCATGTCTGTCTGTCTGCCTGTTTGTCTGCCTGTCTGTCTGTCTGTGTCTCTTTCCACATATCAGGGACATTTTGTTGTTCATGACTTTGCCATGTAATGATTGCTGCTTACTAGCAATAAACTTGAGTCTATCTATCTATCAATCTATATTATATCTCTCTATCTCTGTATATCTGTCTATGTTTATTGATTTGTCAATTAATCACTCAATCTATCTAGCAATCTATCTATCTATTCCTTGATCTCTCTCTTTCTCTCTCTCTCTTTGTATACACACGCAAACGTGTGTGTGCGCGCGCGCGCGCGCACACACACACACACACACACACACACACATCACACACACGCATACAACATGCACACACACACACACACACACACACACACACACACACACACACACACACACACACATCCACACATGCATACAACATGCACACGCACGCACACACACACACACACACACACACACACACACACACACACACACACACACACACACACATATACACATATGTGTGTGTGTGTGTGTGTGTGTGTGTGTGTGTGTGTGTGTGTGTGTGCATGTTGTATGCGTGTGTGTGATGTGTGTGTGTGTGTGTATGTGTGTGTGTGTGTACAGCGCAAGACTGAAAAAGCCAAGGAAGCTCTGAGAGCCATCGCCTTTCACGGAGATGTGAGATTCCATTTCATGAAAGCACGGTTAGTGAAAAAATTGTTCCTTTTTGTTTGTTTACTTTTTGGCAGTATTCCTGATCTGTTTATTTGTGTGTGTGTGTGTGTGGTATTGCTAATAGTGGTTATTAGCTGCTGCTGAAGAAGGGACAGCTCCAGCACTATCTGAAACACATCAACAAAGATGGCTCATAACAGTGTGTGTGAAGATGTGGTTTTTCTCTGTAGCCTCCATGCTCGCCCTCATTCCCTCCTCCACCTGTACGGCATTGTTTCCATGCCACACCTGTACGGCACTGCTTCCACGCCACACACTCCAGCTCTTGTTTGTGCCAACGCAGCGTCAGCGCCGGCAGATCACAGGCAGCAGTCGGCATGAAGTCGCTGGGAGGCCACTCACCAGATGAGACGCAGCCCTGCTTTCGAACTCTTTGGTCGATCTGTAGACCTCCGTGTTCTGATCTGGCTTATGCAGGACATCACCTGTTAAGTCCCTAACTGTTGTCAGTTGCTGCCAAATTGTAGAGGCTGTGTGAGGGAGCGTCCCCACTTCGGAGGGCACTGCCATATCCATCCTACAACAGTCGTTGTGAACTTACTGATACCAACGATATTTTCAAACTGGACACCGCCTTGGCTTAAGGCTGTGTCAGGCCAATTGGCATAGGCTAGAACACCAAGGCTACATCAAAATGTTGTTATGCTCTGCATAGTTATGTGGGGATTGTCTTCAGTTGTAACAAGCTCCTAGCATAACATTATCAGTATCCAAAATTCCCCGAAGTTGGAGTGTGGCTGCCCATGTGGCGGGGTAATCAAAAATGGTCACACATGTAATGTTCTCATCCCCAGCTGATGCATTTGTACCATAGTGTTCAAATACTTCGGCTGTTTGGATGATCCGTGGAGTCTTTAAGCCAGGGTACGATATCAACAACAACAACAACAACAAACTGAACACAGGCATGGGCATGGAGAGGAAATAGAAAGGTCACCAGGAGAGCAGGCAAAAAAGGCCAACAGGATTTGAGACTGACGATCGGTGAGAATGAGGATAATGCAGATTATGTGTGGAGTTTCAGTCTAGCCAGAGACAACATGACAGGGCTGTACTCGCAACAGTTTATCTCTGCTGAATTTGCATGATATCTGATTTTCCTTCAGAAACAAAGAAAGGTAGTGCTGGTGTTTATAGTGACCGTGTCGTACATATTCTGAAGATGTGTCATGTTTCTTTGGGAAAATGTTAGGGAAACGAAAAGAATAAAGAGTTTTAATGGGAAAGAAGTGGCATCGATGAGTCATTGATGTTATTTCTGTCTCTGTCTGTCTCTGTCTCATTCTCCACTCTCTCTCTCTCTGTCTCCAGCACTATCTGCCTCTCCCCCCTCTCTTTCTCTCCATCTGTCTCTCTATGTCTCTGTTTGTCTGTCTCTGTCTCTCTCTCTCCCCTTCTCTCTCTTTATCTCCATCCCCCTTTGCCTATGCATGTGCCCACACTGGCTGATTTTTATTGTGCTGTCTTTCGTGTACTGATTGCTGTGACGAAGATGTTGGTTTTATTTCAGAAAAGAAAATGACGGGATGTGTTGTCCATTGGAACCCATCGTTTCTTCTGTGAGTGTCACTGTGATTGTTGGTGTCCCACAAAGAATACAGCAATCAGTCTTTTTGAGTGCTTTGACGTTCAGAGAAATCCGTTGATTGTTTTGAATGTTGCTGTCCCTCAAAGAAAGTTTCCAGCTGGAATGTTGTGTTTGAGTGCATGTTTTGGCGAGGATTGACCATGTTTTGCCTGCTGTCAGCACACTATGATGAAGAGTATAAAATAAGACTGATGTTTATTCAGGTAGCACCAAAAATGATCAGCTTATTTGATGTCAAAATGTGAAGAGATTATCTGTTCATAGATTCCCCTATGTTTGACATGAACGATTGTGGTCGGATGTTCATTATGGTGAGAATGTGTATTCCATTATGTGGCTATTTCTAGCTCTTCGGCATGTCTTTTTAGACTGCTTTCAAAGAAACTTATTGTAGTGATCAAATCTGAACTAAACATTTTAGGAAGTTTATGTTTAGTTTAATGAAAACTGTCTCATTTAGAATTTGAAATTATTCATAACATGAAAGAAATACTATAAACCAGAATGATGCAGTTTGATTGTCAGGTGATGCCAGAAAGCTGCAGTTTTATGAAAAGCTTTATTTAGTTTAAATTTGCAGTATTTTCCTACAAATATGTTAATTCGCATGCTTCGCTTGGAAATTTTTTTTTTTTTTTTTTTCCATTGAAGTCACATGTCCTCGCAGTTCTATGGAGCCTGAAACAACATGACTGTTTTACTACGCAGTTCTAAGTGAAGCGTCCCTCCGGGGGTTGCGACCTTGTCGTGGTCGGAGGGCTTGCGTGGTCCAGTCATCCCTTAGGCTTTGCTGGCGGGGGCATCAATACTTTAAGATAGGCTGGGTTTTTTTTTTTAAAAACTGCTTCTAGGTCCGAAAGCCAAGATGCTGTCTGGCCTAAGCATAACGTGGTAAGGAGTTGATGCCCCTGGTAGGGCTTCCCATGTCAGATAGGCTAAGGGTGAGGATCCTGACTAAGAGTAACCCGCCTTTCTCCTTTTCTTGTTTTCTGCCTTCCTTATTTGGTCCTTTTCTGTCTTCGTCTCCCCTTCAAGTCTTCTTTTCCACACTCCTTTTCTCTCTGTGGTCTCCTTAAGATCCGCCGCGTTTGCCGTGCGGTGCGACCTGTGTCGGAGGGGGATGAGATCCTGGTGATTGAGAGGGCCAGCGCTATCAACACATCACTTTGGCTCGGACCTCTCCTAGACAGGAAGTACACTTTGGCCCGGGTGTACTAATCGGCTCCCCTTTTTGGGGCTGGGTCAAGACAGGCAGTTTCCCTGCTGGCCAAGTAAACCCCTGCAGTGCTCAGCTGTCTGTTCCCGGGAGTTGAGCATGATCAGGGGAGATAGGGTTGGTAGTTTCTGTTTGTCGTATATCTCTCCCGAAGCCTGGAAGGGGTCAAGACATTGGTTTTTTGGCCCTGGCCCCTTAGTTGGACTCCAAGGTGGGTGGGTAAGGGAGGGATGAAGCATCATAAATTTATTATGGCTTTTTCAAAAAACATTCCCCCCAAACGGAAGAGGAAGGCAGTATCCCCTATTTCAGGGCTTTCTCAAACAGATAGTGATTCTGACAGTGAGGTAAGACAGAGGACAGGTTTCTGGGCTTCCTGGCTCGTGGTGGAAGGGACAGAGCAGGAAAGACCCCTTTCAGCTCTGAGCCCTTTTGCTATCCAAAAGGGCTTTCATGGTATAGCAGGTGAACCTAGGTCCATAAAAAGGTTGAGGAATGGTTCCTTTCTTATTCAATGTCGATCACAGAAACAATCTGAACAGCTGTTGAAAGCAACAAAACTAGTGGATAGGGAGATCAGGGTGACTCCCCATAAACAGTTGAATTCGTCGAAAGGTGTGATTCGCTGTCGAGAGTTAGCAGGTGTCTCGGAAGCAGAGATCAAAACAGAACTGGCGTCCCAGGGTGTGACGGAGGTGCGCAGGGTGTCGGTAAAGAAAGGTTCAGAGAGAGTGGCCACCAACACCCTCTTTCTGACATTCTGCAACCCTGTGTTGCCTCCGGTCATCAAAGTCGGTTACTTGAATGTTCGTGTTCAGCTATATGTGCCGTC
Organism: Conus ventricosus; assembly: GCA_018398815.1. NCBI lineage: Eukaryota > Metazoa > Mollusca > Gastropoda > Neogastropoda > Conidae > Conus > Conus ventricosus. The sequence continues at coordinate 50,611,821 of CM031621.1, read as the reverse complement.
CCCGTTGAGGTGTTTCAGATGCCAGAGGTTTGGCCATGTCAGAGACCGCTGTTCTGGGCAGGAGGTGTGCGGTGTTTGCTGCAAGGCGACCCACGACGGGCCGTGCAAAGATCCGGCACATTGTGCTAACTGCGGTGGCGACCATCCCTCCTCTTCCAGACACTGTCCTCTTTGGATTCAAGAATCCACAATACAACGCATTAAAACGGAAAAGAAGATCTCCTTTTTTGAAGCCCGCAAGCAGGTTGTGGGCAGTCAGACTCCAACAGGTTCATATGCTTCGGCCGTAAAGTCGGTTCCCACAGTTCCCACTCGGTCAGTCTGCTGTCAGACTGATGACTTTACATTTTCCAAAACATTGCAAGGTAGAATTGTCAACTCTGGTGGAAGCAGGTCCACCACCTTCCAACCCAACGTGACTGCCCCTGGTGGAGGCAAAAAATCCGCCACCCCTCAGACTGCCCAGCAGTCTACAACATCTGCTGCTGGGCAGATTAAAAAACCAGCAATTCCGCCTCGAACTCTCCTATCCAGTGCCCGTGCGGGCAAGGGAGTTCCACCCAGTGTGGAGATGGTGGAGATGAGGAAAAAACCTCCACCATCTCCCAAATCCAGACCTCCACCATCTCCAAACTCCAGGCCTTTGTCACCTGCGGGCAAGTCTGCCAGCGGGTCCAAAGACCAACACAGTCCAGTGAAACTAATTAATAAATTCGCTCCATTAGAAGCGGACGTTGAAGAGGAGATGACCTGATTTCTCTCCTTTTTCGCCTCTGCACCATGGATAGTACAATATTCCATTGGAATATCCGTGGATTAAATTCCAACTTTGAGGAGCTGCAGCTTCTGTGTCAGTCTATAAAACCTTCCGTCGTGGCTCTTCAGGAAACTCAAATTCAAAGCCAGAAGACCTTTACTCTTTCTGGCTTTACTATTCTTTCAAAACCTGCACAACCATCCATGTTGGGACTGTCGGGCGGTGTTGCCCTTCTCCTACACAAAACTTTGCTGTATAGTCCTGTCGCTCTGTCTACCTCGCTTCAGGCTGTAGCTGCGAGAGTCACTCTCCACAAGACTGTGACCATCTGTTCTCTTTATCTACCTCCTTCTGTCCCGGTTTGTCGTTAGGACCTTGTCAGTCTGATAAGAGAACTTCCTCGACCTTTTTTGCTGTTGGGTGACTTTAACGGTCACAATCCTCTTTGGGGTAGTGTCGGTACGTCATCCAGAGGTCTGCTAATTGAGGATGTCCTTTCGGATTTAGATTTGTGTTGTCTGAACGACGGATCTGCAACTTACCTCCACTCTTCCACAGGTTCACTTTCGTGTTTAGATTTTTGTCGGTTTGTGACCCCTCGCTGGTCCTGGACTATGAGTGGTCTGTCCATGACGATCTGCACGGAAGTGACCATTTCCCTGTCCTTCTACAACCCGTAATAACTGAACACGTCTCTGTCTCTCAACATCTAAATTATAAGAAAGCAAACTGGGATCTATTTGCAGCCACTATTTCTAAAGAATTCCAGGACACTGACTTTCTTCAGAGTCCGGACCCAGCTGAATCTCTGACTAACACTGTTATCAAATGTGCTAAAGCCTGTATTCCAGTGTCTTCCGATAAACTTCAAATGCCAAAAACACCCTGGTTCGATTCAGACTGCCAACAAGTTTCCAAAATTCGAAAACGGGCTCAGCGTCGGGTATACCAACGACCTTCGGGTCCCAACGCTCGAGCCCATCAGAAACTCCGTGCCAAATCGAGACACACTTTTAAAATCAGTAAACGTCGGTCCTGGAGAAGTTTTTGCTCCAGGCTGACATCGAAAACTTCCAAGAAAAAAGTGTGGAACATCATTAAGAAAATCAAAGGGAAGAACACCTGTCCCACTGTGAACCATCTCAAGTTTTCTGACTCTTTAATAACAGACAAAAAAGCAGTTGCTAATCTGCTTGCTTCAACCATTGAAAAGAATTCCTCCTCTTCTAACAAATCAGCCACTTTTGTCAAAAACAAAGCCCTAAAAGAAAAATCACCCTGCAACTTTTCGTCCGACAACATGGAAGACTACAATCTTCCTTTCACGTTAAACGAGCTGAAATCTGCCTTACTTTCTTGCAGCGATTCCTCTCCAGGTATAGATGAAATCCATTATCAACTGTTGAAACATCTTCCGCAAATAGGTCTGAACATCCTGCTACAGGTGTACAACCATGTGTGGACTACTGGTTTCTTTCCACCTTCTTGGCGAAAAGCCCTCATTATTCCAATTCCCAAACCTGGAAAAGATCTTTCTAATCCATCAAACTACCATCCCATAGCTTTGACCAGCTGTGTTTGTAAATTGATGGAGAAAATGGTCAATGCTAGGCTCATGTGGAAACTTGAAACCGATGGCCTTTTGGCGAAAGAACAGTGTGGTTTCCGCAAACATCGGACTACCGTTGACCATTTGATTCGTCTGGAATCTACACTTCGGAATGCCTTTTTGAACAGACAGCATGCAGTGGCAATTTTTTTTGACTTAGAGAAGGCCTACGATACCACCTGGAAGTCGGGGATACTTCATGATCTCCATGATCTGGGTTTTCGAGGTCATCTTCCGCTTTTCATTCAAAATTTTTTGGCAGAACGACAGTTTCAGGTCCGGGTTGGCACCACTCTCTCTGATGTCCATGAGCAGGAGTTGGGTGTTCCACAGGGGAGCATACTGTCTCCTGCCCTCTTTAGTATTAAAATCAACAACATTGTGAAATCAGTTCAGCAGGGTTCAGACTGCTCATTGTTTGTGGATGATTTTGCTGTCTACGCAACTGGAAGCCTGTACCCGAGTGTCCAGCGCAGGCTCCAGCTTTGCGTAGATAAAATCCATCAGTGGGCGGATGTAAACGGTTTCACCTTTTCTGCTACAAAAACGCAGTGTATTCACTTCCATAATTCCCGTCAGTTTTTTTCCAGATCCTGAACTTCAAGTAGGGAAATCTCCCATTCCAGCTGTTAAAGAGGCCAAATTTCTGGGAGTCATTTTTGACCAAAAACTTAACTTTCTCAGCCATATTAAAAACCTCAAAACTGCTTGCCAGAAAGCACTGAATATTCTGCGGGTCGTAGCGCACACCGACTGGGGCGCTGATAAGAAAACTTTGTTGCACCTCTACAGAGCCCTGGTCCGTTCCAAACTGGACTACGGTTGTGCTGTGTACGGCTCCGCAAGATCATCTTACCTCAAACTCTTGGACCCTATCCACCATCAAGGGCTTCGTCTCTGTCTTGGAGCGTTCCGCACCACCCCTGTGTACAGCCTGTACGCAGAGGCGGGTGAACCTTCACTGTCCAACCGCAGGCTGAAACTGTCTTTGAATTATTATATCCGACTGTTCTCAGAACCGCAGAATCCTGCCTATGACTGTGTCTTTGACCCTCCGTTCCAAAGTAAGTTTGAAAACAACCCGAAATGTATTCCGCCGTATGCGGCCTCACGTGCGGAATGCAGGTCTAGACCTAGGAGTTGTGTCCGATTTTTCCAAGTTTCCGGATCAACCTCCGTGGACCTTTTTCACACCAGAGATTTGTTTCGACCTCGCAGCTTTTCGCAAAGAGTCTAGTCTACCAGCTCTCTGGCGTACAAGGCATTGTATGCTGAGCTCTGTTCGAAATTCCCATCCTGTCAAAAAGTTTTCACTGACGGTTCCAAGTCTGAAGATGGAGTGGCCTGTGCAGCCTACTGCCCTGGGGCTCCTTCTCAGATACTGTTGGAACATATTCATTCTGATGCTTCTGTCTATTCTGCTGAACTTACTGCTCTGGTACTGGCTTTGAAGATAATCTCACATTCTTCGAAGAGGGACTTTCTGGTTCTGTCGGATTCGCTGTCAGCTTTGGAGGCCATAGCTGGCCGTAACCTTCAGCATCCAGAACTTTTACTTTTTTTTGAACTTTTTAGCAAGTTGAAGGCGGACGGTTACAACATTACTCTTGCTTGGGTTCCTGGCCATGTTGGCATCGGCGGGAACGAAATGGTTGATCGTTTAGCCAAGAACGCCACAAGAGAGAAACTGTCTAACACTTATATCCCCTGCTCAGATGTGAAACCCAAAATTAACGATTATGTGAGAGACCTCTGGCAGGAGGATTGGAACACACAGACGAATAACAAACTCTTTCAGATCCGTCCAAACCTTAAAGGACTTCCTCCCATCTACGTCGGGTGGTCGTAAAGAGGAAACGGTTCTGTGCCGGCTGCACACCGGCCATTCGTATTTTACCCATTCTTACCTTTTAAAGAGTGAAGAAGCTCCGTGGTGCATTCCATGTCATGCGCCACTCACAATGAAACATGTTCTTTTAGAGTGTTGGGACTTGCACGATGTGAGACACAAACATTTTACAGCGGAGTCCATGAAGATCATGTTCAGGGCCTGACGTGATCCTTGAGTTTTTGAGAGAGATTAACATTTTTCATCTGATTTAAGATTTTACGGCAGAAAGATTTTAACAAAGTTTCTGGTGCGTTTGTAGATGTTGTCATTTAACGAGATGTGTGAAAGTTGGTGTTTTTTTTTTTTTTTTTTTTTTTTTTTTTTTTAAATGACTGGTGAGTTGATCTTAACGTGGTGACAGCCCTGATGTGGCCCTCTGCGGTCGGCTGGGCTATAAGCAACATTATCTTATCTTATCTTATCTAAGTGAAGCGTGTGTCACCGTGTGTTGCAGCCAGTCATGGAAGGCTATCGAAACAAATCGGAGTTCTCTGTGGGCGCAGCGAGGATGGGACTGGTAAGTTGGTTGGCCACAATAATATCTCCACCAGGAAAAAAGAAAATCAGGCGCCTGTGTGTGTGTGCCAGTATGTTCCAGCTGCCTGTATGTATGACAGACAGGGACTCTCAGAGCAGGTTTGGAAAGAAGAATCCAGTGCATGGAAATGAGGTGTTGCCACAAGATGCTGAGTGCCAGATATACTGATTGTATCCCCAAGGAACAAGTGAGTCAGACCATCCAGCAGCGCACTGGACCACATGAAAATCTGACATCAGTTATTAAGAAAAGAAAGCTAGGTTGGTATGGCCATGTTATGAGATCCAACGGCCTTGCAAAAAGGATCTGCACAGGGAACTTTTGAAGGAAGGAGACAGAAACGAAGAAAGGAAAAAAAAAACAATGATAGATTGACAACATTATAGAATAGGCAGAGAAGACGTTTGATTGACTTTACAGAATAGACAGAGAAGACATTTGATTGACAACATGGCAGAATAGACATCGAAGACATTTGACTGACTTCACGAAATAGACAGAGAAGACATTTGATTGACAACATGGCAGAGTAGACAGAGAAGACATTTGACTGTCTTCACGAAATAGACAGAGAAGACATTTGATTGACAACATGGCAGAGTAGACAGAGAAGACATTTGACTGTCTTCACGAAATAGACAGAGAAGACATTTGATTGACAACATGGCAGAGTAGACAGAGAAGACATTTGACTGTCTTCACGAAATAGGCAGAGAAGACATTTGATTGACAACATGGCAGAGTAGACAGAGAAGACATTTGACTGTCTTCACGAAATAGGCAGAGAAGACATTTGATTGACAACATGGCAGAGTAGACAGAGAAGACATTTGACTGTCTTCACGAAATAGACAGAGAAGACATTTGATTGACAACATGGCAGAGTAGACAGAGAAGATATTGGATTGACAACATGGCAGAATAGAGAGAAGACATTTGATTGACAACATCACATAATGGACAGAGAGGACATTTGACTGACAACATTGCAGAATAGACAGAGAGACATTTTGGTGCACTACTGACAGAAGCGGAGAAACCTGATGAATTGTCTTCAGTGGGGTACCTCAGTAAATTCACAAGGAGTTAAGGGAGAACATGATGTTAGACTGGCGCAGCCAGAGGTGAATTCTTTAGGATTGGGTCATGCTGGATTGGGGTTGGATGAGGTGAGTTCTTTTGAGCTAGATCATGTTGCTTCAGGTTGAGGTGGGCAGAATTTCTATTGGTTTTGGAGTGTTGAATAGGGTGTGGATGAAGTTGGGACGGTTGGATGCGACTGAATTAATTTGGATTAAGGTGTAGAGGGGTGGGTGGGACGGAGAGATTTGAGTTTTAGGGTTGTGTTGGAGTGGGTAGTTTGGGTGTGGTTGATAGTTTGCAGTAGTGATGGCTAAATGGGATAGGTTTCATTAGCATTTAGTAGAAGAAAGTGAAACTGGCTGTGGTCATGTTTTTGGGTCATTCTGCTGCGTTAATGGAGGTGATGATTGGAATTGGTTTAGGCTGGTGTTGGTTTGCTTTGATCTCATAGATTGGACATAATTTGGGGAACGAAACCACCAAGCTAACCCTGGACTGCAACCACCCACCCCCCTTCCCACCCCCCAAAAAAGGAGGGAAGGTATGGTGATAAAGTCAGGAAACTCAAAACCTGAGGTACTTCGTGAGCAGGGTGCCAAGAAGATTGTGGGAGACTTTCAGAGGTGGAGGAGGACCATGGGAAATAGGGGCATCCAGATCTCTTGAGAATTCGCAGGTTACCGAGAAATATGAATATGAGAGATGAAAAACGGTGGTGGAGGGGATGAAAAAGTGGTGGTGGAATCTGTGCACCTGTTCGGTGTGCTGGCGTGCGATACCGCTGATGTCATAAGATCTTGTGTAACATTTCTAGCAAGAATTAATGCTCGCTGTGTTGTCTGCCCACTGGAAGGCAAATCAGTGTCATGCTGTGAACATCATAGATGGGTAAGATGCTGCAAAAGTGAAAGAGGTTGACAAACAAGTGATTGTGTGGTTGGATGAGAAAGTGGATGATACACAATTCCATGCCCGGTGTTGAAAGTAGCAGGATGCACACTCTCCTCTCTTCTTTACAAGTGTCCTCAGATTTGTCAGAGATTGTACCATTTTGAATGTAAGCTTAATAAATTTTCCTGGTGCTGATGGTGGAACGAAGTGACTCAGCGTGTTTCCTTCTCCCCCCTCCCCCCTCCCTCCCCTGCTTGAAGTTCACTGATTTATTTTTTCTTTTCTTCAGTGAGAATTCTTCGGGGCTCTCTGCATCCTCAGTGAGTAACAGCAAGAAATGAGGAAGAAGAGCTGATGAGGGCGCTTTGGTTTGCCCTAGGGTTTTAGAGTGCTCTTCTCCTACCTCCAGCCAGCCACATCATTAACAAACATTCTCTGTTTCTATCTCTTGCTCTTTAATTTCTTCCTGTCTTCTTCTTTCCTGTGGGTAGACAGAACAGCCAGATACAAGAGCAGACCTCCAGACAAACAAGGACAGAATGAAAGTTTTTTTGATAACAGGATAACAAAACACAGACTAAAAGGACAAACAAACTTGTTGTTTTATGAGTTAAAATTTTTTTTGAAAAAGGCAAAGATGAAAACGACAAGATCAGACAGAGAGACTTGCATAACAGCCCAGTGTCTCCCCTGGTGGGTTGTGTCATGAGAACTTGCAGCTGATCATTCCCTGTAAACTGCTTGTGTTTGGCGTGCGCCAAGACAAGCCTGGGTGTGGCTGTGTATCAGGGAAGCTGGAGTGAGCGGCATCAAAATAATGCCGCGAAAGGGGGCATGGAAGATTAACGAAACAAAACAAAGAAAGTAAGAAAAAGAAGGAAGAAGTTTGAACCTTGAATCAAACAAAAAGGGAGTGACATACGACTGTGTGTGCAGAGACGGTGGTGGGTTTCCGCTTTGGTCTGTACAAGGATGGAACGGACGGTGTGGGAAGCCCCTCCCTAGTGTCCATCGTCTCTGAGGACTCCAAGAAAGTGGTGCAGGTGTGTTTGATTGTTTGTTTTTATTGAGAAGTGGACAAGGAAGTTGGGAAGTGGTGGAGGTGTGTTTGATTGTTTCTGTTGAAAACTGGACGAGGGAGTTGGGAAGTGGTGGAGGTGTGTTTGATTGTTTCTGTTGAAAACTGGACGAGGAGTTGGGAAGTGGTGGAGGTGTGTTTGATTGTTTCTGTTGAAAACTGGACGAGGGAGTTGGGAAGTGGTGGAGGTGTGTTTGATTGTTTCTGTTGAAAACTGGACGAGGGAGTTGGGAAGTGGTGGAGGTGTGTTTGATTGTTTCTGTTGAAAACTGGACGAGGGAGTTGGGAAGTGGTGGAGGTGTGTTTGATTGTTTCTGTTGAAAACTGGACGAGGGAGTTGGGAAGTGGTGGAGGTGTGTTTGATTGTTTCTGTTGAAAACTGGACGAGGGAGTTGGGAAGTGGTGGAGGTGTGTTTGATTGTTTCTGTTGAAAACTGGACGAGGGAGTTGGGAAGTGGTGGAGGTGTGTTTGATTGTTTCTGTTGAAAACTGGACGAGGGAGTTGGGAAGTGGTGGAGGTGTGTTTGATTGTTTCTGTTGAAAACTGGACGAGGGAGTTGGGAAGTGGTGGAGGTGTGTTTGATTGTTTCTGTTGAAAACTGGACGAGGGAGTTGGGAAGTGGTGGAGGTGTGTTTGATTGTTTTCTGTTGAAAACTGGACGAGGGAGTTGGGAAGTGGTGGAGGTGTGTTTGATTGTTTCTGTTGAAAACTGGACGAGGGAGTTGGGAAGTGGTGGAGGTGTGTTTGATTGTTTCTGTTGAAAACTGGACGAGGGAGTTGGGAAGTGGTGGAGGTGTGTTTGATTTATTTGTGTCAATTGAAAACTGGAAAAGGGTTTAGGAAAGTGGTAGAGGTATGTTTAATTTGTTTGTTTTTTATTGACAAGTGGACAAGGGTGTGGGAAAGTGGTGTAGGTATGTTTGATTTGTTTGTTTTTATTGCGAACTGGACGAAGGGTTTTGGAAAGTGGTGGAGGTGTGTTTGATTTATTTTTGTTAATTGAAAACTGGAAAAGGATTTAGGATAGTGGTAGAGGTATGTTCAATTTGTTTGTTTTTATTGACAAGTGGACAAAGGTTTGGAAAGGGGGTGTAGGTGTGTTTGAATTGTGTGTGTTAATTGAGAGGTGGACAAGGGTTTAACCCGTTCCCTGCCTGGAACGAGTAACGCTCGGTCAGAAAGCTGCAGAAAACAGAAAATCGCTACGCCCCGAACGAGAGTGTCTTGTCGTAACTTCGTAACAGAAAGCAGAAAATTCTACTTGGGAGACGACCCTCTAAAATGTTCTCACCTCTTCTACTGGTG
>CM031621.1:50587668-50600168 GCA_018398815.1 Conus ventricosus | reverse complement strand
GCTGTCATCAGTGTGGTCTGGCTGTTCAAAGCTGCCTGCAAGCGTACTCCCCCTTAGGTATATATGTAAAAAGAGAGGGGGGGTGGTGTGTGTGCTGTCTGTACAGCTCTCTCTCTCTCTCTCTCTCTCTCTCTCCCCTCTCCCCCTTCCCTCTCTCTCCCTCCCTCCCTCCCTTCCCTCTCTCCTCTCTCTCCCCCTCCCTCCTTTCCCTCTCTCTCTCTCTCTTTCTCAAAGAGCAAAGGACTTGGATGTCATCAGAAATCTCTCTCTCTCTCCCTCTCTCGTTTTCACACACACACACACACACACACACACACACACACACACACACACACACACACACAAAGTCATTCAAAAGAATCTCATTTTCACACACACACACACACACACAGCCATTCAAAAGAATATATCTCTCATTTTCACACACACACACACAGTCATTCAAAAGAATATCTCATTTTCACACACACACACACACACACACAGTCATTCAAAAGAATATATCTCATTTTCACACACACGCACACACACACACAGAGTCATTCAAAAGAAAATCTCTGATTTTCACACACACACACACACACACTTTGATTTTCCAATTTGATGCCAGAAGAGGCCATGAAATGCTCCTAAAATTTCATAAAATCGTCTTCGGCGGGGGGGCTTTGCCCCCCGGACCCCCCAGCGGGGCACTGCCCCTGCACCCCGCCAGGGCCTGGGCGGCCCCTGGACCCCTGCCTCATTTTCAGTTTTTTCAGATTTTCAAAGTGTCGCCCATGCACTTTTTCATTGTTTACACTGATTTTATATGGTGCAATTTGTTTATGTATACCTGAAAACTGTTCTTTTTATAAAACCACCAATATATGTATCCCTGTCCATCCCCTAATGGCTCACAAAGCTACATTATTGTTATATAGCATCAAAGTTTGTGGTATAAGGAAAGAGAAGCCATAAAATCTAAGTCATATGTAAAGAAATGCATAAGCAGTGATTGAGGTACTGAGCCTACCCCAAATAGTAAAATATGCCCCTTTCTAGTAGAATTGGGGTACCCCCAGTAACAGACAGATTGTTACACAGAGGGACATTTATTGACAACAATATGAATCCCAGGTGTTTGTAATGTTGTTGAGCTAGCACCAAAAGGTATTTTTGTTGTGTTTAGTGGGTTTTTATATGCTCAATTATTCTAAAACTCTCAAATTGAAAACAAAACAAAAACTGTTTTATCACATGTTATTAGTGTGAACCATCATCATAACCAACAAAACCAATATTGAATGATGTGAAATTGTAGACAAGGGTATAAGTAAGTAATGCACAAAAAATCTAACAAATAACTCAACAAATAAATGAGTAATGTACATGTTAGTGAACATACCGCGAAAAGCATGATTATGCCCCTTTTTACCTAAAAAATAGTACCCCCAATTATGAGCAGATTATCATCAAGAACAACATTCCTTGGGATTTATATGACTTTCATGTGTTAGTGCTGATATTCAATAAGTAGTAAGACCACTTTTTCAGTGTTTTGACTCATTCTGCTTGGCGCAGTGTGTTTGTGTGCACTCGAAAACTCTTATTTTTGGTAAAATTTTTATAATTATGTCAATTTCTGCTGTACTAATTATCAACATAATCAAGCCATTTTGATAGAACATTGTGGACAAATGCATAATAACAAAACATGCAAAAAATCAAAGAGATCTGTCAAGAAATAAGTGACCATTTCATTGAACCTACCCAAAAAAACTCAATTTTACCACGGCAGACAGATTTTCAGATGTGCTATTATACTGTGGCAGTGAAGGGGTTAAGGAAAGTGGTAGAGGTATGTTTGAAAATATTTGATTTTATTAACAGGTGGACAAGGGTGTGGGAAAGTGGTGTAGGTTTGTTTGTTTATTGAGAACCAGACTAGGAGTTTCGGAAAGTGATGGAAGTTTGTATGATTTATTTGTGTCAGTTGATAACTAGAAAAGGTTTTCAGGAGGAACAAGCTGTGACACAACAATATCAGCTGAGCTTCCGCTGCTAAAGAGCATGAGCAGTCATCTAAATAATCATTTTGAGGGAGAATCATTTTGACTGTCAAAAATCTACACTATGAGGAACTTCTTTGAAAGTTGACCAATATATATTGAAGAGATTAGATAGAGGTATACCACAGAAATCTGTTGTGCATCGTAGATATAGCACCAGAATAGTCTTTTTTTTGTCCCTCGTCGACGAGGTTTTTTTTGGTACTAAGTATGCTGTGCAGGCAATGAATAAGTTTAGCGTGTGTCCATTTTTCAATTGTTCCAGATTTCTGGAAAGTGGATGATCATATTCATTTTCAGTTTTATCACCATCCTTGACCTCAAAGAGACCTCTCAGAACTGACCCATTCAGATTGTTGTTTAGTAACATTTTAGAGAATGTGCATACTTCAGGCTTTTATTGTTGTCAAGCACACCCTTGCTTGTAAACTTTCAGAGCTTTGAGAAGTATGTCCGCCAAAGCCAGTACCCCCCCTTCAACCACCGCACCCACAACGGCCACTGGCGACAGCTGACGGTGCGCACATCGAGAGCTGGAGGGGGCACCTTGGCCGTCGCGGAGTTCGTCGTGAACAACACCACCAAGGTATGCAAGGGGGATGGAGGAGAAGGTTGGAGAGAGAGGGGAGTGGGTGGACACTGGAGATGATGATGAGGATGTGGATGGTATAATCATGTTCTCTGAAAGTGAAGAGCTTGTGTGAAAAATAAAGATAGTGGTAATAACACCGAATTTGTAATGATAGAAGTCATGGTAATGATATATTGCTGTTTGGCCAGTTTGGCCGTTGGTATGGATGACACGTTACACATAGCATGCACCTTCCCCGAAGATGGTGAATGGCTGCCTTAATGGTGGGATGAAAACCGGTCATGCACACAAAACTCCACTCCCTTTGTTGGGTAAATGGGATTAATCCTTGCCTGTCTATACAGGGAGTGTCTGCAGGAGTATCAGCCTGTGTATACAGAAGAAGAAGAAGACTGCGCCAAGTGCTGTCACCCAGAATGAAAATATCAGTCTCGAGGACTGAGCTCTGTGCATTTTGTGCCCACATAACACTTTATGAGTAGATCTTTGTTTTTGTATTGTTGATTATTCAAGAGGTTTTTTTTTTTTTTTTTTCCATTTAGACAGGTTTGGTTGGGTGTAAAAGAAAATGAATTGAAACATGTACTGGTTATGGTGAATGTTGTCATCGTTGTGTGTGAAATGTGTAATGACGTGCCCTTCCTTTCCGCATCTCTCAGGAACAGATGGAGTCAGAGAAGGAATCTATCCACAAATATTTCACGGAAGGGGAGGGGAAAGCAGCAAATGTGTCAACGTTCTTTTTCCGACCGTGTTCTCCAAGGTGAGTTGTATTGTGGATGACAAGTGCGGGGGATGTTGTTTGAATGATCCTTTGTGTAGTTGCGTGAGGGGAAGATGCAGTGAGCATCTTGGGAGAACTGCCATGGAGAAGACACTTAAGATTACACACACTTTCTCTCTCTCTCTCTCTCTCTCTCTCTCTCTCTCTCTCTCTCTCTCTCTCTCTCTCTCTCTCTCCTCTCTCACACCACACACACACACACACACACACACACACACACACACACTCGCACACACTCGTACACACACACACTGGACCCACTCACACACACACACACACACACACACACACACACACACACACACACACACACACACACACACACACGAATCTTGCACAGAGATTTACCAACATATCAGTATATTAACATATCACACTCTGAAAGGGTTTTATGCACTTGTTCGTAGATCAAGGCTGTGTATTACCACTAGCTTAATCATCGATCTGCAACTGATGTTTGCCTTTATTGTGGATATTTGACCACACAAAAAAAAGAGAAGAGAAAAGGAAGATAACTTGCAAGCAAATCGTGATCAGACAAGTATATATAAGCTCAAAAACTTCTGCCATTTATTGTAATTGATAAATTTGGAGAATCGTGTTAGGCTTCACATCACAGGGAAATGTTTGTGTTTGTGTGTGCATGCGTGTGTGTGTGTGTGTGTGTGTGTGTGTGTGTGTGTGTGTGTGTGTGTGCGTGTGTGTGCGTGTGTGTGTGTGTGTGTGTGAGAACCTTTATTGTGAGATTTTGTAGAATGCAGAGAGAAAATGAATTATATTGACATACTCCTACCATGCCTCCAGATGTATATTGCTGTCCACATACACAATGACACATTTATAAGTTGATGTCAAGTACCAACAGCTAGATCAGTTCAAAAGTGTATCAAATGATGTGACATGTTGAATTTCTGTTATAGGACCAGCAACAGTACCTCAGAAGAACCCTATGAACTAATTTATGGAGATGGGGTGAGATTTGTTTGCATTTACATTAATTCAAGCATGAATGTGTGTGTGTGTGTGTGTGTGTGTGTGTGTGTGTGTGTGTGTGTGTGTGTGCATATGCATCGCATAGCATACTTTTCGTGTGTACTTGTTCATGTGTGTAAAAGAGAGAGAGCGCACATATGCATGCTTTGATAGATTTTACTCCAGATTTAAGTGATTGTTGGTTGCAAAAAAAAAAAAGAAAAGAAAGCAGTCTTTTAGAGAACAAAATGTATGCTGAATGTTTAGAAAAAGAAATTTGTCTGAAGATGTTGAGTTCATCTATACATTTTTTCCTTTTTACATGTTTTGATACCGATACATTGGGGCATTACTTACTGATTTTGAATTTTGCATGTGCATGTTGTTCTTTGTGATTTGAGGAAGTTCTTAACAGCCCCATTCATCGGGTAGATGTGATTATATAGATGGCTCATACAGTGTGATATGATTTGTTTTTACAGCATATTTATGAAACCATGATGGATATGAAGTTCAGAATCTCGCCTAGTGCTTTCTTTCAAGGTTAGTGTCTCTGTGTTCAGTCATATATGGTCCTTGGTGACAGGTTTATGTGTAATAGTTTGTGTGCATATGCCTAGGTGATGTGTGTGTGTGTGTGTGTGTGTGTGTGTGTGTGTGTGTGTGTGTGTGTGTGCGTGTGTGTGTGTGAGAGAGAGAGAGAGAGTGTGTGTGTGTGTGTGTGTGTGTGTGTGTATGTTCACAGGTGCACACACTGTTTTTAGGTAAGGTAGGCAAATCTAAGTTCCACCTGGGCAGTTTTTTTGTTTGTTTGTTGCTGTTTCATCTTTGTGTTGCTTCTATGGCATTCCTCTCATTTCATCTTTGTGTTGCTTCTATGGCATTCCTCTCATTTCATCTTTGTGTTGCTTCTATGGCATTCCTCTCATTTCATCTTTGTGTTGCTTCTATGGCATTCCTCTCATTTCATCTTTGTGTTGCTTCTATGGCATTCCTCTCATTTCATCTTTGTGTTGCTTCTATGGCATTCCTCTCATTTCATCTTTGTGTTGCTTCTATGGCATTCCTCTCATTTCATCTTTGTGTTGCTTCTATGGCATTCCTCTCATTTCATCTTTGTGTTGCTTCTATGGCATTCCTCTCATTTCATCTTTGTGTTGCTTCTATGGCATTCCTCTCATTTCTCCTATTCTGGCTATCCTATGTGCAGCCTCAACTAGGCTTGTCTTGTCACAGACCAAATAGTCCACAGGGCGTGATCAATATATCATCAGGAGACAGCCTTCCAAAGGAGACCCTGCACTACTGGGAATCACTTCGGTGGTGTACAGTGGTGCCTTTTATAATCAAACCAAAGCAGTGCATCTCCTCATAAACCCCATACTGACAACAGAAAGTGCTTGGTTGTGGAGCCAGCATTCCCCTCCAGTAGGCACAGCCGCATTCGTCTCAGTGAATTTGCAGATAACCATGACTACGACACAAACCCACCGAGGGCATAAACGTGGTGAGGGCATGGAAAGTGAGGTTGTCGTGAGAGTTGGGCATGAAGGGATTTTTGGCACTCTTGAAACATCTTTTAGAGTGTTGTTTTGAACTGATCATTCCAGATGGTGTGCGTCTATCTCCATAACAGTCATCCTTCTTGCACCAGGATATAGTTGAAGTGCTACACTTTGGGAGTTCTGCTGTCTCTTGCTGACATTGCAAGCTCTGAATTTTAAGCACTAACAAGATAACCAGTTGGACATAGCACCTCCCCCCTCATCCTCACCCTTCTCCTCTCGGTGATATTACTGTACAAAACCCAATAGTATAAATATTTGGGGGGTGGGGAAACAACTAAAAGGCTTCTTATCGTTTTCATTAACATGAAAAGATTATTAATTTTAACATCTTGTTTTACTGAAATCTTGTGTAGCCCCATGCATGTCTGAACAAGCGATGCCAAGGAAATTAAAACGATCAAACTAGCAAACAAACAGGGCCTTTTTCATTACGGCCGTACTGTAGTAAATGAATGGTAACAACAACACCAGATGCTTGTTCAACCTTAATTGAGTTTGTGTGATCTGTCCCTTAATCTGATTTCACTTTCATGGATTTTTTTCTTCTTTTTCAGTGAACACGGCAGCAGCAGAGGTGTTGTACAAGCTCATAGCTGATTGGTGCAATGCCTCACCAACCACTACTGTTCTGGACATTTGCTGCGGAACTGGCACCATTGGGCAGTGCATGGCAAAGGTTTGTGGAGTTGAATCTTACAAGGGATGAAATCTTTGCCATGTCTTTGATTAAAATGATAAAGAAAAAGACATGCTGACATGATGTTTTACATACATTCTCTGTCAGTCTCTTTTTTTCTTCTCTGTCATGCAAGCGCGCGCACATGCACACACACGCACACGCATGCACGCACGCACGCAAACACACACAGACACACACACACACACAGACACCACACACACACACACACACACACACACACACACACACACACACACACACACACACACACACACACACACACACACACACACACACGCACACACACACACACACACACACACACACACACACAAAATTTAGTTTTTTATAAATGTAAATTTCGCCCGTTTCCTTTTTCTTTTTTTTTAAAGCTGAAATAATGTTATTTAAATTGTTTTTCTTGCTGCCATTGTCTGCAATCTATCTTTGTTGATTAAGGAAGAAAAAGATTATCCTTTTGAGGATATCAAATTAAAGTGCTGGTGATTAAGGAAGAAAAAGATGTATCCTTTTGAGGATATCAAATTAAAGTGCTGGTGATTAAGGAAGAAAAAGATGTATCCTTTTGAGGATATCAAATTAAAGTGCCACTTGAAATAATCTGAAAGGGATCGAGGGAATGGAAGTTATATTTGGATCTTGAATGAGATGATTATCAATGTATTGTGGACACAAAGAATGTGTTTTGGTGCTCGGTGGATATTTAGGGAGAAAACTTCAGAATTTGAAATGTTAATCTTGACCTTTAAGTAAAAAACTGTGAGGCCTACATTAACCTAGGATAACAGATCTGCTGGTATTCAGCTGTCTATGATTACACCGGTATTCAGCTGTCTATGATTACACTGGTATTCAGCTGTCTATGATTACACCGGTATTCAGCTGTCTATGATTACACTGGTATTCAGCTGTCTGTGATTACACTGGTATTCAGCTGTCTATGATTACACTGGTATTCAGCTGTCTGTGATTACACCGGTATTCAGCTGTCTATGATTACACTGGTATTCAGCTGTCTATGATAACACTGGTATTCAGCTATCTATGATTACACTGGTATTCAGCTGTAACAGACCTGTTTACCCATACGATTTTGCCGTAATTTTTACTGGGAAAAAAAAATTACGGCCCCCTAAAAAAATTACGGGAAAAAAAAATCAAAGACAGAAAATTGTTAAATGCGAAGTTTCATCTGCTACCATTTCGGTCAAAAGCAGTGAAAAGACATTTCCCAGTGTGCCTTGCATCTTTTCCCTTGTCAAAGATGGCGATGAAGCGGTCTTAGGCGCCAACGGCCGGCTCCTCCAAATCTTCAATCGGTTGTTATCAGGCTGTCAGTTTGGATTTTTCTGTTCATGAAATTTCAAAAACTACTTTTAAAATCTCTGTAAAACCTCCTTGAATTCATCGAACATTAGTTTGTCTGAACCTGTGCGCAATGTCTCAGACTTCAGCTTAGCTTTTGAATGTAATGTTTTGAGATGATCAGAACTGAAACCAGAGGTGTCTGCAGCATGCATGCATGTACACATCTGGGTCATCGTTTTAGCATGTAGCCGGTGAATCCCAGAACAGTTCATGTGACAATGATGAAAACTTTCTTAACTTCTTTGAGAGGTCATCAGACTGTCAGTTTGAATTAAAGAACACAATCGAAAAACTGTAATCAACATTTGTATGAAAGTTATGACAGTCTGAATTAAAGAACACAATCCAAAAACTGTAATCAACATTTGTATGAAAGTTATCTTTCTAAGAGAAAAATTGATGTTGCAGTTTAAAGAGATGTGATAATCAAATATTATGTTATGCCATATGAAGGGGCTCTTTATTGTGGGAATTAGCTGATTGTGTCATATTGGAAAATGTCTGTTTATTCTTATTTGCAGAAAGTGGCCAAAGTAATTGGCGTTGAAATGTGCAAAGAGGCCATAGAGGATGCCAAAATCAATGCCACTCTTAATGGTGAGTTTTGACAAGATTCTTTATTTTTGAGGAAGAAAAAAAAGAAAAGAAAGAAAAATGAAACAGAAAAACAGAAGCATTCTTTAGAGCCTGCAGCTTCCTCTCATTTTTGTCTCTTCCTGTGTGTCGGCTACAGTATGGTTTTGAACATTAGGTTTGGTTCATGGTGATAGGATATTGATGGGAAATATATTTTGTTTCGAGTCTAGTAAAAGATACCATTCGTGTACCTGTGTGCCTCTTACTGAATGTTTGAGTTTATGCAGTTGATGTAAAGAAATTAAGTTTCTTTCTTAACACTCGGTGTTTCATGGGTGTGAGCTGTACTTTAGTTATGTATAGATCGTAAGGAACAAGCTGTTTATTGGAGTGAAAAATGAGTATTGACCAATAAAAAAAAAACCCAACGAAATGGCATTCTGTTTAGGGGCCAGCAACATCGTCTATCACTGTGCCAAGGTGGAGCATGTCATAACTGACATCATTCGCAGTGTGAGCAACGACTGTGTTGCCATCTTGGACCCTCCGCGAGGTGGACTGCGTAAGTCTCAGAGACGTTTTGGAAGTTTTGGTTGTTCAGATCGTTTGCAAAGAAGTGGTGATGTTCATTTGGGTTACTTGGAGTGAGCTACTTACCTTTGACTAGATTTTTTCTAGCTCCACTGCACACACATTCACCTACGACATACACGAGTATGCACCCATGCACGCATGCGCATATCCTCACATACATATAGGACACATACACATGCATATATGCATGTGCACATGCATGCATGCACACATGCGTGCAAACACACACACTCACACACACATACACACTCACTTCTCCCACTTGCTCTCTCTCTCCCATACACTTAAGACACACACACTTACACACAGGACTTGCATTCATACAGATATTACAATCATTTTGATAAATGTTGCCATTTTCACCCCTTTGAGTTGTCGTTCACTTCCCACACAACAAACTGCCAAAGGACTGGCATGTCCCAGCAAACGTGCACACCAAGACTGACACATCAGGGACGTGTCGTTTCAGACCAGAACGTGATCAAGGCATTACGGACGTGTCACGGCCTGAACCGCATCGTCTACGCTGCGTGTAACCCTGCTGGAGCCAAACAGAACTTCATTGAGTATGTTTTTTTTTGGTTTTTTTTTTATTTATGTCTCACCTGTTCTTGTGTTTGTTGGCTACAAAGAAAACTGTTTCACACATGAACCTCACGTCTGCTGTTGTAAGGAAAAGCCTTTTTATGGCGTTCCAGTTGAGCCTGTTCTGTTCTTTGAAGTTCTTTCCACTTCTCACATTCATTGTGGTCAAATAAATGGGTCCGACGCATATTAGACCTATAATCAGCTCATTCCTGACTTGGTTTGAACATGGTATACTGTGAAGAAGTTGTGCACTCACCACACCTTTTGTCCACATTCTTTCCACTCTCTAGTCACCTAATCTGTTTATTCCTGTTACTCAGTTCTCTTTGATGCTTGCAGAAGAATCAATGCTTTAAGTGAAAATGACGTACATGTGGCTGATAAACTTTATCTTCTGTTGTCAGGTGAATGTGTTTTATGTGGTAGCATGCTGCCAATGTATTTTTATTTTTATTTTTATAAATGCAGATATCAAAGCATCTTGCAGTGTAGATGAAGAATGGTCTCACATTTGTTGTGGTCAAATAAATGCATCCAATGCATGTCAGACTTATAATCAGCTCATTAGTTTGAACCTGGTATACTGTAAAGAAGTTGTGCACTCACCACACCATTTATGTCCACATTCTCTCCACTCTCTGGTCGCCTGATTTTACTCCTGTCATTTCCTGTTAGTTGCTTCTGTGTGAAACTTGCAGAAGGTCCAATGCTGTGGGCAAATATAGCCTTCATCATAGTTCATGTGATGTGGCTGATAAACTTTACCTTCTGTTGTAAGGTGAATGTGTTTTATGTACCGTAAAGTTCGGTCTATTGAGCGCACCTGTATATAAGCCGCACCCACTAAATTTTTAAAAAATCTGAACTTTTTTCACAAATAAGCCGCACCGGTTTATAAACCGCAGATATATACAACACAGTCCGATGTGCCGCAGGCGGCAGCTGGCCGAGCGTTGAGTTTACATAGTGTCGAAAATCAACACATACAATGTGTTCACTGCATTCATTGGCGTTTAAATAGGTCAGAATACAAGAGCATGTTTCCAGCTTTTCTTCAGTCTTTTTTTTTGTTTGTTTTTTTTTAGTACGATGTGTTTTAAATCAATTAGAATCGAAGTTTTTATGAGGCTTCTTACAAGTGTTGTCTTTCCAACATCATTGCTTTTAAAAAAATACCAAAAAAAACAACGCATTAACGATGCACTAGAAAGGCCGTTCTCTCCTGCATTCATTGGTGTATCAAGCTAAGCGATTGGTTGAGTACTCGAAAGCGCAAGCCAATCAAAGCGAAGGTATCAAATGCAAACCTTCACTCCCTGTCCACGATTTTAACAATGGCGGATCGAAGCCAAGGTCTGACAATGACCGAGTTGAATGCGCTAATCGTTTTTGAATTGCAAGACGCACTTGGTAAGATAATGCATATAATAACAAACCAGAACATTAATGAAACGATTCGATTGTTTTATTTCGCTTAATACCGTGCCAGTGCTTAGTTATTTTGTTCGTAATTCAGCTAGTGTTAGTCAAGATTAAACAGGTCGGAAACGGCCAACACATTGTGCCGTTCGAAGCGATCGTATTTTTGTAGAAGACAAACTGATGAAAAAAGATATCAGTAATGGGCTTTACTTATGTCGATTCCCGTATTTCTGAACGGGTTACTGATTCCATTACACGATTACACAGAAAATCGTAGTTAAAAGCATCATAAAAATTCATGAACAGTAAACACGATATGGTGAGTTACAGAGAAGCTAAGAATAGACGAGGGTGTGATGCTTCTGAAATCGGAAAAATCCGCAAATAAGCCGCATCGTTGTTTAAGCCGCAGGGTTTAAAGCTGGGGAAAAAAGTCGCGGCTTATAGTCCGAACTTTATGGTAGTAGCATGCTACCAATGTTTTTGTTGTTGTTTTTTTTCAAGGTATCTTGCACCACAGATGTAATAATTTGATTATGCTTCCCGAAATGAGGGTGTGATCTTTTGCCCTTCCTTGTGATCAAGAACATCAGGAGTTTCTTCAAGAAAGGGTGGTACTGCAGCTTTCGGTCTTATCGTTCAACATTTAACAGTAATGACAAAGCTGATTCATATACACACATACACACACACAGAAGCAAAGACATACACTTCCCCATACTTTCTCCTCCTTTCCATCACATAGTATTTCCATGTTCTGACCCTCCACAGACACAATCACACAGACACAGAGTTCCTCATGGTGTACTGACATCGTTTTCTTTTCTGTTTTCCCTTTTTGCTGACAGCTTGTGTCGACCAAAGTCGAAGAAGACGCGGGGCGAGCCATTCCGGTGTGTGCGGGCTGTACCGGTGGACATGTTCCCTTGCACCGTCCACTTCGAACTGCTGGTGCTCTTGGAGCGGCAGCCTTCGGCGCCAAACCCTGGAGGCAGCGATTCAGACTAACTGAGATTTCAGGACAGCAGAGAAAATGTTCACCCAAAAAATGGATAGGAGATGAGTGAGAGAGAGACAGAGAGAGAGAGAAAGACAGAGAGAGAAGGGGAGAGATAGAGAGGGAAATGGGGATAGAAAGAGAGGGATGGAGAGGGAGAAAGAGGAAAGGAGTGAGAGAGAGAGAAATGGGGAGGGGGAGAGAGAGAAAGAGAGAAAAAGGAGGAAAGAAATAGGATAGAAAGAAAGAAAGAGAGAAGGGGGGGGGGGGACTGACTTGTGCTCTCACTAT
>CM031621.1:50552668-50582668 GCA_018398815.1 Conus ventricosus | reverse complement strand
TGGTTCCCTGTTACGAACCGTGCTGCTCTCTTCTGAATCTTTTCGAGGTTATCAATGTCCTTTAGATGGTAAGGATCCCAAACTGAGCAACCATATTCCAGTACTGTTTCCAATGCTGTTTGAAGATTCTTTGGGACAATGATCCCAGGCAAGTAATCTTTACCAACAATTTTCATAAATAAGTGGATAAATTGTGACCTCAACAGGCACACAATATGTCTTGAAACCTTATGTTAAGCATGATGGGGCGTTTAAATGGGCATCCCGGCGTAAGATGGGACACTGTGTGTGTGTATGTGTGTGTGTGTGTGTGAGAGAGATATCGTGGCGGTGGAAGTGCCACAGGACTTAGAAGATGCAACCGATCTCATCGGGCCATATCGCAGGCAAGATGTAAATGTCACCATTTACAGTCAGAAAAAAAAAGGGGGATGGGAGTGTGTAACGGCTTGAGTAAGATGTGTCGTCTGCTGTCACTCTTCCTTAGGTTTATGGTTTGGGTTTTCCATCTTACCTACGACAGACAACTCTAAAGTACCAACCATCAAAACAACATGGCGGGAAAGGGTGTGCAATGATTCAAAGATGCTTAGAACACGAACTTAGCTCGCGCTGTTTGATTGAAAGAATAACGGAATATCAATAACATCACGTTGCACGTTACAGTTGTCATTTTAACTATCGCTCATTCTGTAGTCTTCAGTCATGCTAAAGTTACTATCCAAAGACTTACACAGAAGATCATAATTTGCTAAATTATTGAAAACTAGCAGACGATGTTTTTTCATTAGCACTTTACTGTTTTTCACAGTGTGGGCAGAACTGGAAAAATGGTACCTCGTTGGACTTTGAAAGTCAAATTAAAGGATAGATGGCAACGGAGCCACATTTTATCTACAGTGAGAAAAATCGAGCATTTGGTGCGTTCACACGCAAGAGATGAACTGAATATGCCAAGAGCAGTAGAGAAGATATTTTGCCAGTATGAAATGTCTTGTCCAGCGATAGGGAATAGGGCTGAGACTACGTCTGGATATTGTCACAGTTCACACCCATCAGCATCGAGGCATGCTGTTGAAATTAAAGATTCTTTTCATTCTTTGTCATCCAGTAAAGATAAAGCATTTGATATGAATTCTTCAATTATATGCCCACAATCGTACAGACCTCCACCAGGAAAAAGGAATTGTGCCTGGGTGTCACCACAATACTTACGGACAGACTTGACAACAGGATGTTTGACCAGACATTATTCCACATTAACAAGAACTGGACACAACGTGGGATTTCTGCCACACATTGACACGCTCGTCTTCCAGCAAGTCAGGTCTGTGAAGATGGTGAAGGTGGAGGAGGAGGAGATTGTATCCATGGATGAAATCAAAGGTGTTTTGGCTCAGCATGAAATGAAGTTTGATTTTGGGTTCACCTGCGTAGTCACAAAATGTCCCCGTCTGGCACAGAACAACAGAAAGTCAAAGGTGACCTCTAATGGTGACAACTTATTCATCAACATGACCACAGGTAAACAAACTGCATTATATATGATCAGGAAGCATGTTTCAGTTACATTACAAAGTGTCTGTGATTCATGAAACTGAGTGTCTGAAAAGTTCTGTCCAATGATGAAAATGAATGGTACAGAAAATTTACTGGTAGAAATCAATTAACATTTGACTCATGAATACTTTTTTTCTCTTTAACAACATATTTTGTATATATATTTTGAATTTGGCCTGTGTGTGTGTGTGTGTGTGTGTGTGTGTGTGTGTGTGTGTGTGTGTGTGTGTGTGCATGCGTGCATGTGCGAACCTGAATACACCTAATTTGCTTTTAGGTCCAGTTCTAAACATGACATTTTTATTAGAAGCTGTCATTTTGTTTATAGAATGTTCCGACACTGCTGTATGTTGCTGTGATGTTGCTGTTTTTCAGGCCATTTTCTGTGTCAGCACTGCAGCAAAAGAGGAGGGTGGCATGACCTTCAGGACAACATCGTCCTGCTGTCGTCACTGTCACAGAGACGCAGGTGAGCTTTGGTAACACTGACAGTGATGTAATTTAGCACAGTTGCAGGTAGGCTTCAATTACAGCAATGTAACTTATTTAGTAGGGATGGGTACGTACTTAAATGATGATGACGTGATCTAGCAGAGGCAGAGGTAGGTATCAGTGTAAATGATACTGACAGCTTCAGTGATAATGATTTGCTTATAGAACACCGGATATTGGGGTGGGTTTGTATGAGAGTGATGTAATTTAGTAGAGATGAAGGTATGCTTTAAATTCAATAACATTGGTGTGATTCAGCAGAGACTCAGGTCGTTTTCACTAACAAAAATACAGCAGGGATGGAGGCAGGCTTCAGTCACAATAATGTCATTTATCACAGGTACAGTACAAGTCCACTTACATGACAATGAGGAACTTTGTCAGAGGTGCAGGTAGGGATCTTTATGTAAGTTTGTAAATTGTAACAAAAATGTATTTTAAATGAGGAAAGGACACCCCCCCCCCCCCCCCCTTTTCACCATTCCCACTCCCCCACACTCTCATCCCACGCCGCTCCCTCCCTTGCCCCTCTCTCCTCTCTCTCTCCTCCTCTCCCCCAACATCCCCCCCGTCCCCCTTCAAGCCCCCCCCCCCCCCCCCCAAAAAAAAAAAAAAAAAAAAAATCAAGCTGCTGGTAATGATCACTTATTGAATTTTAACAGGTCTGGTTGGTACTGAAGCATCCCCTTCCCCCCCCCCCCCCCCCCCCCTTTCCATCACCTTCTACCGCTGCATTGTCTTTTCCCTCCCCCCATTCCTCCCCTGGAAGTGATCTTGTTGCAGTAGCGACCATCATGATCAACATACGTTGCCAGTCCGTCCTGAATGTCTCTCTGTATCTGTCACTCTGTCTCTCTATGTCAGAAATGTGTGTGTCATTGTGCGCACTGGAAACTGTTTTGCTGTAAGAGGTTATCCCATTTTGCAGTCATTGTCTTTCACGGACAAAGTCAGCAGATGATGTGTGCAGCACCATCCGTGCCTTAAGTAGTACAGTGGTAATTAAACTGATCGGCAAGAGAATAGATAATTCAAATTTATTCCAGACTGTTTCATCAGTACTGTCCAGCTCTTATTATGTTAACTCTTTTAAGAGTCTTCTCAACCGTTGAAAATCCACTAAAAAAAAACAAACGAATCTTCAGGCATATTTATGCAAAATACAGACAAAAAAATGAATAGTTTCATTATATATTATTTCATGTGATTTAATAGAGTCCGTACTCTTGAGTGATTTTTTTTTTTAAATCAAAGATTAACGCGGATATAACTTGTTGCCATACAAATAACCCTAAACAGATAGGGTTGTGTGTGCGTGTGTGTGATTTTGAGTGCATGAGTGTGCTTTAAGCGTGTGTGTGTGTAATTTTGTCATCACAACCAAAGGCTAACCTGACAACAAACAACTGGCATTCCATGAGTATCTGTCTGTAAACTCTCTCAAAATTTCATGTTAGTCATTATCAGCAGACCTGATGGATGCATACCACTGAGTTGTTTGTGGCTGCAGGAAAGAGTTGGAGTGCTTCAAGGACCTGGAGTCTGTGCAGCAGGCAGACAGGGGCTCCCAGCAGGCAGAGAGGGTGTGGGAATCCGCCCTGCCCATCAAGTCCTGCGCCACAGAGGTGGTGGCACAGATCCAAGAAAACTTTGACATCCACGTGAGTGAGGGAGGATCATCGAGCGTTCAGAATTCTGAATACATACAGCAACTTTTGCCAGGAATCACCTTTGTATGATGACAATATTTTAGCACAGTACTCATGAATGAAGTGCGAGATGTAACATTAGTTCTTTTTTGCCATGAATTTTATCTTTTTTCTTTTAGACAGGTAAAGTGTTAGCATTCAGTTTAAATGAAAATGAAGGACATGATCACAGTGATTTTTTTCCCAGTCTGATTTCTGTCAGGGGTTAGTAAGTATACTGTCATCTGATATACAAAGTGTGACTTGTCTGTGCACGTGCTTCATACTAGGTCCACAGGTTTCATTCGATCCACACTAAAATTGCTTTGTAGCTCATCAGGATTCCGGGCAGACCAAGAGCGAATCATTTTGTGCTAGACCGTCTCATTTTTGACGCAGCATAATGATTTGCTGCCTGCAAATACAACTGCTGTAATTCTGAATATCAAATTTTACAGGAGACGAAAAATCTGATTATTTAATAATAATAATAATAATAGTAATGTATAATACTTATATAGTGCATTTCTTGTTGTACAACTCAATGCGCTTACATCCACCATTTGCACTTATTCATACAATATTCATGCACACAGCAAAAAGAAAATACACAATTGCAGACGCACCTACATGCATAAACTGCCTCACCAAACTAGTTGTGGAGAAATTTAGGAGAGATCTAGTCATCTACAGAAGAGAATAGGCCTTTTTGAAGAGGTAAGTTTTGAGCTGAGATTTAAAAGAAGAAAGAGTAGGCTGATTACGAAGGTCTTCAGGGAGGGAGTTCCAAATAGAAGGTGCTCTAAAACCGAAGGCTCTTTCGCCAACAGATTTCAGAGAACGCTTAGGGATTTTCAAAGTTTTTGTGAAGAAGAGCGAAGGGTACGAGAGCTTTGGTAGGTGCAGAGAGAAGAAGAGAGATAGTGAGGAAGAGATTCATTGAAGTGGCGGAAAGCAAGAACTGCCAGTTTAAATTGCCACCGATACTGTATGGGAAGCCAGTGCAGTTCGATCAGCATGGGAGTGATGTGCTCACACCTCCTTTTCTTCAAAACAAGTCGTGCAGCGCTATTTTGGACTCTCTGCAGCCGAGCAATCTGTTCTGCGGGAAGCCACAGCATAAACAGAGTTGCAGTAGTCCAATCTTGACATCACCATGGCACAGACTAGCCTGACAGCTACTTCCCTGGATATAAAGCGTCAGATGGAAGCAATACGTCTCAGCTCTAAAAAGGATGAGCGACAGACTACAGATATTTGATTCTGCATGGTCAGACACTGATCAATGGTAACACCAAGGTATTTGACAGACTTATTGAAAGGTAATTCAGTACCATCAATAACCATTGACTCTGACTCAACGAGTTTGAGGCAGGAGGAGGTTCCAACGGGCATGACTTCAGTCTTTTCACAATTTAATTTAAGCTTATTACTTGTCATCTACTCCTGCACACTGCTGCCCACAAGATACACCGCAAGCAGAGTTACAGAACAAGTATTTTGATTACAACATGTTTATTTTTAGGATGATGTGATTGGGACTTGGCTACGTTACGCTCCTTGGCCTGCTCGTAAAGTATGCCAAAAATCTAAAATAAAAAAAATTCTGAAAAATTGAATAACTGCAGTTGTATTTCTGGGCGGCGATATATATTATGCAGGGAAGCGAAGAAATTTCAGTTTGAAAGTAACTTTGTGATCAGACCCATGACAAAGATGAACAAAGAGAGTAGGGGGATGGGGGAGGACAGAGAGAATTGTGGGAGATGGAGAGTAGAATAGGAGAGGGGTGGAGAGGGTGGGATGTGGGAGGTGTGGGTAAAACAGCTAGTAAGCATATAAAGGTAAACAAGCCACTATATTCTTCCTATGGGCTGTTGAAGAGTTGTGTCCCTTGGCATGCTGAAAAACCCATGTTTCGTAGAGCAAGGATGATTTGTTGTGAAAAGTACACCCCGAAATGGCTGTGAATCGTAGGTGTCATCAAACTGAAGTGAAAACGCTAATATCTGGTTGCTTTTCGTCGTTTTCTTTGTAGCTTTATGCAAGGGCTGATATATGTGGATAACATTGCATTTCAAGGGCCTCATTGAAATGATGCTGTCAAAGTGTACTTTCCGCTCACCTTGTTTCCAGTGTGAAGTTCAGACCACACTCTCACGTCACTCAAACCTCAAACTTGATGGTCTTAAATGTTGCTGTATTGTCAAAAAGATATCAATGGATGCTCAGACTCGCACTAGAAATAAAGAAGAGGAGGCACCTAGTAGTTATCTGAAAATGAGGCAACACACGTCAGCAGCATGAAGGACCCTTTTTTGTGTATTTTTCTTTATTGACCTATATCAAAGTTAAGAACAGTTTTGATTTTTTTTTAATACCTTCTCTATCATTTTCATGATACCTGAGGGACTTGATATATTTATTTTTCTCTCAAATACTTGAATTGATTGAAAGTGAGTGACCAGTAAGATTAAGTGACAACTGTAAGTTTTTAATCTCTGAAAAGACTTGCACAGTGTGTCCTATGTGTGTTTTTGCTTATATTAACCCACATACATGCACATCTCTGCGTAATCACACAAGAATTCATACAAAACATGCATACACATGTACCAGTGCACACTTAGTGTAAACTTCTATGACAAGCCAGTACCGTTCTCTGATTTCTGTGTGAAGGAGATGAGTGCCAGCACTTTGGAAACCTATGGTGTGCGGTTCGACATCGCCTCGAACAGCTTGATATTCCCCGCTTACGATGGAGTGGGCCGGCTGATTGGCGTCCATCGCCTGACCTGCACGATACCGGAGGAGAATGACAATGTGAGAGTGGTCCAGGGATCTCTTCTACCCAAGTAAGTCTCTGCCACTTGTGTGAAAGAGGGTTTGTGGAGGAACTGGCTGAGTAACATTTCCATTGAAGTGATATTAAGATTTAGTGTATGGCCAGGTTGTTTTGTGTGTGTGTGTTTTGTGGTGTGTCTGTGTATGTGTGTGTGTGATTCCAGTTTCAGTGTGTATTCATGAAGAAAGGGGCCTTTTGAATAACTCTCTTTGCATAAGAAAAAGAATAATCCGGGTTGATAGGGATAGATTTTCATGTATATTTTGTGAAGAGACATCTTGTTATATGCCTGTACCCATCGTCAACACAGCGCAGGCCTCCAAGGGTGGTACAGGACTGCTCTAAAGGCAGGTGGAGACAGTGCTTCTCTGGGTCCTCCCCAGCACCTTCGGGTGTTTCTTTTTCTTCTTCCAGGGATGGGCTCCTAGGCACCTCAGAGGTGCTTTGCCCTCCTGACCTCCTGATCTCCTGACTGAAGCATTGTCCTGGACCCCACTGGGATCGAGGTTGCCCTTGGATCTTGGTTTCAGTTTAGGGACCCCCCCCCTCCCCACCTCTTTTTGTCCTCGATCCTAGGCAAGGGATGGTAAGTAACCCCCTCCCCCCCTCAACAGTGACGAGTGACTGATTTCAAACTAGTGATCCAGTGAAACATGTGGTGGAAAGTGCTGATGAGTTGATCTCATGGTCAGTTGCTGTGAGCTGTCCACTGCGTTCTTTTCAGGTCAGGTGTGCTGGGTCTGTTTGGTTTGAACGCGTTGAGTAAGGACGTCAAAGATGTAGTGCTGACGTGCAACGAATGGGACGCCATGGCCGTGTACCAGGAGACCAGGGCACCGGCTTTGGCTCTGCCGTCAGGGATATCGGCACTGCCGCAGGAGGTATGACATACTCTCATGCTCGCAGTCGTAGTGCAATCTGGCGTACACACACACACACTCTGTGGTTCAATACTTGTCACAATTTTGATGATTTCATTTTTTTAATCATTAAAGTGGAGCACCTGTTAACGACTGTTTTGTAAGATTCCCTCCTCATAAAGATAAAAGATTATTTAATGGATCGTTTTTGTTACATTGTGATATTGTACTTCACTTCTGTAGAGTTTCCCTTCCCTGTTCTGACCAGCAGCCAGACCAGGCATAGTTTTATGTTGTCTTTTTCTGTTAGATTGTTGTATCCTTATAAGACAATGGTTTTACTTGACATCCCACTGACTGCCAGTTAATTGTTACAAGGGACTTTTTTTTTGTTTTTCTGCTACCTGTGTTCACACAAGACTAACAAGAATTTTTCTTTTCATATATGCGACATGCTGTTTGATCTTTGTGAGAGGTGACCGCAACACATATTCGATCTTGTAATGGAGAGAGTAGTGTTATGTAATAAAAGCAATATGTATGTGTTTTATTTGTATCGTTTTCTTTTGCTTGTTGTTTTGTGTTTTTCTTTAGTTCATTTGAATGTTTATGATGCATTTCTGTTTCAGCTGCTGCCTTCTTTGGAGCGTTTTTCCAGGTTGATCTTGTGGTTTGGGGATGATGTTCGAGCCTGGGAGGCCGCCAAACTGTTTTCCAAAAAGCTGAACGACAAGAGATGCTCCATAATACGGTGAGATGTTGTGCTGCTGTGATCTAAAACATTGTCTGTCTGAAAATCTCGCTTGCTTTTGTGTGTGTACGCAGAGATACAAACATTAGCGCTCACATACTGAGGCACAAATGCACATATATGCACTCACATTTACACACACACAGAATCGTACTTGCACATGCATGTGGGCACACACACTTATACACGAGCGGGCGCGCGCACACACACACACACACACACACACACACACACACACACAACATAGAACATACACATATGCTCATAGTTCTTGAGCTTCAGTGTGATGCTGACAATGTGCCAATTCATGTGTATATTATATGTATGCACACAGATCGACATTAACATGTACAAACAGTCCATCACATACACACTACAAGTATACTCATGTGATCAAAGAAATGCACAAGACACAGTTCTTGGGTTCCAGTGTGTTGATTTCCAACTGTTCTAGCCAGATTTTTTGTTTTCTTATGATATCGCCATCACTGCATTTGATCTGTCAACAGACTGTCATTTTAGCTCTATTATTTTTAGCTGTATTTGATTTTGATGTAGAAGTTATTAGCTACTGAAATGGATCACAGTTTGTTTTTTTTTTGGTAATGTCTCTAAAGAGTTTTTCTTAAGTGCAAGCAAATTGTCTGTCTCTCCATCTGAAATTGAGCTGCTTCGAACGTGAATAGGGAACCATCACTCGGCGCCAAATTAAATTGAAAATTGAACATTTCTGAATAAGAAATTGAAGTGCTTTGCATTTTTGGATAGGCACCATACATTGAAGCTGTTTTAAGCTAAAAATAGCATCTTTGGCCTGTCCACTGTGAAAGGCTGCTAATCAGTGTGGAATACCATGTTCATTTCTCTTCTGACTTGTTCGGTTAGAACTGATTTTGTGGCTTTTTTGTTCCAGTCTCTAGAAGAAACTTTGAAAATGAAAAGGTTCTTATTCTTCATCAATCGGCTCTTTAAATACACTTTTTTTTTCTCTGTGTACAGTGTATCTAACCACCAAATGATTTTCTAGAGCTTCTGAGGAACTTATGGAACAGAGGTTCTCCTCTTGAAATGAAAATTTCTTCACCCCGTCCCCACCCCATAAGTGCAAATTGCTCCAAACACTATATAAAATTCTAACTGTGGCTGTAGTTTCATGTAAATGCTGTTTTATTCGATGTCTCTCTGTGCATTGATAATTGTAACTGATCATTGCATTGACCTTTAATTTGAATTGATCTGTTCATCTGCTTCCCACTTCTTGATCACCTAACAGCGTGCCTCGTAAGTTTGAAGAGATTTCACCCACACCCATGCAGTCTGCACTGTTTCTGATGTGCCCTTATTGATTCAGCGGTACCTGGACTGCCGAATCATATGAAAAAGACAGTTGTCTATTACTGTCTCATACTTTCACAATTAAGACAAGCTGGAAAACAGAACCAAAAAAAACCTTCCTTTGCTTGAATTAAAGCGTTCTACAAATGGTGTCTGTAGTGCTGGGACAGGTGCCTTAGGACTCTGTATCTTTATGCTTGAACCTTCTCATATAATCCATATGGGAACAAAATGTAGAGTTACTCTTGACGGGCAGATTGGTTGGTGATTGTGGATGGATGAATAGGTAGTTGACGGTTCATTAGTCTTGAAAATGTGATTACTGTACAACAGTTAAGCTCTGGTTATTTTTTTCTGATCTGCTCAGGCCCAGTGTGGACGACCCCAGTCCGTTTGAGGCTCTGCGGCGCGGCGTGAAGCTTCGCTCAGTGCTCAGCAAGGCGCGGCCGGTCAAGCACAAATCCATCGTGTCCTTTGCTCAGCTGAGGCTGGAAATCTTCTCTGAACTCACTCATTCTGAGCAGGTGGCTGGGGTCAAGGTCAGTGTTGTGGGTGAAAGGGTGAATGGAAGCTGTGTGTTTGTGTGCATGTGTGTGTTTGTGTGCATGTGTGTGTGTGCGTGTGCGTGTGTGTATGAGTGTGTGTTTGTGTGTGGGCGCATGTGTGTGTGTGTTTGTTTGTGTGTGTGTGTGTGAGTGTGTGTGTGTTTGTGTGTGTGATTTCTAACCTTTTTAGCTGATTTCTCAGGAAATCGTTTTCTTCCACTGAAACCAGCAAAAACAAAAGCATCGGCCTTGCCACCAGGCACCCTGCAAACACGTAAAGCCCATGAATATTACTGTTGTTCACCCCTTTTTAAAGTGGATAAAGAAACCTTTGGCATCCCACTGAACGAGAGGTGTGTGTATGTGAACAGTGGAAACGCTACACGCACTGAACCGACTGTTGAAGGGGCACCGGCGTGGAGAACTGACGGTTTTTACAGGTCCACCGGTTCAGGGAAACCACTTTCATCAGCGATTATTCCTTGGACTTGTGCATGCAAGGGGTAGGCAGTTTTTCTCCTCTCTCACTGTGTGTGTGTGTGTGTGTGTGTGTGTGTGTGTGTGTGTGTGTCCATGCAGATGCATGTCTGACTTATGTCTAGATGGCCATGGGTGTTAATGCTTATGAAGATAGAAAGCAATAATCGTGAATGAATAAGTAAAATTGACCCCCCACCCCCCCACTCCACCTTCTTTCCATGTACAGTTTGGCATTGTTGGCAAGTTGTTTCCCTTCTCAAGGACCAGAGAGAGAGATTGAGTGTGTTCATGCTAGTGTACACAGAGATGTAACATTATGTGTTTTGTGTATATGAGTATACTTACATGACTGTGTCTTGTACGTATCTAGCTTATGGGTGTATTAATAGGTGTGTATTCATCAACATATATGTGTCTGTGCTCTTGAATAATGAAAAAAAGAAAGCAACACATACATTTTTTGTATGTAATCGGTTACATTTTTCTTGAATTCCCTACATCCCCAGGCTTCCTGCTTTGTTGTGTTATTCTTGATAAGTCATGATAGTTTTGTTTGTTTGTTTGTGATGTTTTTGTTTGTTGCTTGGTTATTCATGATCCAGTGTGATGCTCTGGTCCAACAGGTGAACACCCTGTGGGGCAGTTTTGAAATCAACAATGTCAGACTGGGCAAGATGATGCTGACGCAGTTTGCTCAGTAAGTTCTTTCAGTTCGCTCAGAGAATTCTGTAAGTTTGCTCAGTAAATGCTTTCAGTTCGCTCAGAGTTCTGTAAGTTTTGCTCAGTAAATGCTTTCAGTTTGCTCAGTAAATGCTTTCAGTTCGCTCAGTGAGTTCTGTAAGTTTGCTCAGTAAATGCTTTCAGTTCGCTCAGAGAGTTCTGTAAGTTTGCTCAGTAAGTTCTTTCAGTTTGCTCAGAGAGTTCTGTAAGTTTGCTCAGTAAATGCTTTCAGTTTGCTCAGAGAGTTCTGTAAGTTTGCTCAGTAAATGCTTTCAGTTTGCTCAGTAAATGCTTTCAGTTTGCTCAGTAAATGCTTTCAGTTTGCTCAGAGAGTTCTGTAAGTTTGCTCAGTAAATGCTTTCAGTTCGCTCAGAGAGTTCTGTAAGTTTGCTCAGTAAATGCTTTCAGTTTGCTCAGTAAATGCTTTCAGTTTGCTCAGTAAATGCTTTCAGTTTGCTCAGTAAATGCTTTCAGTTTGCTCAGTAAATGCTTTCAGTTTGCTCAGAGAGTTCTGTAGGTTTGCTCAGTAAATGCTTTCAGTTTGCTCAGAGAGTTCTGTAAGTTTGCTCAGTAAATGCTTTCAGTTTGCTCGAGAGTTCTGTAAGTTTGCTCAGTAAATGCTTTCAGTTTGCTCAGAGAGTTCTGTAAGTTTGCTCAGTAAATGCTTTCAGTTTGCTCAGTGAGTTCTGTAAGTTTGCTCAGTAAATGCTTTCAGTTTGCTCGAGAGTTCTGTAAGTTTGCTCAGTAAGTGCTTTCAGTTTGCTCAGTAAATGCTTTCAGTTTGCTCAGTAAATGCTTTCAGTTTGCTCGGTGAGTTCTGTAAGTTTGCTCAGTAAATGCTTTCAGTTTGCTCAGTAAGTGCTTTCAGTTTGCTCAGTAAATGCTTTCAGTTTGCTCAGAGAGTTCTGTAAGTTTGCTCAGTAAATGTTTTCAGTTTGCTCAGTAAATGCTTTCAGTTTGCTCAGTAAATGCTTTCAGTTTGCTCAGAGAGTTCTGTAAGTTTGCTCAGTAAATGCTTTCAGTTTGCTCAGTAAGTGCTTTCAGTTTGCTCAGTAAATGCTTTCAGTTTGCTCAGTAATGCTTTCAGTTTGCTCAGTAAATGCTTTCAGTTTGCTCGGTGAGTTCTGTAAGTTTGCTCAGTAAATGCTTTCAGTTTGCTCAGTAAATGCTTTCAGTTCGCTCAGTAAATGCTTTCAGTTTGCTCAGTAAATGCTTTCAGTTTGCTCAGTAAATGCTTTCAGTTTGCTCAGTAAATGTTTTCAGTTTGCCTCAGTAAATGCTTTCAGTTTGCTCAGTGAGTTCTGTAAGTTTGCTCAGTAAATGCTTTCAGTGTGCTCAGAGAGTTCTGTAAGTTTGCTCAGTAAATGCTTTCAGTTTGCTCAGTAAATTCTTTCAGTTTGCTCAGTAAATGCTTTCAGTTTGCTCAGAGAGTTCTGTAAGTTTGCTCAGTAAATGCTTTCAGTTTGCTCAGTAAATGCTTTCAGTTTGCTCAGTAAATGCTTTCAGTTTGCTCAGAGAGTTCTGTAAGTTTGCTCAGTAAATGCTTTCAGTTTGCTCAGTAAATGCTTTCAGTTTGCTCGGTGAGTTCTGTAAGTTTGCTCAGTA
The DNA here is from genome assembly GCA_018398815.1 of Conus ventricosus. Classification (NCBI taxonomy): domain Eukaryota; kingdom Metazoa; phylum Mollusca; class Gastropoda; order Neogastropoda; family Conidae; genus Conus; species Conus ventricosus. The sequence continues at coordinate 50,569,787 of CM031621.1, read as the reverse complement.
AATGTTTTCAGTTTGCTCAGTAAATGCTTTCAGTTTGCTCAGTAAATGCTTTCAGTTTGCTCAGTAAATGCTTTCAGTTTGCTCAGTAAATGCTTTCAGTTTGCTCAGTGAGTTCCGTAATTTTGCTCAGTAAAACTCTTCCTCATTGTTGTCGCACCTTTTTTTCCTGGGACGTTATGTGGGAGGAGGGGACGGAAGAAGCTGAGAGTCTAATTCATGTCTGATATATCCAGGAGTAAGTAAAGACCTCATTTGGTCACAATTTACAACTGAGTTTGGTGAGTTTGTTTCAGAATGAGAAAGCCCAGCTGATGATTTTTTTCCACCTAAGCATTCCAATTTTCTTCTTTTTTTTTCCAAATCAAAATGGAATAATGTTCATCAGCTATTACTCATCATCTTTTGTAACGGTTAAGAGGCAGGTAACCAGCCGCCATGGCGAAGTGGTTAGCGTCGCAGACTCCTGGCTCGGAGGTCGTGGGTTCGATTCCCATCAGAGTCATGTGGGTTTTTCTGCCCCGACCAGCTCCTACCCAGAGTTGAGTTTGCTGCGGACTCAGTTGGGAAGACTGGGACCGCACAGTTGAGTTTTATCCACTTAATGGATGCGTTTCTGAGAGTGTTGCTCAAATTTTCTGACCAACACTGCAGGTGCCGGTATCTCTCGGGCCTGGTTGACGCTGGGATGTACCGTAAAGTTCAGTCTATTGAGCGCACCTGTATATAAGCCGCACCCACTAAATTTTTTTAAAATCTGAACTTTTTTCACAAATAAGCCGCACCAGTTTTATAAGCCGCAGATATATACAACACAGTCCGATGTGCCGCAGGCGGCAGCTGGCCGAGCGTTGAGTTCACATAGTGTCGAAAATCGTCACATACAGTGTGTTCACTGCATTCATTGGCGTTTAAATAGGTCAGAATACAAGAGCATGTTTCCAGCTTTACTTCAGTCTTTTTTTTTTTTTTTTCTTTTAATACGATGTGTTTTAAATCAATTAGAATCGAAGTTTTTATGAGGCTTCTTACAAGTGTTGTCTTTCCAACATCATTGCTTTAAAAAAAATACCGAAAAAAACCAACGCATTAACGATGCGCTAGAAAGGCAGTTCTCTCCTGCATTCATTGGTGTATCAAGCTAAGCGATTGGTTGAGTACTTGAAAGCGCAAGCCAATCAAAGCGAAGGTATCAAATGCAAACCTTCACTTCCTGTCCACGATTTCAACAATGGCGGATCGAAGCCAAGGTCTGACAATGACCGAGTTGAATGCGCTAATCGTTTTTGAATTGCAAGACGCACTTGGTAAGATAACGCATATAATAACAAACCAGAACATTAATGAAAAGATTCGATTGTTTTATTTCGCTTAATACCGTGCCAGTGCTTAGTTATTTTGTTCGTAATTCAGCTAGTGTTAGTCAAGATTAAACAGGTCGGAAACGGCCAACACATTGTGCCGTTCGGGATTGTATTTTTGTAGAAGACAAACTGATGAAAAAAGATATCAGTAATGGGCTTTACTTATGTCGATTCCCGTATTTCTGAACGGGTTACTGATTCCATTACACGATTACACAGAAAATCGTAGTTAAAAGCATAATAAAAATTCATGAACAGTAAACACGATATGGTGAGTTACAGAGAAGCTAAGAATAGACGAGGGTGTGATGCCTCTGAAATCGGAAAAATCCGCAAATAAGCCGCATCGTTGTTTAAGCCGCAGGGTTTAAAGCTGCAGAAAAAAGTCGCGGCTTATAGTCCGAACTTTACGGTATTATGAAAGGAAGCGTAGAGTACAGCCCTGTCATGTAGTCTCAGACCGAAATGGAAATCAGTAGCATCACCTTAATCATCCTCATTCTCATCGATCAGCATTAAAAAAAAAGTCTCAAATTCTGTGGCCCTTCATGCCCTGCTGTCATGGTGACCTCAGTTTCGATGTCCTCTCCACGTCTGTGGTCTTGGTTTGGTTCCATCAGGGTCACCGGTATCGGCGAATCCATGGGGGCTGTCGTTGGACGGACGTGGTGGCACCCTCCGAGGGTGAGCTCACTCACGCCAGCTCCACGACTAAGCAATTATTGTCGTCAGTAGGGGGCTTAGTAGGTGGTGTCCTTGCGTATGTTAGATCAGAACAGGCGCCACTGAACACCACCGAAGTGACTCGGCAGCAGTGCAGTGTCTCCTCCGGTGGGTTGCCTCTTGACGACTTGACATTGACTGCTCCCTGTGGATTGCCGGTGCCGGGGCTGTGGCGGGGCCGACCGGTCTGCGGCTGTGGACGGGGTGTCGGAATGAGCGGCGTGGGTTCACTGCCTCTGAGGTGGCGCAGAGGTTGACACAGCACAAAAAAAAAGAGGCAGGTTGATTACTAGGCTCAGATGACCAAAAGTTTGTCTTCCTCATTCCTTCATGTCTGCATTGAAGAGTTGCTTCTATTGTGATGATCAGTTGACCAGACCATCCTTGGTAAACGTGGGCAGGCTTTTGCATCTGTTTCATTTGTTGTTTTTTTTTCTTCTTTTTTTTACTTTTTTTTTTTTTTTTTTTTTTTTTGTCTTTTTCAGGACCAACCTGAGCAAACATCTGGAGGACTTTGAGACTTGGGCGGATCGCTTTGAAGAGCTACCCATGTTCTTCATGACCTTCTTTGGCCAGGAGAGCATCCGCAAGGTCATTGAGGTGAGGCAGTGATTTTTCTTCTTCCGTTTATCTGTTCTACAAACAAGTTACTTTGGGTGAAAAGTTTAGATAGCTGCCAGACTCGTTTTCTAACATGCTAGCATCAGTGTGTGTAGAATGGTCTCATGGATCAAAGCAGATAGCCTCCACTCTGAAATAAAGGAAAAGCTGTAAACAAGTGTTTGTTTTTAAGATGACTTATAGACAGTCTTCTATTATGCATTGACATAGCTGCTAACTGTCCCAAATTTCTTTGGAATATCCACAATCAAGAAATCATCCTGGAAATCCAGAGTCCGGTGAAGAAAATCCAGAATTTCAAAGATTTGTTTTAAAAAGGGAGGGGGAGGTGGTCATTTTTTGATGGGGACAATTAACTATTGCAGAATAAAGCAGAAAATGAGAAATCATGTTATGTGGATGTTGGCCATTTTATGTGTGGGAAATGCTGTTTCTTTGCATATCCCATATTTGTCAAGTGAAACACAAGCAGGTTGGAAATGCTTTCCGTCAAAAGAAAGAAAAAATATACCCGAAGATGCAGGTGGGGCCCAGAGATGTACTGTCCTCAACTGCCAAACCAACCAGCTGGGAGCAATTCTGCGTGCCTGTACTCTCTGTGCACACAGCGCTGGCTTCCATGGGTGGTGCAGGATAGCTCCCAGCTGGTTTGTTTGGCAGGTGTGGACAGCACTTCCCGGGGTCCCGCCCGCACCTTCACGTACATCGTTTTCTTTCCTGGTTTTAGTCAAAAGCCAGACTACCCCCATTTCAGCTCACCCCACCCCCTCCATCCCCTGGTTCCCGAATTTTAACTCCAGAAAGTTGCAGCTATACAGTGAGTCTGGAGAGTTTAGCCAGCTGATTTTATAAAGCTTGTGAATGTCATGTATGAGCAGTCAACAACAACAAGAGCAGCAGCAGCTGACGTGATTCATTGACTGCGCTGTCTGTCCCCCCCCCCGCTCAGGCCATGTCCCATGCGGTGTACGTTCATGACATCGCCCATGTGGTCGTCGACAACCTGCAGTTCATGATAGGATCAGATGGGGAGTGGGCCGACCGCTTCGCCAAGCAGGACTCCTTCATCGCCTCCTTCCGCAAGTTTGCCACCAACATGAACTGCCACGTCACCCTCGTCATCCACCCCCGCAAGGTAGGCACTGAGCAAAGAGACGTGCAAACCATACGCTTCCTGAATAGTGCAGAATGTATGCACACACATTGACTGAGCTTGCTTCTATTCGTTGACAAGGTATGAAGTGTCGCACACATGACATATGCTGCAATTTGAATTGTTGGATCAAAATATGTGCTTAAGCAGATGTTATATACACTGATTTTTTTGTTAGGCACAGAACACAGGTAATGCTTATTTTTTATATACAGAACACAGATACCACCTTTAGGATTTTCCAAAGTATAATGCTCTCTGGATTGTAAACCACATCTCTCGATCTAAAAATAGATCTGAGGGAAAAAAAATAACAACTCACTTTCCTACTGAAATCATCAGAGAAAGTGACACTGTTTCAGCTGCGAAGTAAAAAGGAAAAGATAACAATATTGTGCAGAGATTTGCAACAACAACAAAGGATTTGCACAGGTTTTGTTTTTTTTTAAATTAGAGAATAGACAGAAAGAAAATAACTAGAACAAAAATGTAATAGAAACGCATACTGCTGAGAACGAAAAAAGCACCCCCTTACGCCCCCCCCCCCCCCCCCCCCACCAAAAAAAAAGAAAAAAGAAAAGGATAAAAGCAAAAAAAACCCAACAAATGCTGAACATAGAAAACACGTTTGCTTACCTTCAGTTGAAACCATTTTTTTTTTTTCTTTTTTTTTTTTGCGGTGCAGGAAAAAGATTCTGATGACCTGACAACGGCGTCGGTGTTTGGCAGTGCTAAGGCCACCCAGGAGGCAGACAACGTCCTCATTCTACAAGACAAACGGCTGTCCTCTGTGCGTGGCAGGAAGTACCTGCAGGTGAGTGGGGGATTATGGGAGATGGGGAGAGGAGGACAGAAAAGGGGAAATAAATGGGGTGGGAGAGAAAAAGAAATGAAAAAGGTTGGAAAGGAAACGGATGGAGACTGTTCATCTTCATATAAAAACACAGCGAATTTGTGTGTGGGAGCTTTTTTTTTTTTTTCTTTTTCTTTTTCTTTTTTACATAATGAGAAATATATGCCTGTTTTAGTTTTATTTGATTCCAATGACAGTGACCCAAAATGTCAGCATTGTAGTATCCTCCATGGCCAAAGGGAAGACAAGATCTGAATCTTGTCATGTCTCCTTGTTTTTGTATTCTTCACGCACATTTGTCTGTGCATAGGATAGTTTATGCTGTAAATAATTGAGGGAAAAGATATATCGTGTGATTTTGTTGTTGTGGGTATGGCATTTGATGAGAGTTCACAGGGCTGACAGTTCTGGTGGAATTTTCTGTTGTACCATTTTCATTTATATCATGTGTAGGTTCTCATCACCTTGAAGTGATAGAAGTCCTGCATGTTCGTGCTGAAATCTCATTAAATCTATCCATAGCAGACGCAGGGATTTTCATCATGGACTTGCAAGTTCTGGGTTCAAGTTGTAGTGGAAGCATTTATTCATGGGATTTTTTGGCCCTGGCCAGCTGCTACTCAGAATTGAATGTGCTCTGTGCTCAAAGGGGAAAACTGGAATCACACATTTGAGTTTTATCCGCTTAGTGGATGCATCCCTGAGAGTGTTGATCTGATTTTCTATCCAACACTGCAGGTGTCGATACCTCCCAGGCCTGGTCAGTTTCGAATATTTTGAAAACAGGCAAGGAAAACCACTCTGGAGTCTCAGATTGCAGCGAAATTCAGTAGCATCATCTTCATCACTCTCTTGCTCATTTAATGTTAAAAAAAATATGCAAAAGAAAAAATGGAAGAAGATAAAAAAAAAAATTTTAAATGTGTCTTTTCTTTACGCATGCTCAGGTCACCAAGAACAGATTTGATGGAGAACTGGGCGTAATGTTGCTGAAGTTCGACAAGGATTCCTTGAGCTTTGCTGTCAGGGACAAACCTGCCAAACGCCCCGCCAGAGAAGACCCTGCTGCAGAGGAAGTGCCAAGTGTTGACCCGACGTCTGTAGATGGAGGTTTTCCTGAAGAACTGATGTAGGAAGTGTTGAGGCAGTGGTTTGGTTTGTGAGGAACATCATCGTGATTTGTTGTTAAAATTGTAAAAGGATTTATACCTTTTTCTTTTGTTGCTTCTGGTGTGTGTGTGTGTGTGTGTGTGTGTGTGTGTGTGTGTGTGTGTGAGTGAGTGAGTGAGAGAGAGAGTTGTCTGTGTGTGTGAGAGAGAGAGAGTGTGTGTATGTGTTGAAGAGAGGGATGGAGAGAGAGAGGGTGTGTGTGTGTGTGTGTGCGCGCTTGTGTGTGTGTGTGCGTGTGCGCACGCACGTGTGTGTGAGAAGATTTTTGGTTTGTAGAGGAATTTTTGTACACAATATTCATATACTTCATGCACAACAACAGTCCACTTTTTCATGGGTTTCAGCCTTTTTCACTCTAAAACAACAGCTGTGATTTTTTACATGCACATGTGGATATGTTTTCCCTTTGCAAGTGTATGGTCACAGACTTTTGTGTTGTCTCATATTGCACAGCTGCTGCTAATATATTCAGTCACTTATTTCAACTTTTTTTGGTTCTAGTTTTCTCTTTTTTAGGAACTTTCACAGAAAAATACAAAATCAACAGCGTTTTGAATTAGTTTTTCGTACAACATAAAGTTGATATGTTTGTGATGAGGACTTGATTTTTATGGAATTTAGATTTGACTTTGAAGGGTGCAGGCCACTATTTTAGCAGATAGAATGCATTCCAGTGATATACTTCCATCTTGAAAGGATGTTTGAAGATTGCTTAGCAGAAAAAATTATTTAGAAAATATGTATGTTACTCATCAATTGTGTTTGTTCATGAAGTTATATTTCCTGAAACTCTTTTGCTTTCTAAACACTTTCTTCTTCGAGAATACTTCCTGCCAAGAGTAGCAGTGATGCAGCAGACGTACGCAGGTGTGAGAAGAGGCAGTGTGCGGCCTGTGTCCATCCTCGGCCAACAAAAGGAGTCACACTGGCATCACGGTGTTGGGATTCACCATTGACTGAGATTGTTCCTGTGTCCATCCTCGGCTAACTAAAGGAGTCACACTGGCATCACGGTGTTGGGATTCACCATTGACTGAGATTGTTCCTGTGTCCATCCTCGGCCAACAAAAGGAGTCACACTGGCATCACGGTGTTGGGATTCACCATTGACTGAGATTGTTCCTGTGTCCATCCTCGGCCAACAAAAGGAGTCACACTGGCATCACGGTGTTGGGATTCACCATTGACTGAGATTGCTGGTGGTGCAAAATACCAGTTTGTTTTTTGTAAAAAGTGCGGGTTAAATACCAGTATGAAGTTCAGTACCATAATAATATACCTGTTTGTTTTTTGTAAAAAGTGCGGGTTAAATACCAGTATGAAGTTCAGTACCATAATAATATACCTGTTTGTTTTTTGTAAAAAGTGCGGGTTAAATACCAGTATGAAGTTCAGTACCATAATAATATACCTGTTTGTTTTTTGTAAAAAGTGCGGGTTAAATACCAGTATGAAGTTCAGTACCATAATAATATACCTGTTTGTTTTTTGTAAAAAGTGCGGGTTAAATACCAGTATGAAGTTCAGTACCATTACCTGCCTCAAGTGAAACTTGCATGCCTGTGAAATGGACTGCTGACAGTATTTTCTCCATTGATAACACAGGAATGCAATGCAGTCTGTCTTTGGTGATTTTTATGGTTATTGTGTGTTTGTTTTGTTAAATCAAAAGTGGTGGGGAAAACTTTATCAGAAATTTAGTTCCTGAAAGTCATTCTTGTTGAATGAAGTAGGATCGACGAAGGTTTATTTTAACTCATGAGAATCCCCAGTCCGTTGATTGACTGTGTAAAACTTGGAATGTAATTGTTGACTTTCTGTGTAGGTTCAGTAGACATTACACCGATCAAAATACTGCGTGCTGGTGTTGGCAGATCAAATACTGCGTGCTGGTGTTGGCAGATCAAATACTGCGTGCTGGTGTTGGCAGATCAAATACTGCGTGCTGGTGTTGGCAGATCAAATACTGCGTGCTGGTGTTGGCAGATCAAATACTGCGTACTGGTGGTTGTCTTTGCGCTGCTTGTTGCCTTGTCCAGTGCTGCTGCCATGTAGTGGGGTCACAGTGAAAGCAAACAGAGAGGTGGAGGCTGTGACGGGATCAGAACCCAAGGCCTGAGAGTGATTGTTTGACTGTCAGGGGAAATGTGACAGGACACTGGTCATTGTGGTTGTGGTGGTTGTTGTTGTTGTCGTACCCTGGCTAAAAGACTCCAGGGATTATCCGAACAGCTGAAGTACTTGAACACTATGGTACAAATGCATCAGCTGTGGATGAGAACATTACGTGTGTGACCGTTTTTGATTACCCTGCCACGTGGGCAGCCACACTCCGACTTAGGGGGATTTTGGAGACTGATAATGCTATGCTAGGAGCTTGTCACAGCTGAAGACAATACCCGCATAACTAGGCAGAGCATAACAACATTTTGATGTAGCCTTGGTGCTCCAGCCCATGTCAGTTGTCCTGACACAGCCTTAAGCCAAGGCGAATGACACTGGTCAACTTCTGAGGATTGTGTTGTCACACTTGAAGCCAGGTGGCCAGTGTGACAGTTGGCAATCCTCTCAGTCTGACTGAATGTCACATTACACGGGTTGATGGGGAAAAATTTGATTATCCTTCATCGTTTTGACTTGTCAGCATTCCCACTGGCTCTTGTTTTAGCACAGTCTTTGGTGATTAGACTTTTGAGGAGGCAAAGAAAGAGAGAGAGAGAAAGAGAGGCAGAGAGAGAGAATTTTTGTGTCTGATGAAAAAAGAAAGAAGTATGATGGATAATGTTAAGATGATCTGAATCTAATATGTAAGAAAATGTGTTTCAGTGGCTTGAAAATGTGACGTATGGTATTAATGGTCAACTGTTGAGGATTGTCTTGTCACAATTGATGCCTGACAGTCTGTGACCCTTGACAATCCTCTCCGTCTGACCAAATATCATGTTGTGTTGCCTGGCGTTAAGGTAACAGTCCTCCTTGCCATATCCTGTTATTATCATTAGTAATATTATCATTTGTTATTATTATCATTATTATTATTATTATTATTATTAGGAGTCCTTATAGAGCACCTATCCTTGGGCAGAAACCAAACTCTTAAGCGCTTTACAAGCCACGTTGTCACTTACACGATGGGTTGCCTACCTAGGTAGAGCCGACTGAAGACCTGCCTGCCAGCAGTACATTTAGTTATTTCCCATGTCTTTCGGTCAGTATCAGTAAGTCAGCCTTTTTCCCCCTTCATTGTGTAGATTTGTCATAGAGGATGTGTGCTCTGTGTAACATGTCAACCATACCAGTGGTCAAAATGGCATTTCAAAAATTTGTGATGGGATTTTACATGTGTGTGAGATGCAACGCTTGTGTTCACACACGGAACCTCAGTCTAGTCTCATTTGAAGGACTTTTGCTGTTTCTTGAGCCAGCCGTGCATTTATACTCATTAGCCTATCTACTGTGCAATAGGTTTCAGGCTAATATGAAATGAGGTAGAGAACAGTAAACAATAAACAAGTAGGGTAACTCTTACTGCTTGTTGGAACAAGAGTTACCCAACTTGTTTATTGTTTAGTTTCAGGCTAGTTTTGGCTGCCAGATTGAGTGGGGATTTGTATGCAGACTAGTTACCATGTGTTCATTGCTCAGGTCATTTTACTGGCATGTCTGATACATTTTTAAGAAAAAGTGCATTGCATTGTGTGAATGACCTTCACTCAAATGTCAAAGAAATCAAAGTGACTTCCTGCTGGATGGATAGTAAATCCTTTTCCCCCACGGTGTAATTTTGGGTTATTTGATGCCAATAGTGATGATAGTGCCTTGCTGTGTAAGGCTTACACTGTAGTGGGTGATTCAACAGTGACAGATGAGTTTGTGTTTCTTGAGGTTTCTATTGACCACCCATATCCACTTACCATCTACCGCCACCCTCACCCCCACCCACCCCCAAGCTCCTCCACCTCTTGTCCCACTCCTTCCACCCCTACCTACGTGCATACACACACACACACACACACACACACACATATACACACACACATACACACACACACACATACACACACACACACACACACACACACACATACACGCACACTCACACATTCACACAAACACACTCGCACACACACACACACACACACGAACACACTCACACACAAACACGCAAACGCACGCACGCACACACACACACACACACACACACACACACACACACACACACACACACACACACACACACACACACACAAAACACACCCACCACTACTTCCACTGATTGAAAATACCTGAAGTGCAAGTACAGACCATTTTCCACTACACTGCCTCACAATTTACAGGATCTCTGGAAACATTGTGGTCTCTGGAACCGCAGAAGGAAGATGATCACAAAATATACATGTCTCATGAGCCTCGTGAAGAGCAGCATCTTTAGAATTGTGTACATCTGTTTTACAGCATCTCCACGCTTAGCGTTCAACACCCAGTGTGTTCTCTTTCACTCTTCAGCTGGGGCTGGCGGCTAACTCTTTCATCCCTACAACCCGGTTTGCAGAAATCCTACCCTTCCTTCCTGCAGCCCAGAAAGCTGGGCAGCACAAAATCTCTCCTTTCCTTCCTGCAGCCCAGAAAGTCGGTTCTCGCGGTAAGCGCTTTGAACTTCGCACGAGTCTCGTCATCGGTACACGTCATGACCGGGTCGCTTGCGGGGCAGTGTTTATGAATGGAATGGATGCCAGACGGCCCCTACAGCATGGGAAAGTGGTTGCGCTCTATTCTGGCCGGTTTGCCACTGCATACATGGCAGTTCTCACTTTTCACTTCGTCTTTTTTTTCTCTAAATCCAGGAATGAAGGGAATACTCGTATTATAAGAATCTATGAACAAGAGGAAGTAATGGTTTATAGAAAAGTAGGAATGAAAGAGCTAAGGTCAGTGTCACATGTCACATGACACTGCTCTGGCTCATTCAGAAGAGGCGCACACAGTTTGAAGCAGTGAGTGTTTTTGAAGCTGTTTCTTTTAAGGTGTGTCAGGCAATGAAACTCTCACGGCAAAACACCACTTTCATGCCATTGTGTGGCACCACAAAGGTTAAATGTCAGATACTATGCTAGCTAGTCAGAGTTCATCATGTGATAGGAAGTAGAGACTATCCAAAGTTTTTATTAAAAAAGAAGAAAGAAAAAGAAAACACCAGCGTACTCTTCCTCTTGACCTTAGAGATAGATTTCATTCCTATGTGAATTTCATCTGTGCATTCATTTCTACTTGTCAACCGTGCAGCCATATTTGTATGAAAGTAGTTAAAGTAAAAAATTATAAAACAAGAAGAAAAAGAAACCACCAACATACTCTTCCTCTTGACCTTAGAGATAGATTTCGGTCCTATGTGAATTCCATCTGCGAGTACATTTGTGATTGTCAATTGTGTAGCCATGTTTTGATGAAAGTCGTTTCATTCATAAACAGCAAGAGGACTCTGGTAACAAGAATGATTTTTCCGCATGTACATTATAATATTTGTACATTAAAGAATTATTTTTAAATTAATAAATTGAAATAAATACTTATATATTAAAATGAATACTTATATAGCGCTTGTTCTCGGCTAGAGACCAAGCTCTAAGCGCTTTACAATCCACACTCATTTACCCAACGGGCTGCCTACCTGGGTAGTGCCAACTGAAGAGCTGCCAGCTGGCGCTTCATTCAGTCGTTTCCTGTGTCATCCAGTCCATATCGTTCAATCTCGTTCACTCAATTTCATTACTTCCTTCATTCTTTCCATTTCTCACGCAGGGTGCATGCTATGTGTAACGTGTCATCCATACCAACGGCCAAACTGGCCTTCTCTTCCGAAAGTTGGTGATGGGATTTTACGTGTGTGCAAGATGTTATGCGTGCATTCACACACGGAACCTCGGTTTATAGTCTCATTCGAAAATGTGAAAATTTCTACAGTAGCATTCACATGAGAATATCTCTGACAGTACATGTACTTTGTAATGTTGGATATTGGATTTCCATGGTGGCATTTAAATGAGAATATTTATAACTGTAAATGTTGCAGAAAAGGCTTGTGGACGCCAGTGTGCGTTTCACATGTTCGGATATTGAGATTGTTATTTTGTTTTGTGTATAAACACAATGAGTGTCTTTCTTTGTTCTAAAAATGTGTTTGTAGTTGGAGTGTGGAACATGAAAGAGTCTCTTTTTAGTGCCTAGAGTTTGTACGAGTTATTAAGAAAAAAAAGGATCAGTGTATATTTACACATAAAAGGTCTCAGGTGTTGGGTTTTTTTTAGTTTTGTTTTTCCTTTTTTTTTTTAAAAGAATTTACTCAGGAGGGACTATGCTGGCAGTATTTGTTGATATTTGTCAGTGCTGTTTTTGTCTGGTCATGAATGTTGAATGTGCATAGAGGGGCTTGGTTGGTAGGTGTAGGTAAAGCAGTGTTTGATCCAAATGTTATGGATTCTCTCTCTTTCATCGTTCCTTGCCAGAATTTCAGATTCCCCATCAGTGATATTTTTGCGTATGTGACCCGTTTTTAATCCCGCCAGTAAGGTCTTTGGTAATAATGCCTGAACAAGACAGCTCTGTGATGTGTCTTACTTTAGTGTCGTCCATCCAGTTGACGCAAGATGGTCTACTCTTCTCTGAAAGGCAGAATGGGATTTAATGCACATGCAGGATTTGTGTGTTGTTGTTGACATGTATTCACACGCGGGACCTCAGTTTAACGTCTGACCTGAAGGACTGAAGTCTTCACAGACGTGAACTTCATAGAGAAAATCCCTTCCTACATGGCCATCTTGTATGGGAACTGAACCGGGACCTTGGAGCAAATCTGATATATTTTACCCACCAGGCCAATCAGGTTCTGGTTCTGGGTTCTTGCTTGAGATGGCTGCATTAGAGGATATTTCTCTTGAATCTCTTCAGCGGTACTGACCTTTACCGATAAGACTTAAAACTTCCGTGTGTATGTGTGTGATTACATGCATTGAAAAGGAAACAATCAGACTGGAACACTCATTAAATCCCACTTCAGACTTGCAGAAAAGATCACATTGGGATGAATGACGCCAAAAAAAAACCCCAAAACATGAACCTGCTATCATGTTCAGAGATCATCCCATGCACACAGAACTGGAGACCTTAATGGTGGATGAAAAATGTTGCGCAAAATATCTTGTCAACTGTGAACCTTGAGTTGTGTGTAGCTGAGAGCCAAAGAAGAGGATGTGCATGTAATTTTTGACAGAGTATGTGATCAAATGCCTGTGCCAGTGTCTGGATTTTGGCTGACAGTGTATGCGTCCTGTGCTTGTGTTTTGATTACAGACAAGATGAAAATGACGCTCAACTTTAGTAGAATGGTGAAAAATAAATCTTGATCTGTGTGGATAAGCACTTTGCAGATGATGATTTAGTAGTCTGATTGGTGGAGTGAGTGACAAAGAGTCGCTTCCCCTGCCTTCTGTTCTGTGCCTTGCCTTTTTTTTTTTTTAGTGGTAATACTACTGCACAACTCATTCCCTACACACAGCCACATCTTGGATCATATTATCACAGTCCTAGTGTCAGCAGTCCACAAAGAGCAGACGTCGAACAGAAGAGAGACTGCACTTTTTCATTTATGTACCTTCGTTAACTTTCACAGTGCGTTCTTGGGTGCCCCGATACCCCAGAACACTAGAAAGTCTTTATACCTGTGGAACCATAAGAACTGTTCTAATTAAATTTTTGGTATCTCTTTTGAAAATGTAATTCATTCTTTGTCAGCATATTTTGGTGTTCTTGCGTCTAATGGAAGAGAAAAAAAAACACCAATCAGTTGCATCATTTGAACTATACCCTTCTGATAGAGCACAAGTCCTGGTGTATTCATACCTTAAAGAGCAATAATCAAATTCCTCCAGGCATTAGTATGGGTCCAGATGCAGCCGCATCCTCTGTTAAAGCATACACTGTTGAGGACGTGGAACATCTGAATCGGGATAAACACAGTAAAAATACACAGTAGAGCCTATGTTGTTGTTGTCGTACCCTTGCTAAAAGGCTCCAAGGATCATCCGAACAGCCGAAGTATATGAACACTATAGTACAAATACATCGGCTAGGGACGAGAACATTACGTGTGTGAACGTTTTTGATTACCCCCTCATGCAGGCAGCCACACTCCGACTTTGAGGGATTCAGTAGACTGATGCTGTTATACTAGGAACTTGTCACGACTGAAAACAATCGGCGCATAAGAATGCAGAGCATAACAACATTTTGATGTAGCCTTGGTGCTCTAGCCTTTGTCAGTTGGTCTGCCACAGCCTTCAATGCCATGAGACTTCGAGTGCAAAGGCAGTCTGAGTGATGGTGCTTCATGCTTCTGTTTTCTTGATTTTATAATAGCCACAGTCAACATGCCACTGGTGCTGGGTCACTGTATTTCGAATCAACGGATCTTCTGTTAAAGAAAAAAAGTTAGTACATATGGATGCACGTAGAACTTCTTACCAGTGTAATGGGTTTCGAGCTCCAGTGTTTATTTCCATGACCCCTTTGGGGCAAAAGGGAAAGTGTATGTACATCACTTCGGCTCTGGTGCTGGGCTGGGGATCTTGTACAAGTCTCAGGTGCGTGTCGAAGCTCACAAGTAGCCCCACTCTACCTCTGTAGCACTATTGCGTGCCTTCCCCACCCTCCACAGTGCGCCCCACATCCACCATTCCACACACACACGCGCGCGCGCGCACACACACACACACACACACACATGCGCAGCAGGCGCTTTTTCATTAGTTTCAATCCAGATACCAACGTTCAAGCGCTCCCGCTAAGGTAACCAACCCATTGTGTCCAACAACTGAGAGATGTTGACAGCTGCCGTCATCAGAACGGCAGAGACCTGTCAGCATCTCGTCTCTGTCGCCATGTGGGGCAGATGAGACAGGGCTACTAGCTCACGTGCAAGAGAAGGAAGAACAAATGTCTGTGGCTTGCCAAGAAGTTCAAAGCAGTTGGTATGCGGAGTAGGTGTAACAGTTTGTGGAATGCGTCGTCTTCGAGATCATTTGCACACACACACACACAAAACAACAAAAGAAAACAAAACAAAACAAAAAAGAAAGGGAAGAAAAAAGAATAAAAATAGTTGTACTGTATTTGAGATTCACGTTCACGATTCTTTATCAGCTGATGGATTAACAACAATGGAAATTATATTTTATTTCGGATTGTTTCAATCCACAGACTGCAGGCCTATATGTGTGAAGTGATCGGTTTTTGTTTTGTTTTGTTTTTATTAAAGTTTTAAAAATCCCCAAAAAGACCACCACACCTCTCTCTCTCTCTCTCTCTCTCTCTCTCTCTCTTATATATATAATATATATATATAATATATATGTCTCTGTCGTCTGTCTGTCTGTCTCTCTCAAGAAAGTTCAAAACAATTATACCTTTAACAAAAAACAAAAGGACACGCGCGCGCGCGCATGCGCGCGCGCACGTGCCCGTGCGCACCCACGCAACACCCAGTGGCGCACCACTTTGTCCAGAAAAGGGGGAGGGGGGGAGCCAATGGTGACCATATGTGTCAACAGTCGGTAACAGCCGGAAGAGCGCTGGACGACAAAACAAAACTCGCACACAAAAATATTACTGGGATGGCAAGGAAGGGGAGAGGGCGGGGGGGGAGGGGGGTGGGGGTGAAGAGAAGTCTGAGAGAACGGGGGGGGGGGGGGGGGGGGGGGGGAGGGAGGTGTTAGGCGTGGAGCGGAAATAAAAGATTAACATAAAAAAATGAATGCCGGTATTGGTGAGGATGGGAATCGATCGAGTTCGGTGACGTTTATTATTATACCGTCACGTTACATCATGCCTACACTCCCTCTCTACCATCTCCTCCCTCCCTCCCCTCCCCCCCCCCCCCCCCCCCCCCTTAAGGTAGTTTTAATTCTTTTAAAACAAAACAGGGGTCGGGGGGAGGAAGGAAGGAATTAGGGGAGAGAAGAGAATCCCAAAACACGCTTTCCACACCCTCCCTTCCCTTCCAGCCCCTTCCCTCCACCCAAACCCACCCCTCCACGACAAAGGTTATGCGCGGGCGCTTTTTTTCTTTAGGTTGAATCCAGACATTAACGTATCAGGCCCCCCCCCCCCCCCCCCCCCCCTTCTAAGAACGAAAACTACCGCGTCCAGGAACGAGGTAATACTGAGGGTTGCCGACATGAGAATAATAATAGGGGTTGTCGTCACCTAATGTTGGTCCTCAAGTGGGACAGCGATGGGTCGCATGCCATATAGTAAACGGCTCTCAGTTTCCCACAAAGCCTCTAGCAGTCGGTATGCGTACAGGTGTGCCAAGTTTGCGGAATGTTGTTTCTGAGGCCATTTGAAAAAGAAACAAGATGCAAAGCATATAAACGTACTCCCAGTTTATCTTCCTGAAAAAATGTCACAATCAAACATGCGTCATAATGTATTTGACATCACAATCAAACATGCATCATAACGTATTTCGTCACTGAGATATTCCATAAAGAAGAAAAACCGTTTGGGGCCGTTATAGCCGTTGGTACGGCTAATATGGTAAAATAAAACATCGGGCATCATCCGTGACCCATAATGAACTTACCTACAAATTTTCAGAAAGATCGGCGTAGAAGTTTTGTCTGGAGCCAGTGGAACACATTTTCACCACGGACATACAGACAGCATTTCTTCGTTCCCATTGTGAAGTACTCTCCTGCTCTATAAGATCTGGGAGTACAAAAAGGCAATAATTATGTATGACGTGGTATGTCTTTTCAAATGTTTTGAAAACACGATTCTCTGTCTCTGTTCCTCTCTCTCTCTCTCTCTCTCTCTCTCTCTCTCTCTCTCCTCTCTCTCTCTCTCTCTCTCTCTCTCTCTCTGTCAGTCTCTGTCTCTCTCTCTCCCCCCTCTCTCTCTGTCTCTCTCATTCTCTCTCTGTCTGTCTCTCTCTTTCTCTCTTTCTCTCTCTCTCCCTCTCTCTCTCTCTCTCTCCCCCTCTCTCTCCGTGTCTCTCTGTCTGTCTGTCTGTCTCTCAAGAAATTAAAACAACATCAAAGATAAGGAACAAGAATCGTAATGATAATTCTTATCTACAAGCGCGCACATGCACATGTGCAACTCTCACGTGCACACGTGCAACTCGTACATGCACACGTGCAACTATCTCTCTGTCATGGTAGTAATTACTTGGTGTTAGCGCGC
>CM031621.1:50537668-50540168 GCA_018398815.1 Conus ventricosus | reverse complement strand
GTTTATAACTGTTTTCCTCGGGGTTCACAATAGTTTTCTCTACTCTTCTTGGAATGATAACTGATCCCTTTTTTTCTTTTTGTTTTCTTTTTTTTCAAAAGAGAAATACAGGTATTATCCGAGGACAACGTCAGTGACAGGGGAAACAGCTATGATCGCTCTTTACCACTGCAAACGCAAATGGTATTGGCAAAACAGAGAAAATGTTTGTGATCCCGAGGATCATAACCGGTTCCCCCCCCCCCCCCTTTCTTCCCTTTCCTTTTCGTTGTTTTCCTCAAGGTAGTAACTGTCCCCCTCCCCCCCCCCCCCCCCCCCCAATCCCCCCTTTCGAACATACGGGAAACGGTTGTGATCCTCAGGGAAATAGCCCAGTCCCGTTTTTTTTTTTCTTCTTTTTTTTCCCCTGAAGAATAACAGCCATTTTCCTGGGGGAGGGTGGGGGGGAATAGCAGTTACCAGGTTACATAGCTAGTTTGCTTCTATCTTCATCCATCCTTGGGACACTTTCCCGTCTTTCCACTGAGTTCCCCCCCCCCCCCCCCCCCCCCCCTAAAAAAGCAACAACAACAACAACAACAACAACAAACAGCCGCAGTGGCGAAGTGGTTAGCGTGGCGGACTCCCGGCTGGGAGGTCGTGGGTTCGATTCCCATCAGAGTCATGTGGGATTTTTCTGCCCCGACCGGCTCATTTGCTACAGGCTCAGCTGGGAAGACTGGGACCACACAGTCGAGTTTCATCCACTTAATGGATGCATCTCTGAGAGTGTTGCTCAAATTTCCTGACCAACACTGCAGGTGTGTGTCTCTCGGGCCTGGTTGACGCCAGGATATATTATGAAAGGAAGCGTACAGTACAACCCTGTCATGCATTCTCAGACCAGAATGGAAATCCGTAGCTTCATCTTCATCATCCTCATTCTCATCGATCAGCATAAAACAGTCTCAAATTCTGTGGCCCTTCATGCCCTGCTCTCATGAAGACTCCAGTTTTGATGTCCTTTCCAAGTCTGTGGCCTTGGGTTGGTTCCGTCGGCGTCACCGGTGTCGGTGAGTCCATGGGGGCTGTCGTTGGACGGACGTGGTGGCGCCTCCTGAGGGAGAGCTCACTCACGCCGGCTCCGCGATCAAGCAATTATTGTCGTCAGTAAGGGGCTTAGTAGGTGGTGTCCTACGTATATTGGCGCCACTGAACACAACCGAAGTAACTTCGCAGCAGTGCAGTGTCTCATCCTGTGGGTTGCCTCTTGACGGCTTGACATTGACTGCTCCCTGTGGATTGCCGATGCCGGAGCTTCGGCGGGACTGACCGGGCTGTGGCTGTGGACGGGGTGTCGGAATGAGCGGCGTGGGTGCACTGCCTCTGAAGTGGCACAGAAGACAGGAAGAAGAAAAAAGTTATAAAAAACAAACAAACAAAAAACGGTCAGCAGGGTTTCTTTCGTTTTTGTTTTTGTTTTCTGCGAGTTTTTACCGAACGATCCTGGATCTGCCCTACAATCCGGATCCGCTAAACAGATCTACACCAAAATTAAACGGGATCATCTTTGGGAAACACATTCTGTCTTTGCTCCGAATTTTGTTAAAATCGGTTTCGGTTTTGCGTAGTGTTCTCTAAAGGTTAAAGTCCCACGCTTTAAACGCCATAGGGCTAGAAACTTGGAAAAAGATTCACCGTGCTTGGGACATGATATGATGGAAGGCGAATCCCATGCCTCTCCTTCTACCGCTGCAACCTTGCCTGAACTGAATCAAGCACCCATTCACTGCTGGGTGGTCAGAGAGGGGTTTCGATCCGTGTAAAAAAGAAAAAAAATCCCACCTTACGAGCGGTTCGCAAGTATTTGGGAGACGTGATGAGCGAAGGCTCCCGCACCAACTCCAAACGCTGCTGGTCCTACGTGAAGATCAAGAAACAAGAAGCTGAGAGAGTGGAACCTCTGAAGGACAAGCAGGGCTTTCCGAGGAGCAATAGTCAGAATAAGGCAGAGATCCTGGGCGATCAGTTCCGGTCTGTTTTCACACAAGACAATACCACCAGTGTCCCAGACAAAGGACCAAGTCCTTATCCTGATATGGCCCCAATACAAGTCAGCGAAGCCGGCGTTAAGAAACTCCTTCCAAATCTCCAGCCTCGCAAAGCCAAGGGACCAGACAACATTCCAGCTTTCGTTCTAAAAACCACAGCTTCAGAACTGTCTCCTCTCCTCACTAAACTCTCCCAACTCTCTCTCGACACTGAGCAAGTTCCGTCCGATTGGAAACAGGCCAACATTGTCCCGATATTCAAAAAGGGTGATCGAAGCCTGCCAGCAAACTACAGACCAGTGTCTCTGACTTCTATCATGTGTAAAGTGCTAGAACACATTGTACACAGTAACGTAATGGATTTTTTTTCGACCTCCACCAAGTTTTCACTGACTGTCAACATGGCTTCCGCCAACGACGCTCCTGCAAGACACAGTTGATCATGACATTGCTAAGAGACTCTCCCAGGG
>CM031621.1:50475168-50532668 GCA_018398815.1 Conus ventricosus | reverse complement strand
TCAACGTCATATATGCCAATGCTGAGAGTAGGGTCTCGAGTACACAGAAAAGTCAGCAACTGGAATTTGTATGGAATCTGAAAGTTGATTCTCCCTCTTTTATTGTCATGTGTACATTCCTAAACAAAACACACGCACAGTCGATTTCAATCAGATTAAAGTGAAAGGTTTAGGACAATGCGGCGTAATCCAGCTGGGCAAAGATAGGGTCAGGTGTGAATTCTGCAGCCTGAAAGCTGTTGTCACATGGGGGATGGTTCGTCT
Organism: Conus ventricosus; assembly: GCA_018398815.1. Classification (NCBI taxonomy): domain Eukaryota; kingdom Metazoa; phylum Mollusca; class Gastropoda; order Neogastropoda; family Conidae; genus Conus; species Conus ventricosus. The sequence goes on along the minus strand of CM031621.1, from coordinate 50,532,404 downwards.
ATTCAAAGGCTGTGAGCGATGTCAATGATGGCGAGCCTTAGAAACAAGTGCAATGACTTGGGAAGTGAGCGACGAAGAGCTGTCATTGGGGTTCATTCTGGTTTTAAAACAATGGCGTGCCTCGAAACACATTCCTCATTGTGGCGTCAACGCCCCCCCCCCCTCCCCCCTTTTATTTTATTTTTTATTTTTATTTTTTTGTATCTGGCGTGGATTTTCCTTTCCCGAGAAAATGAAAGTGCCACTGTTTGCTTTCAGATGCAACATCCGGGTTCCCCCGCCCCCCCCCCCCCCCCCTCCCACCCCTAAACCTTCACTAGCATTCTCTCTCCTACCCAGGCTGGGAAAGTGGTGTTCTGTGAAAAATGCCCGTGGCACATGAAGACGTTGTCATCGTCCACATTCTTACCGGGTCGAGATGTCGCGGAGTGGCAGTTGGGTCGAACTGTTGTCCAAACTGTTATCCCAGACTGCATTCTTGAGATTGTCAGGTTGCTTCTGTCGCGCCGACCACTTCTGCGTCTGTCACTGATGTTTGTGATGTGTGTGTGTGTGTGTGTGTGTGTGTGTGTGTGTGTGTGTGTGTGTGTGTGAGTGTGTGTGTGTGTGTGTGTGTGTGTGTGTGTGTGTGTGTGTGTGTGTGTGTGTGAGTGTGTGTGTGTGTGTGTGTGTGTGTGTGTGTGTGTGTGTGTGTGTGTGAGTGTGTGTGTGTGTGTGTGTTGTGGTGTGTGTGTGTGTGTGTGTGTGTGTGTGTGTGTGTGAGTGTGGTGTGTGTGTGTGTGTGTGTGTGGTGTGTGTGTGTGTGTGTGGTGTGTGTGTGTGTGTGTGTGTGTGTGTGTGGTGTGTGTGTGTGTGAGTGTGTGTGTGTGTGTGTTGTGTGTGTGTGTGTGTGTGTGTGTGTGAGTGTGTGTGTGTGTGTGTGTGTGTGGTGTGTGTGTGTGTGTGTGTGTGTGAGTGTGTGTGTGTGTGTGTGTGTGTGTGTGTGTGTGTGTGTGTGGTGGTGTGTGTGTGTGTGTTGTGTGTGTGTGTGTGTGTGTGTGTGGTGGTGTTGTGTGGTGTGTTGGTGTGTGGTGTGTGGTGTGTGTGGTTGTGTGTGTGTGAGTGTGGTGTGTTGTGTGTGTGTGGTGTGTGTGTGTGAGTGTGTGTGTGTGTGTGGTGTGTGTGAGTGTGAGTGTGGTGTGTGTGTGTGTGGGTGTGGTGAGGTGTGTGTGTGTGTGTGTGTGTGTGTGTGTGTGTGTGTGTGTGTGTGTGTGAGTGTGTGTGTGTGTGTGTGTGAGTGTGTGGTGTGTGTGTGTGTGTGTGGTGTGTGTGTGTGTTGTGTGTGAGAGGAGAGAGAGAGAGGAGAGAGTGTGTGTGAGAGAGAGAGAGAGAGAGAGAGAGAGAGAGAGAGAGAGAGAGAGAGAGAGAGAGAGAGAGAGAACAAAAAAGAAATGGCATAATCAAAACCTATGCACCACCATTCCATCAACTGAAAGATAAAATACAGGCACCGCTCACAGGATTCAAATCTTTAATGTAATGATGGAGGAATTGTTAGCCTGCACTTGCTTTCCCCTACTACTAAATTGTTACACATACACCACACACACACACACACACACACACACACACACACACACACACACACACACACCACACACACACACACACACATACACACACACATCCACAAACTCACCCTTCTACTTCCGCGTCCCCCTCTGATGGTAAATGGAAGTGCGTTCCACGCTGTTGGACCCTGACAGGGCAAGAACTTTATTCTGACGGACGGAGTATGGAGAATACCATCATCGGAAGAAGAACCAAGATTACGTGATGAGAAATAGAGAAAATGTCGGACAAATATTCAGCGTCAAAGGGAGCAATAGATGAGAAGATGGAAGAAACGGGAAAAAAAGAAAAAAGAAAACAAAAAGGAAAAGAAAAAAAACGAAGAAGAAGAAAAAAGAAAAAGAAAAAAGGAAAACATGCAGCACATAATGCAAGACTGTATGGAAAGCCAAGGTAAAGATTCCAAAACAGTTGTAGTATGTTCCTGTTTGGAGGATTTTAACATCAGCCTGGCCGTGTTATCCTGAACCTTTGGGAGCTGGTGAAACAGGTACTCTGGAGCACAAGCAAGGAGAGCATTGCCATAGTTAAGCCTACAGAGAACAAAAGAGCGAAGAAGAGTTTTGTGTGCATCTGCAGACAAACAGTGGCGGGTGGTGCTTATTCCCCTGAGGTCAGGATTAGTCACCCTCAGACTCTTGTGGAAGAAAGGTTTCTGTGGAAGACAGCACAAAGACTCTGAACACGCTGGAGGAGAATTCAATGCCTATGTGTTGTTTACTCAGACTGTGTCCGGAGTGAGGGGTCTTTATCAAACCTAGCAGGAGCAATTAACAAAACTCTTTTTTTTTCCCTTGTCCATCTTTTAAATGCTATTTTTTTCCAGTGTCATTCTCGTCTTTAAGCCATAAATGCTGTTCGTAGTATACAGAACCACTTCAGTAATTTCAGAAATGGGGGTAGACTTTCATCAGCAAAATTCATAAGATAAAGAATAATGGTCAGTTATTTCAGAGTCAGGAGTTGTGTACGTGATAAACAAGACAGGCTCTAAAACAGAACCTTGAGGAACTCCATATTCTATGAGCGTAGCAGGCGAGTAAAGGCTATTTACTGATATTGTCTGATTGCGTCCACTGAGGCAAGATCGCATCAATGCAAAGACGGTAGCTGAATACAAAAAGAGTTTTTAGAATGGAGAGAGGAATTTTGTGATCAGTTATTTAAAAAACAACAACAACAACAACAACCAAAATATCAGTAACAAATGCTCTGTATTGGAATCGTCTTCTTATATTCCAGACAGGAATTCTGTTGCAACTCTTACTCTGTGCAGTGATTAAAAACTTAGTTACAGATCAGTGGGAAAAAATCCTAACACAAGCAATGGATATCAGGGGGGAAAATCCTGATAACACAAGCAATGGATATCAGGGGAAAACATCCTGATAACACAAGCAATGGATATCAGGGGAAAAAATCCTGATAACACAAGCAATGGATATCAGGGGAAAAATCCTGATAACACAAGCAATGGATATCAGGGGAAAAAATCCTGATAACACAAGCAATGGATAAAAATCGCAAAGACAATGGAGCCTTAAGAGTCTTCAAGGATTGTGATAACAATTAATCATAGAAACAGTCGCACTCAGTCGCGCGCGCTCGTGCATGTGTGTGTGTGTGTGTGCATGCACCTGCGCACGTGTGTTTGTGGATGGACGGGATTAGGGAAGGGGGTAGGGGTTAAAGACGGGGGTGCGCTAGGATTTGTTGGAGTGCGAGAGTAAAGGGTGAGGAAAAGGAGAGAGTGAATTTACCGACATGTTCACACATGCCCTTATTTCTGAAAGCCTCTCTCTCTCTCTCTCTCTCTCTCTCTCTCTCTCTCTCTCTCTCTCTCATCGATTGTATTTTGTGTATACTTATTCCCATGTATTCATAATATTACTGTCTATGTACGTTGCATTTTTTTAAAAAGTGATTTTATGATGTGCTTATGACTGGTTATTCAATATATTGTTCATACACCGGTTTGTTTCAGAGGTCATGACCCAACATGAAAAAAAGATGTATCCGGCCCCTCCCCCCCCCCACCTCCTCTCATCTCCACCCCCTCCCAGACATACACACAAAGCCTTGTGCAAAGTTGTGCAAAGACGTCGCATCAAGTTATTTTTAGCGCTTGAAGACACTTTTCACGACAGAGAAATGCGGGGAATCGAGAAACAATCGCATCCACACCAAATGAAGAAAAAATCGGAAATGAAGCGTCGGTCCATTGGTGCATTTGGTTGGTTGTAGTCTCCCTACATGACCATGATGGACAGATTAGACTGACAGTTGACGGGTACAAACAATAAGAAAGCTCCGCCCAACAGCCAAGACGACTCCTCCTCCACCCCTCCCGTTCTCTTCCGCTGCATCCTCCGACGCTCCTCACATCGAGTAAAGGAAAAAAGAAACATCTCAAGGCCGTTTTGTCCCCTATAAATATGACCGACACGCCAACCACATTCATATATGACCGAGTATTCATTCATATCGTTCGAACTCGTTCTGCACTCTTGAGTTTGTTGCGTTACCCGCAGCAATCCCTGAATTTGAGGTTCTGATCTAAAAAGGGGAAGAAGTAGAAGACAACTAGAAAGCTTCACGTATGCCTTCTGTCAGAATCATTCACACCTATCTTGTCACCTTCTGTGGAATGCACAACCGGTTTCTGCAGCTGCAAAGATTGTTTCCAGGCAGAGAGAGGGGAGTCTACTTTCTCAACGCATGGACAGAGACTGAGGAAGACTCACAGAAAACACTGTCAAAGGTGGAGTTTCCTGTTCCAAAGGTGTCCAGTTTTCCAGCAGATTGACAATTTCCTCCAGTCGTTGCTGGTGCAGCTGGGACACTATTTTCCCGGTGATCCACTTTGAATGTCACCGTGAGCAGTGAAAATAGAGTGGTGTGGATCGGCGAAAGTTTTGACCGATTTATTGAAAAGCTTGGGGGAAAAAAAAGGAACGTTGTGTGTCACACAGAGTCTACGATTCTACTGTGGGATTTGCAAGCCTGCAGTGGTGTGCACACGTATGTTTCAACGGCATCCAGTATTTCCCTTTCCACTGGCTCATCGAGTCTCTTCCCGTGAGCACGTATATAAACCGGAATATTGTACGAGTCCGACCCGAGCCAGCGGCAAAATCTTTAATGTGGAAGTGAATGACTGTTGTAACAAAGCCACTTGTATCTCTTGTATATTCCGAGTTGAGACACAAGACCTGGAATCAAAACGAAGGGAGAACTGCAAAAAGCTGATTCCTTTACGTGATTAGCAGTGAATCGGATCGGGCTGCATAACATTCCAGACCTTCTTTCTTCTCGCAGACGGCTAGATACTGTTAATTTCTATTGCTGTGACTGTTACCAGAAATAGATTGATCAACTGCCAACTAGCCTGCCAGCAAAGTGATCTATAAACAGTAATCGAAACCCGAAGGAAACAGTTGCTGCTGAATTTTAGTGAACACTAATTCCCTCCCCTCATCCTGTGTCTTCATTCCGCTCCCTGTGTCCTCATTCCGCTCCCTGTGTCTTCATCATGTCTGTCGGAGTTGACAACTGGTCCGTTGTGATTCCCGATCCCCAGCGTCCACCGGAAATCTCCAGACAAGAAGAGTCATCCTGCCAAAAGTTGCTGGCCCTGACCGAGGGCGTGCCGTGCTTCACTCCACCCCGGGTAACGCAGGAGTGGCTTCCCTTCCCTTGGCCCGGACCTCCAGTCGCCCGCAGCGTGACCAAGCGGAGTTTGCAGAAGACAATGCGAGAATGATCTCGGGGGGAAAATGGAGTCGATGGTGTTGAGTTCTCGTTCTGTCTCTCTCTCTCTCTCCTCTCTCTCTCTCTCTCTCTCTCTCTCTCTCTCGTTTTATTCTTTCTCAAACGTGAAAACTATGGTTAGAATTACGATCGACAGTGACGGAAGATGAACAAATGAGTATGAATATCAACTTTCCATTCATTTATTCGTGGGTTTGCCTTTTTGTTTGTTTTTGCTTTGTTTTTGGTTACATGCATGTCTAACGTAAATAAGTAAATAACTATAAATAAATATGAAATAAACAGATAATAAATAAGTTTAAAAAATAGATAAAGAATGTGTAAAAGGTTAAAACATGCCGGGAGTGTGCACCTTACAGCTATATGTTTTTCTTTTTGTTCAATGATTCGGTATTACAAAGAGTCATAATAAGGATAAAGAAAGAAAAGCATTATGATATCCTTCATCAAGAGCAGCGAGTATTGCAAAAGCAGTGTTTAGTATCCTTAAACAAAACATTTAAGAAATCTACAATAAATCCTTGTTTGCAATTTAATGGACTCTGTGCCTTCATACGCAATATGAACTGAAAGCTATAATGGGTGTTTGAGTGTTAGGAGGAAGAGGAGGAGGGGAGGGAGGATGGTAGGATAGGGAAAACGGAGTGGTTTATATACATATATATTTTTCTTTGAATACTAATCTGTCGTGACATTGAGCAGATATACCTATTGTTGGTCTGTTTAATTAATTATTTTAGCTGTTTGGATTCGTCGTCGTTCTGTCTACTGTCCCCGATCTAAAATTTGTAAAGGAATATTTTTCTCTTTAATGGTTGTATATGTACCAGAGATCTGGGACAATTTGCTTTTATAAAGGAATATTTTTAATGGTTGTCTATGTACCAGACATCTGGAAAAATTTTCATTTTTAAAGGAATATTTTTAATGGTAATCTATGTACCAGAAATCTGAAACAATTTTTCTTTGTTTTTAATGGTAGTCAATGTGCCAGAGATCAGGAACAATTTGCGTTTGTAAAGGAATAGTTTGATGCACTAGAAATCTGGGACAATTTTCCTTTGTAAAAGGCTAATTTTAATGGTAGTCTATGTACTAGAGATATGGAACAATTTTCCTTTGTAAAAGAATATTTTTAATGGTAGTTCAAGTACCAGAGATCTGGAACAATTTGCCTTTGCAAAGGAATAATGGTTGTCTCTGTACCAGAGATCTGGGACAATTTTCCTTTGCAAAGGAATAATGGTTGTCTCTGTACCAGAGATCTGGGACAATTTTCCTTTGTACAGGAATATCTTTTAACGGTAGTCTCTACCAGAGATCAGGAACACTCTGCCTTTTATCTTAAAACTTATTCTGTTTTGAAAAGATTTTTTTTCTTTTCCATGGAATCACATTTTCTATCATTCTCGATAATACTGAATTTATATTTCAAAACCAAAAGCTGGTTTAGTATTCCTTTTAGTTTCGGCCTTCTTAATTTGGTCAATTTTCAGTAACAAAGAAAGCTCGGAATCGTGAGGGGGAAAAACCTAGAGGAGACAAAAAATTGTACATATGAAATATTCATGTATATATGTGCTTGTTTGATTGCATGTGCCTCGTTAAAAAACAAACAAACTATGTGAATATGTAGCCAACTTGTAAATAATGCCGTCACCCCACTTTAAAAAAAAAAAAAAAGAGGACAGGAGGGAGGGTGTTGGTAATGGTAGCATATTTCGTTTGAGGATTTGACCTATATCAAAACAGTTATTACATTTCTTGCAGAAATCTGAGTGAGATTATATGGTACAACGGAAGTGATTAGAGAATTTACTTTTGTATAGGTTACATATTATGTTCTTATACCGTCAGATTAGACGTAGTTTGATGATGTTGTTAACCATACATAGCCATGATTCTGTATGTTTACTTTGATATCGAAAGAAATTTGTCATTAGGTACGGTAAGATGAAAATGTTCTTATATTGCTGGATCTGGTGCGGTTTAAATGACCTTGAAAATATATTACCATGATTTATTGTGCTGGTTGTTGTTAACATACATATTCATGTATCGCTATTCTTAGTTTATGTGAAAGTAATGTGTATGGGGTAAATTAATATTCTGATAGTACTTTTTTTTTTTTTGCACAGAAAATTTGAGCCCGTTTCACTGGATAGCGTGCCTGTCGTTAAATCACCTGGTGAAAATTGCAGTAAACTTAATAACAGATTTTTGACCGCAGATCTTCAAGCAAAAATGAATAATAAATGTCTTTGAGGATTCTCAGATTCTGTATATATAAAAGGAAAACAGAACAAATATCGACAACGTTTTGGTCATAGACCGTCTTGTGACATAAAAAGAAAAACAAATAAATACGTGTAGGAAATGACGTATGAAAACATATGCGTAAAGGGACGATGACGTACTTAAAGAGGTGTGTGTGTGTGTGTGTGTGTGTGTAACATAAGAATATTTCTGAAATGGTAGCACCGATACTAGAGGTCTGGAGCAGTATTCTTTTTGTCTTAAAGGTCTACTTTAGAGGTTTTCGATAATTGGTCAGCTTATGCAGAAAAATGAAATGTTTGATAAATTGGTAAAATAAACATCCGATTCGCTCCCGATCACACGAAATCGATCCGCGAAAGTGGGCATTTTCACCTGTAATCAACAAAACGGGAGGTAATCAACTAAATCTTGGCATGGCTTAACTGCTCTTGGATGTGACGTCACATGATGGTCAGCAACGGCGACAGAAAGCGATTCTGATGGTTCTTGCACATCTCGCTCCGTATTTAATTTATTATGTAAAAGCAGTGACTATGATTGCGACAGCCAATGTGACTTTGGGGATGTTTCTGCAAGGCCTGTATCAGTTTGAACGCTAAGTTCTTTTTACCACGTCAGTTCAGTTCCAGCTGGACGCCCGAACACAGCATTCCGAAGGCGTACGGACTTTACTGAAGTCTTGAGGGAGGCTACCGACTGACTTCTTGATGCGATCACGTGTGGACGGCGAGCGGAGATTCTCCTTCCTCAAGCCTTAACGTGTTCATTCAATTTAACAAGTGTGATCTGTCCATAGATAAGAACAGAATAAACGTGCGACTATCGTACTCATCTGTACGAGGTTACCACTCCGCCTTCAAAGTATACGCGCACAATGCAGACGAAGTTTTTGATCCACTCGAACGGGCTCGGCAATTGTCGGAATAGCTCGTTTCCGCCGTCCAGCTGGAACTGACGTGGTAAAAAGAACTTTAGCTGCCCGGCATGGTTGCACGAACCGAATCCACTTCTTTCGAGTTTCTGGATCAGATGGAAATGTGTGCAAAGAATATCCGTCTCCTGCTGAGCTGCTGCACTCGCCTACAGCACAATATATGCCACCCCCTCGTGACTTTTTAGGCTGTGGGGATCGCCCCCTCGTGACTTTTTAGGCTGTGGGGATCGCAACTCGCGTTGATTTCACTTGGCGTTGGCTTGTTGTGACGTCACGGTTTTCGGTCTATCGCGCGGGGTTTGAACAGGTGTGCAAAAGTCGTTTTTTATCAATTAAATTCTTCCGGCGATTTAAAAAAAAAATGAATACCATACTGTAGTTATATGACATGTAGACCTGTTTTTAACAAATTATCGAAAATCTCTAAACTTTGTCTCTTTTGACAAGCATGCCCTCTCACCCATTCTTGCCGACACCAATTTCATATTTCAAAATCAAAACTTGCTTGATTTTCCTTTCAGTTTGTGCCCTTTTCATTTGACATACAGGGTCGAACTTTAATTAAGGACCACTTATACACAGTCTCACAAAACATAGAAAGAAAAACCGACAAACGACAGAAACTTTATAAATTAATGTTTAATTTCATTATCGATGAACAACATTTTGTCACTTTCATCGAAAAAAATCGTTCTTTCTGATTAGACAGGGGAGCCTGAATGAGACTACCCCCCAAAATGACATTCACAAAAAGAGTGTTTCTTTACAGTCTGATCAAAACCGAGTGTGCCCCCCTCGTGCTGCCACACAATCCACACAGCGCTGCCTCATGGTGTTGACTGTTCTTGTAATGAGTGCCTGGGGAGGTTTGCCCACTCCTGCTGCAGGTAGTGCAGCAGCTCCTGTCGATTTGCCGGAACGGGGCGATTTTCTTGAACTCTCCTCCCAAGCTCGCCCCAGATGTTCTCAATAGGGTTCATGTCCGGGCTGTTTGCCGGCCATGGCATCCTGGTGATGCCAGCTTGCACCACAAAAGTGTTCACGGCTCGACAACGATGTGGGGTGGCATTATCGTCCATGAACACAAGCCTGAGCCCCAATCTGCTGGAGTGCTGGGACAACCAAAGGCCGTAAAATCTCCTGCAGGTAGCGTTGGCTGTTCAGGTTGCCATCCACATGGTACAGGGGAGTCTTGTGGTGACTGCTGATGCCCCCATACCATGACGGAGCCACCACCAAAAGCGACGACCTCCTGGATGATGTCATCTGCCAGCTGCTCCCTGGGACGCCGCCACACCCGAATGCGTCCATCTCGTGGCTTCAACTGGAACTTGGACTCATCGGTGAAAAGCACCATCCGCCACTGAGCCCGAGTCCATGTTCGATGAGCTGTGCACCAGGCCCGGTGGGCCGCAGTCAGTTTTGGTTTCCGGACTGGGCGCCTTGCTCGAAGGTTGGCAGCATTGAGGCGCCGCCGTATGGTCATCTCACACACTGCTGTGTTAGTAGCAGCTTGGAGCCGACGCCTGATGGTGTTGGAGGTGATGGTCCTGGTCCGAAGAGCATGTCTGCGGATGAACCTGTCATCTCTTGCAGTGGACTTCTTTGGCTGGCCTGGACCGTTCTCTCAGCCGAATGATGACGGAGTGGGACACTTGTAGTCTTCTGGCCACTTATCGAACGCCAACTCGATCCTGCAGCCATGCAATCGCCCAGGTCCGGTCAAAATCAGACAGCTTGCGTCTTGGAGGCATTTTTGTGTTATGAAGAATTATGCACGTTGGGCTGCTTTTAGGGGCATTCCAGTCAGTAAAATGCTCTGCAATGCATTGGTTTTTGCACGTGCATTTGGAATTTCAGTGCAAAACTGTTTGAAGCAGTGTTCACTCTTGCTTAAAAAAACAAGCAATTTTGACAATCTGCAACTTTCAACCCCCCCCCTCTGCATGCCGCACGTGACAATAAGACAGCTTTCGCAAGCTTTGTGGAATACTCTGTTAACCCCTTAAACCTGTCCCAGTAGAATTCTTCGAAAAAATGCATTGCTTGTATTTTTGGCGAATTTAAAAAGAAAGGGCCTATTTTCGGGGTGGTCCTTAATTAAAGTTCGACCCTGTATTTTCAGTTTATATAGTTTTTGTTTGCTTGGTACATGTTTTTTTTCTTATTTATTTGGTATCTGAATTTTTTTCTTACCTCATTATCGAGTGAATTGAATGTAGCGTATACGTGTACGTAAATAGGATGGACTGTGTAGCCATGATAGCGAGGGAGGGGGTGGGGGAGAGGGAAAGGAGAGGGGAAGGGGTGGGGTGGGGGGATCGTAGTCGTCGGAAAAATTAAGGAGAGACAGAAAAGAAAATGTATGTATAAAGAATTTATTGATCAGTTTGTCAACTTGTTTCATCGCATTCGCTTGTAAAATACTGGTGGACTTGTAGCCTAAGTGTAAATAATGCAGTCATTACAAAGATTACATTGTGTGTGTGTGTGTGTGTGTGTGTGTGTGTGTGTGTGTGTGTGTGTGTGTGTGTGTGCCGGAGGAGAGGGAGGAGTGGAGGAAGAAGAGGGGGTGGGGTAGGGGTAGCAGATTTTGGGGTTACTTATTCATACCAACAAAATATTGTTCCATGTTTCTTTTGGACATCTAAGTCTTGAAGTAAGGTTGGACGAATATGATAACTTTCTTTCATGAAGTTTACTTCTTGTTTTTCTATGGTTAGATTTGATGTACTTTGATGATGTTGAAAAGGTAATGAGGATTTATTGTGCTGTTGTTGTTGTTGTTAATATACATATTCATGATTCTTTATGTTTGCTTTACGATTTGAAAATGATGCCCATGGGGATAATTAATGTTTTGATCGTGAAATTTTTCCACCGGAAATTTGGGCTCGTTCCACAGGAAAACGTGGTTGCTTTAAATCAACACCGTGTTTACTTTTCCATGTCTTGTTTGTTTATTTCTTTATATATTTATTTGTTAGTTGGTTTATTTCCAGGTATCTCAGAAACAACTTGTGATGGGAATTTAAACGTGTACACTAAATACGAGGTTTTGCTTTCATTTATTTATTTACCTATTTATTTGTTTATTTAATCGTATTCATTTAATTTCTTCTGAATGTGTGTAGTGACTTTCTGTTATGCCTTAAGTGACAGAGCAATGTTTACGTGCGAAAAAAAAAATTCTCACAATTTAAAGAGCAACAAGAGTTCGATACTTCTTTTTATATCCTTCTTCTTCTCCAGCGCCGTCAAACGTTGAGACTGGTCCCCTGGATTAAAAGAGAGGTGGGGAGGGGGAGCGGGGATTCGTGCGGAGATGAGGTGGGATGGGGGAGAATGAGAAGGAAAACTTGGGGGAGGGGGGGAGAGGGGGGGGGGGGGGAGGAGAGTCCTTCTCAGACTCTCCACAGAATGGTGCCGATTCTCTTTTAAAATGGGGGGCATCAACCCTGTCTGCTCTCTCGGCCCCTGGGGATGGGAGTGTGTGAGGGGGAGGGGGATTGGAGGGTCGGAGGCTCTGGTTGGTTTCCCTTTCCTAGTCCCTAGAGATGATATTAAGCAACACCACTGATTCACGACGATGAATAATAACATGCTACTTTTAAAACAAGATGCACATAGAATGGTTTTGGTGGGTTTATGTGATGTGACAGAATGTCAAAATTCCATTTGTGATAGTGAAGAATGAAATAGTACTTGGGGGGAAAAAGGTGCATAAGGGTTGGTTTGCATGGGTTATATGATGTAATAGCAAATCGCAGTCCATTTGATGCCAATGAATAATGAAATGTTACTCTTGAACAACACACAAAAGGTTAGTTTCAACAATCATTTATAGAAATGTATCGAAAGAATTTTCATTTGTTGAATGAAAACAGTGTTGTAGTTGCCTGTTTAATTGTTCGCTTTTTCTTTTCATTACAATATCCAAATAGAATGTTTGTAAATTTCAGCATGTTGCATTTTATTCTTATAAACTGAAGATGATTTTTGAAATTTGACCTCTTGTCATAGTCTCCGTTACTCAAACCAACGATCTGCTTGTTGTTGAGAAACATTGGAATAAATGAGTTAATAGATAAGCTAATCGCTGTTCCTCACTGTAAAGACACGTACCCATGCAGTAAATAGGTTTTATGTTTTTGGTTTTGTTGTTTGCTTACTTTAGAACAAGACTTACGCAAAAAAGATAATAGATCTGGATCTTTGTTCTTTTAAAGATTTTTTGTGTGGTTTGTTTGCTGCAGGCAGCCATAGCTTAGAGGATTTTTTGGTCTTGTTTTGTCGTCATTTTTCATTTCGTTCCAATTTATGTTCTTGTTCCTCTTCTTCTGTACTGCTGTATCGCGTGGAGACTGCTTTTTAAGTTCAAATGTCAGCCACCGCAGAACAGTACAGTTTCCATTGTAAAGTGTTGGGCTCTGGCCATGGTAGCTCTCTCAGCTCCTGGCGACCCTCCTCTTTCTACTGCCCGTCTCTCCGAAGATCCCACCCTTCCTCTCGAATGTTTTCTGTCCCATTTCTTAAAAAAAAAAGAAGAAGAAAAACAAAACAAAAAAGAAAAAAAAAAGGAAGAAAAATCATATTTCTTCTCTTACATGTTTGTCGTGCCATTTCTCCAAAGCATTCTGTTCCTCGAGTCAAAGTTTACCGTCTCGTCTCTCCCAATGACTCTTTTTCTCCTCCAAAATGTTCACTGATTTCCCATCTCTCGGGATCCCGTTTAAAAAAAAAAATTTCAAACGTGTTCTGTTCCATCTTCCCAAAAGAATTTGTTCCTTCTCTCAAACGTTCACTGTCCCAACTCTCAAAAGTATTCTGTTCCTCTTCTTGAACATTAACTGTCCCATAACATCAAAAGATTCGTTTCTCTTCTTGAACATTAACTGTCCCATAACATCAAAAGATTCTGTTCCTCTTCTTGAACATTAACTGTCCCATAACATCAAAAGATTCGTTTCTCTTCTTGAACATTAACTGTCCCATAACATCAAAAGATTCTGTTCCTCTTCTTGAACATTAACTGTCCCATAACATCAAAAGATTCTGTTCTCTTCTTGAACATTAACTGTCCCATAACATCAAAAGATTCTGTTCCTCTTCTTGAACATTAACTGTCCCATAACATCAAAAGATTCTGTTCTCTTCTTGAACATTAACTGTCCCATAACATCAAAAGATTCTGTTCTCTTCTTGAACATTAACTGTCCCATAACATCAAAAGATTCTGTTCCTCTTCTTGAACATTAACTGTCCCATAACATCAAAAGATTCTGTTCCTCTTCTTGAACATTAACTGTCCCATAACATCAAAAGATTCTGTTCCTCTTCTTGAACATTAACTGTCCCATAACATCAAAAGATTCTGTTCCTCTTCTTGAACATTAACTGTCCCATAACATCAAAAGATTCTGTTCCTCTTCTTGAACATTAACTGTCCCATAACATCAAAAGATTCTGTTCTCTTCTTGAACATTAACTGTCCCATAACATCAAAAGATTCTGTTCTCTTCTTGAACATTAACTGTCCCATAACATCAAAAGATTCTGTTCCTCTTCTTGAACATTAACTATCCCATAACATCAAAAGATTCTGTTCCTCTTCTTGAACATTAACTGTCCCATAACATCAAAAGATTCTGTTCTCTTCTTGAACATTAACTGTCCCATAACATCAAAAGATTCTGTTCCTCTTCTTGAACATTAACTGTCCCATAACATCAAAGATTCTGTTCCTCTTCTTGAACATTAACTGTCCCATAACATCAAAAGATTCTGTTCCTCTTCTTGAACATTAACTGTCCCATAACATCAAAAGATTCTGTTCTCTTCTTGAACATTAACTGTCCATAACATCAAAAGATTCTGTTCCTCTTCTTGAACATTTAACTGCCCCATAACATCAAAAGATTCTGTCCCTCCTCTCAAATGTTTGATGTCCCATCTTTCCATACGATCCTGTTCATCTTCTCCAATAATTACTTCCCATCTTTCTAACAGATCCTGTATCCTCTTCTCAAACGTTTATTTCCCCATCTTTCCAAAGGATTCTATTCCTGTCAGAAACGTTTACGGTTTCATCTTTCCAAAGGATCTTGCTTACTTTTCATTTTTTTCCCCAGAGGATCCCATTCTTCCTCTCAAACGTTTGCCGTCTCATCTTTCCAAAGGATCCTATTCATTTTTCATTTTCCCAAAGGATCCCATTCTTCCTTTAAACGTTTACCGTCCCATCTTTCCAAACGATCCTATTCCTCTCTCAAACGTTTACCGTCTCATCTTTCCAAACGATCCTATTTATTTCTCATTTTCCCAGAGGATCCTATTCCTCTCAAACGTTACCGTCCCATCTTTCCAACTCCATTTCCAATACTGCTTTTTCTTCTTCTTGTTTCTAAGAAAGGCAGTTACTTTCATCGCATGTTCATTATAATTATCATTATTGTTATGATAATTATCGTTATTAATTACATTGGATAAATATTTCTCACTGAATGTTCGTACACTTACAAACTCGTACACAGATAACAGACAGATAGACAGATTGACAGAGAAACAGACATACATAAACCTACATACAAGAGCCTGCACCACACACACACACACACACACACACACACACACACACACACACACACACACACAGTGCTAAAAATGCTTATGGCAGAGAGTATGATCGTGGAAACACCGTGTAAAGAATGTTTCTCCTGTAAATTTAACGTTTATTTATTGTCCTGTGTTGTCTCCTTACAATATAAAAAAGTTCAAAAAACGTTTGCGTCATGACTGTCAAGTGTTCGTTTGAATGATCTGGAGTTTTTCTGTTTTCCTTTCTGGCTTCCTTTCTGGTTTCCTCGGCCTTTCGGCTTGTTTGTTTCTCTGTCCACATCTGGGAAAAGAGGGAAAGGGGGCAGGGGGAGGAAGAAGAGGACGGGGATGGGGAATAGGAGGGGGGGGGGGGGGGGGGACTCGGACTCACTTAATTTCTCTCTCCTGTGCCTTCTCCCATTTCAACACCCCCTTCCTTCCATCGATCCTCTCTCTCTCTGTACATGCGCGCGCGCGCGCGCGCGCGCGTGCGTGTGTGTGTGTGTGTGTGTGACAGATAAATAGATATATAGAGAGAGAGGGGTGGTGGTGGTGGAGTGAGTTAGTGTGTATGTATATGTGTGTATGCGCGCGCGGTCACACGAGATCACGTACGTGATCGGAAAAGTTAAATCTCTCTCTCTCTCTCTCTTCTCTCTCTCTCTCTCTCTCTCTCTCTCTCTCTCTCTCTCTCTCTCTCTCTCTAACAACAAGCAACGTGACCCATCCCCTTTAACATTCCTCCCCCTAAAACAAACAAGCCAGCAAATGAACGAACAAATAAACCAATTGACGAGCCTTTTCACCACCACATAGCAGTCGCACATAAGCTTAACTATGGCAAGCTCTTACATTGTGACGAAAGTTCTGACAAAGATGACGACGGGTGATGACGTATGCTTGTCAGGTGGACACAGATGAGTGTGAATCTGATACATAGTCTCCCACACAAGGTCATCCTTCAGCAGATCAAAATACCCCGAGGAGTACCTTTTATGATCTGAGAAACAACCAAGTACGCAGATCGTTGAATGAAAAAGGCCTACACACTCTGTCTGCAACTTCCACGATTCAAACACCGAGAAAGTGAGAAACAAACACCAACGAAGCGAATAAATCAGAAAGAACAAGATTAGGAGGCCACTGGCAATGCGCATGAAAGTACAACAGAACTGAAGTTCTGTTACTGCGAACACAAGACAAACGACTGTGGTGGTAAGACATATCTATACATATCTATACATGTGCTGGCCGTTATGAACCTTTTTCTCGCAAGAGCTAGACGCAACTGAGCACCATCGAAGTGACTCCATCGGTAGCAGTGCTGTGTCTCCTTTGGTGGGTTGCCTCATATAGAGATGTTGTATTGATTGCCCTCTGTGCACAATGTGTGGATGGAGGTGCCGGAATGAGCGGCGTAAGAGTAATGTTACTGAGGAGATACGGGAAATGAAGACAGGAAAAAACAAAGCAAAAATAAAACAAAACAAAACAAAACAAAATCAAAAACCAAACCAAACAGAACAGTTAAGTACTGGGTAAAATTTGTTGAGATTTCCGCCTGCTGTCGCCTCACTTTGCAAAACAAACCAAACCAACAACAACAACACCAATAACACCACACACACACACACACACACACACACACACACACACACACACACGCACGCACACACACACACACACACACACGCACGCACACACACACACACACACACACACACACACACACACACACACACACACACACACACACAGAGAGAGAGAGAGAGAGAGAGAGAGAGAGAGAGAGAGAGAGAGAGAGAGAGACAGAGAGACAGAGACAGAGAGAAACAAAAATCTAGGTGTTGTCAGCAGAGCGAGGTCATAGTCTTACTATGAGATCTTGCTCTAACTTGCTGTCCAAGACCATCTTACAAGGCACAGGGGACAGTAAAGTCTCATGGGTCAAATGAAATAGCTATAGATGGACAACGTTCTTGCATTCGGTTAATTAAAACAAAAAAACAGAGAAACAAACAAACATTTCAACATGTTACCCTTCAGTGACGATACAGCAGACGAAGTTATCCTTTCCACGAGACTGGGAGAATGGAGCTTATGGAACACTACACCGATGCCCCAGGACGACAACCGGTCAGGACAGGCGGCGAATATGTCAGCTTTTATTTTGCATTGATATCACCAGAACGACACGACAACCGTTAAGCACACACACACACACACACACACACACACACACACACACACACACACACACACACACACACACACACGCACGCACGCACGCACGCACACGCACAAAGCCAGCGTTTAACGTTTGGCGCAAGCGGGATTTGAACACGAACGAAAGACTGCAAGCTTTTGCTCTACCGCAGGAACTAACCACGGTCCCCTAAGCTTGAAGGATCTTTACAGAAGTGAATTGAGAACTTGATAATTACTGTACCGCCAGGAAGTGTGTACAATTCAGGGAATCGCATAACCCGACATGTTAGGCCTACGTTAAAAGCGCTGTTGAAATGAAGGAATGGCATAAAGTTGTGTATTTGTTTGAATATAGTCCATTTTCTAATCAAAGAAAAGCAAGCTGCAATGAAAGTGGCGGCGAAAACAGGAGGAATGAGGGGAGAAGGGCGGAAAGGGGGGGGGGGGGGGGGGGGGGGGGGGGGGGGGGGGGGGGGCAGGAGAACACTGCCTCCGCCTGTTCTCCCGACAATATTTGAGTGGGGGGGGGGGGGGGGGGGGATAGCTAGACAATCTTCTGTCCCCACTCTACTCCATATTTGAAGCCAAAGAAATATTGAAGGTTAAAAAAAAAAAATAAAAAAAAAAAAGAAGAAGAAGAAGAGAAGGAGACAAAGTTTGAAAGATTTAAACCTTCCTTTCCTTCCCCGCTGTTTGTTAAGATGAGAGTTCCATCCCTTCTCCCCTTCCCGAATCTGAAGAATTTGAAAGAAGCCACCCCCTCCCCACTTTCTTCATCTCTCGGCGTACGCTTTTAAGAAAATTTTGTCGATGATGTAGGAGGAAAAAACAAAACAAAACAAACAAACAAAAAAACAAACAAACAAAACAAAACCAAACACACACACACACACACACACACACACACACACACACACACACACACACACACACACACACACACACACAAAACGCCCCACCGATTCCCCCCTCCCCTCCACCCCCCCTCTCTCTGTGTGTAAAAAGTGGGGTGGAAGAATGAATGCGACATGGGGTGGGTGGTTTTCAAGTGCGCTTTTATGTTCTGTGTCTTTTATCACTTTTATACATTTCATTTTTTCCCCCTCGATACTTCGACTTCGAAATATGAACAGTTGTTCCTGGATCTATCTTTAAACAAGAACGGCGAAGAGTGTCACAAAACGTCTGTCAATATTAGCTTCTTTTTTTTTTCTTTTTTTTTTTAGGGGAACAGGGAGCTACTAGCCTTACAAAATGTCTAGCTACACCGCTTAATTCTTCCTCAGAAGAACAGGGAACGTTGTTGTCCAGTAACACAGCCTGAATTCACAGACACACACACACACACACACACACACACACACACACACACACACACACACACATTGTAAAATTTACCCATTATAAATTGAAATCAAGTAATGTATAATGGAACTACAGCTGTGACTCGTTTTTTACGAATCAGCCATAGTTCCAGCAGTAGCAGTAATAGTCATCATCGTCGTCGAGTCATCGTAATAGCAGCGGTAGCAGCAGCAGTAGTAGCAGTAGTCGTCGTTGTCGTCGTCGTCGTCATCGTAGTAATAGTATAGGGGAGAATGCCTTAACAGCCTACGCCTGGCGGCCTTTCTTTCAATATTGATTATGCGAACATGCAGCCTATGAGGTTGCCTTTGAACGCCATAAATTGAGTAATGTACTATCCAATTGAAAAACCAATTCATAATACTTTGGGTCACTGGCCACAAGATTTGTGAACGGTTTAATTGACAGGAATTGTAAGCTTACTCCATATCTGTGCTATTCTGTTAGCAAGTGGGATTTTGTTCCCCCTTAAGTTACATCAGGTTTACCGTCGTTCATTCGTATTTTCATTTCAGAATTTCTCCTTTTATCAGAATTTGTTAGTTTAAAAATCTTGCTTATTATGGACTGTGGTGTGTCCCTACTTGACACCAGGAGCACAGACACAACCAGCCGTGTCTCCCCGATGAGTTCCGATCCAGCGGACGAAAGGCCTCGGAGCAGTCAATACAAATAAATCTGTCTTCAAGAGGGATTACGATGGTTCCCTCAGGCAGCTAGTGAAGAGTTTTCATATCTATAATATATTTTCTTAATTTCATGTTCCCGTTTTCTTCGTCTCTCCCCCCCCCCCCCTCCCTTAAGTCCAAATCTTTGCCAAGTCATTACTGTGATGACAGAGGGGTTGCTGGCCTGCGCTTGTTTTTCCCCTACTATTAGATTGTTCGTCTTTGTATTTGTCTGACTTTATTCAAGTTTAAAAGGCTGTGCCAGTCTTGAATAAAAGTTACTATGTGTTAGGTTTTCTTATGGCAGCAAGAGTTACCCTACTTGTTTACTGTTTATTGTTTACTGTTCCCTGCCTCATTTCCTTTTCAAATTAAAAAATCTTGCTTAAATTAATGTAATTTACACCATTAAAAATTTCATACGTCTATAAATCACCTCTCAGTCTTCTGCCTTTGAATGAATTCTTCTCAATCCGTTATCCCAGTTTGAATGACAAATCGAACTGAACGTCAAGTCCATCAGATGGGGACTATAAGCGAGTCGGACCCGTGTGCCTTCCTGGCCCCCTGCACACGTTAAAGAACCCACGGCAGTTGAAAATCGAAAAGAGCAGGGGGGTTCCCCGCTGCCCTGGCAAAATTGATGTAGATTGAAGTTAGCCGCCTGGTATTTCTTGCCAAGCCACAAAAATTGTCACTTACTGTTATCGTGTGCCATCGTGTACCGTGGAAATGGAGGACACGTATAAACCTATGTGAGAAACTGGAGGAATAAATGAGATAAATGAAAATGAGTGACTGGTATTTGAATGGTACGGGAAACGACTGAATGAGCGCAGTAGGCTGCTCTTCAGCCGGTTCTACCTGGGTAGGCAACCTGTTGAATGAGTGAGGTTGTGTGTTTATTGTAAAGCGCTTAAAGCTTGGTCTGTGACCGAGGATAGGCGCTATATAAATACCCAATATAATAATAATATAATCTATTATTGTCTTTGCTTCTTTTCACATCCCGACACAACGTTTATACTATGGTCTTCCTGTTGTCAAGGGGGACACCCGACGCATAGAGGGAGACGATCATGGTTGCGCTATGGTACCAGACACCATTCAGATCTTACTGAGCAGCGTGCTTATCAGGTGCTGAGAGATCTCAGAGACGAGAACCGGAAGACACCGCTTGACTCGAACACTTACTCCAACTGTACAAAACACAGGTCCGACTCGGAAGTTCATGAACACCCGTTAAAAACCCTCCCTACCGCACTGCTTGTCATCCAAACGCACAGTTAATGCAAAAAGCCATTGGCTGAAAAAAAAAAAAAGGCCTGGTTAGTGGTATTCACAATGATATCAACGTCTCGTGCACGTCTCCAGATGAGGGCTTGTAATGGGGTGTTGGGGGAAGGAGGGGAGAGGGGTAGGAGACGAGTAGGGTGATGAGGATGATGTACAGTTGTTGAGGCTGGGAGTCGTGTTGATGGGTGGAGTGGTGGTAGGTGTAGTAGATATTTTCGTAGTGAAGTGCATATTTGATATTTCAGTGAGTGCAGTCGAGCGGTCAATATTGCCATTGTCAGGATCCTGTTCAGGGCCACAGTTGCATGGATCCATGCCAGAAGAACTTACGTTTTAGAGAGTATGACCATGCATGTGGACTCTTTCCATCACGACTCTCGTTTTTCGTAAGGTCAGACTTCGCTCAGACCGAGAGCAGACGAAAAACGACAATTAAGCAGGGGAGACAACAACCGCACAAGTTATGTCTCTTGATTTCCCAGCATTCCTGTAACCACTGCCGCCATAGCAAAGAATAGAAAAATAGAGAAGACGCCAGCAGTACAGGTGTTCTGAGTACCAGGTAGCTAACAAAGAAGGCCAACACGGGACGTCAGCTCCCAAGAAATTCGCTGTTGATATCACGTATGAGCCATATTGCATAATTGTAGTTCGGTACGTCTTTGCTGATCCCTGTTGAAAACTAGTGTCGAAATGAGTTCAGAAACAAAGGCACTTTCTGGTAAGAAGAAAGAGGGCTTTCTGAAGCGTCAAGCAAAACAGTCCAAACTGCCTGAAGTGACAGAAGATGAATTGCTGAAGAAGGACTGCGTTACACCAGACGATGTGTTTGAGACTGACAAAAGCAACAGAAAGTAAGTGATATTTTATGTACTCTTGGCCTTGTCGCAGTGGTTGCAGACAACTCATAAGTAGAATAAAAAAAAAAAAAGTAAAACAAATGCACTGGAAAGTGGGTTATAAAAAACGAACATACAAAACAAACTTATCATCACAGAAAATTCAAAATTTTGCAATCCAAGTGGTGTAAAAACAGGACAAAAACAACAACGAGAGAAAGTCTTCAATCCTCAAAATAGGTCGGCCGTCATTGTTGACTATTAAGCCTAGGCCTATTGACCTGAAAGTGTGAGGTACTTTTGGACAAAGATTACAAGAGAACAAAGCTCATGTTTAAACTTTACGGATTTCATTGTACATAGTGATAGACGATTGTGCAAATGTTATTCACTATTGAATTCAGCAACACCGAACTCCGACATCATGATCCATGTAATATGCACAAGTAGTCAAATGCAAATTAATTGTGGAAAAAAAAAATTGACGCTTCACGCATTGATTTTATGAAATATAGGCCTACTATTTATAGTCTAAGTATGATGTGCAGATCTATCCATGCACTGTGACAATGTTTGTGAGTCTAGCAGTTCAGCGAACATACGGCAGGATGACTGCAGGTTTTCAGTGTTATCAAGAAGGGTAAGAACTCTTTATGCCAAAAAAGGATTTTCTACGTTATATGTCAAAATGCCGTTCAGATTAATCTGATTATTCAAACATAGACCATTATCAGCATTCCAGAGATAAGTTTAGACATGGTAAATAGGGGTTAGGTTTTGAATGGAGTTAGAATTCCACAAACTGCAATAATCGCATATCCTATGGGTTGTGATGTCAGACTGGGGTTGCTGAGTTTAACAGTATGTGCAAATGTTCCTTTAACATGCCAGTATGCTCATTGTCAGAGTTTTTTGATTGAATATGATATTCTGTGATGTAAAACTACTTTTTTTCTGGTATCAAAATGATATGACAGGGAAATGAGGTAGCGAGTAAGGATTATATTTCATTATCACTTTGATATTTTCCTGTCACTATTAGGTAATTCTGTAAGCAGTTAAAACATATATTTTGGACAAATCAACGGCGTTCTCTTCACTCACCTCATGACTGAATATTTCATACCTTAGAATTAAAGTCTAAACATGATAAAAGAGCATTGAATTAAGGTCGCGCTCAGCAGTCTTTAACGCTACACTCTCATCCGCTATATTATACCACAGTGTTTATATCTGAAAATTAAAATGCTTATCACATATGTCCTTGCTCAACAAAAAAAAATCAGACAGTTTGGAAATTTATAATAAAGTGTCATGATTCTTTGCCCAGTTTAAGGAAAGAATTGTTTTTTTTTTTTACATATATGGGTATTTTTATTTGGAAAAAATTGATTGTTACTGACAAGTTATATAGAACCAAAGGGAACCAAACCTTTTTTTTTTAAAGGTGATATATTTAGATTTAAGAGATTTGAAAATTAAATTCACCCAATTTGTACAGACGTGATGATGATCAGTTTATATTGACAGGACTTGATGTTTATAATTTATGGCTGCTGTTCACACACACTGACACAGCAATGGCTATTTTCTTTCTCCAAGTGGGTGACCGTAGAAGACCTTTGGTGTACTTGATTTCCAGTGGCCTATAACAGTTGAAAATAGAGCAGACAGTGCCTTGGCAACAAGTTTAGTCACTGTTACTGTTAGTTTCCCTTGAAGGGTGCAGAAGTAAAACTGAGCAATAAGCTGTAATTACAATGTACATTTATGTGGTCTCGAATCAGTCCAGTGGTGTAAGGTCCATAAAACTAAAAGAAGGCATCTGGATACAGCTGGTTCATGTATAATATTGAATGCCTTGATTATTGTGATAAAGTTAGCATAAGATTTGTAGAACCAGGTACCATTGCGATTGAAAATGCTTTGGTCATTTTCAAGGCCATTCAGTTCAGTGTTTGGTGTCCGATATTGAGTTGAACCCTGGATAACAACATGGTATTATGTAGTGCAAAGTTGATTCTTTTTTGTCATTGTGTTTCACATGAGCAGTATATGGCAGAGGGGTCAAGAAGAGGGCTAGGGTTACCATTTGTAGGGTGACATTTATGTGTGGTGATGTGTCATGCTTTGTGTGTGTGTGTGTGTGTGTGTGTTTGTGTGTGTACTCGCACATGTGTGTGTGTGCGTGTGTGTGTGCGCACATGTATGTATGTGTGTGTGTGTGTGCATGTGTGTTGTGTGTGCGCATGCACATGTGTGTGTGTGTGTGTGTGTGTGTGTGTGTGTGTGTGTGTGTGTGTGTGTGAATGTTTAGGTAAATGCTGAAACAGATGGGCAGTGGGTGCATAGAGCTAGTGTGTTTTGCAAAACAATTGTGTCTTTTATAAACTACTTTCTAGAAGGATGGGAAAGAGGAAAGAATCCACCTATTATTTCAAGCCATAGTGAACTCATTGTAACAGGCTGAATTGTACCTATCTGTACACAACACGCACAGGATGATCATTGTTAAAGCTGTGTGAGTGAAACTTGTGCATGAAAAACTAGTTTTGGTGAGGTTATGAATGTTGACTACAGTCAAAAACAATATCTGGATACTTTAGACTGATGTGGTTAATACACCTTAACAACTTCTTGACACCTGTCAGAGAAAAGAGAATTTCTATTGATTGTTCTTAATGAATTTCATTACGTAACCTATAGCTGGACTTACAAAATCAAATGTGATGTTCTTACGACATGTCAACAGAGACATTGTCCATGATTTGAAAGTAACAGATGTGAATTATAAAGTAAATATCCAGCCTGTCATGTACAGATCTGTGCAACATGTTCAGAATTTGTGGAAACTATGTCATTTAAAACTATCATGATGAAAATTAGGGAGGGGGTGAGAGTTTGATGTTGTGCCCATTGCAGAATTGGGGCATTGCACACCTAGTGAATCAGGTCCTGTC
This sequence comes from Conus ventricosus, assembly GCA_018398815.1. Lineage (NCBI taxonomy): Eukaryota > Metazoa > Mollusca > Gastropoda > Neogastropoda > Conidae > Conus > Conus ventricosus. The sequence goes on along the minus strand of CM031621.1, from coordinate 50,507,875 downwards.
AGTAAGTGGAAGTTCAGCATGAATAGTGACCAGTATTAACTCTGGAAATGAAAATTATGCTTCTTTACTTATGTTTCCAAAAGAGCTTTGAGTTTGTAGTTATTAGCGCATTTCGTTGACTGTCCCGAGGACTTCAACTTCAGTTGATAGTATTGCCTGGTTCCTGAATTTTGACTCCAGAAGGTTGGCAGCTATGTTTTGGTCGTTATAGTTTTTAATAGTGTTTTACCAGTTTTTGGCTGGTTATTGTACTTATTCACCATTGGTACTAATGTTAGCATTATCATAGTTGCCGCTATTTAAGTTCTGGTGGTGGTTGTAGGTTCAGCTTTCAAATCCAACTTGCTCCTTGTCAGCAGAACAGAGTGATAGCTCTGTTAGCCCGTGTACACTTTAATTTTTTTTTAAAAATTCAGATGCACAGTTTCAGCAGTTAAAACATTTGTGTGTATGTTGATGTATTTGTGCTTTTTTTTCTCCATTGGTAATACTAATAGGAAGCAGGAGTCAGCAGTGAAAGTGAGAGGAAATCCTAATAGCTCATCATTCTGTGTGTGAGATGATGTGCATGTGTGTTTGAGTGTGCATGTACATATGCATGCATGCATGTGTGTGTGTGTGTGGTGTGTGTGTGGTGTGTGTGTGTGTGTGTGTGTGTGTGTGTGTGTGTGTGTGTGTGTGTGTGTGTGTGTGTATGCGAGTGTGTGTGTGTGTGTGTGTGTGTGTGTGTGTGTTGAGTGTGTGTGTGTGTGTGTGTGTGTGTGTGTGTGTGTGTGTGTGTGTGTGTGTGTGTGTGTGTGTGTGAGTGAGTGTGTGTGTGTGTGTGTGTGTGTGTGTGTGGTGTGTGTGTGTGTGTGTGTGTAGCTATGCGTCCAGTAAAAGTTTATCAGTTGATTCCACATCCCTAGTTATTTTTCTTATTTTATTTTGAGAGGGGTGGGAATTGTGGGGTTGTCAAACAGTCGGCATTTTCGTTTATAAGAAAATGTGACATTATGCTGTTATTCCCATGTGCTGGCAGTCACGACCATTTCTATTTTAACATGCAAGGTCCTTATTGATTGGCTGAATCCAGCATACCAGTATGTCATGCTTGTGTCATTTAAGAGTTGGATAAGTTAAGGGCTGGCTTTTTGTTTTTGTTGTTTTTTATTTTTGTAATGACGTGCTAAAATAAATCTGAAACATCAGCAGTTTTGTTTCTCCTGGTATGTCAGCTTGTCAGCAGTTAAAAGGAGTTTGTGTTGTGGTTCCACGCTGGACTCGGCACTGTCATTATGTTTTCAGTTGTTAGGATTAATTAAACACCATTCTTCATGCTTTCCTTGTCAGTGACTTTTGGATGATGTGCCAGCCTTGCCGTCCCCTTTGGGCATCCGTCTTATAAACAGCATGAAAACTGAAACACATTGAAAATCCCAGTTGCAATACATAATATATGGAACACTTGAAGTGAAGTAAATGGAAAAGCCAGCAGATAATCAAATTAGAACAGAACTTCAGATTTTTGTCAGTCACCACGGGATGCACGTCTCCTGGCAGTTTAAAATGAGGGGTCAAAAAGCAGAGACATGAAAGAAACTTGAGGCATGAGATAAATGTTGTGTGATGTGTGTGTGTGTGTGTGCGTGCGTGCATGCGTGTGTGCGTGCGTGCATGCGTGCGTGCATGCATGCGTGCTTGTGTGTGTGTGTGTGTGTCAGTGTGTGTGTGTGTGTGTGTGTGTGTGTGTGTGTGTGTGTGTGTGTGCGTGCGTGCGTGCGTGCGCGCTAGTATGTGCGCGCTTTGTGTGTGTGTGTGTGGGCACTTTTAAAGTTTTATTCGTCTGAGTAATTGTGTGTGTGTCACTCTGCATTGGTTGAAGTTCTTTCTTTTTAAATGAAAACATGTCACTGTATGTGTGTGAGAGTGTTTGAGAGAGAGTGTTAGTGTATAGGAGAGAGAGAGAGAGAGAGAGAGAGAGAGAGAATATGAATGTATGGAGATCACTTTATATGTAATTTGTAAATGAAGATTTATAGCAATATGTTTGAAAAGGATAAAGTTTGATTTGCTCAGAAAATTTGAACATTTTGTTCGAGCTCTGTCAGCAGGTTTATGGTTTTGCCGGTTTCTGCTTCACCTTTGGTGATGTTTTTTTTCCCCAGTGAATTGTGCAGTTCGAAGAATATGGTGTGTATAGGGCCGATATAAAATTTGCAGAAAGGCAAAGGGATGCCACTGAACTTATCCTGGAATCCTGGAGACAAATCTTGCAACTTGTTTCGATTCCAGATTGATTGACAGCTGATAATGCATGTCTCAGATTGAACTTGGGTGGTGTGAATAGGCATGATTTATCTACTTGCCATGTTCTAGAAGATCGAGGGGAGAGAGAAAAGTTAGGAAAATGTGTAAGGTTTGTCTCCTGTCTGTTTTAAAAGATCTAGATGGAATGTAGGCCTAGCTTGGAACCTGTTTCTTTCAGTGTGCCTATGGTCAGTATGTTGTCACAGGTCTTTGTTTTTCTGGGTCCATTTCTGACACCAGTAGTCGAGTGACGGGGTAGTCAGTCTTGATACCAGCTTGCAAAATTTCTAGCGCGATCACTGGCTGCCCTGACTCTGACAGATATGGTTGGTTTCCAGAATTCCCAACATTGAAATACACAAGAATATTAGGCACTGGCACTGTAATACACAGCACTATCATTGTGATATTTTTTTCCATGTAACGTGGATGCTCTTAAAATTTTACTTAAGGGGCTTACTCATGACGTCAGGCAGAAAATGATTGAGATGCTGTGTTTTAAGTATGTTTAAAAAATACATGTATTAACAGTGTGAACATTCTTCAACCATCGGCTGAAACTTTCTCTGAACTATTGTTTGAATCTCTTCTCTGAACCCGAAAGCCTGCGTATGACTGTGTTTTTGACTGGAAATTCCTCAAGAAATTTGAAGACCACCACAGATCCATGCTTTCCTTGTGAATTTATGTTCTTCCCTCTCTGAACAGTGGAACTGGCAGACAGATAACAAACTCTTCCAAATCTGTTCATACCTGAAAGAGTTTCTGCCGTGTTCCAAGGATTGCCTTCAAGAAGACACAGTCCTGTGCTGTTTGCACACAGGCCACTCCTTATAAACTCGCTCATATCTTTCAAAAGGTGAATAAGCTCTGAGGTGCATTCCATATAATGTACTTCTTACAATAAATCATATTCTTGTAGAGTGTTGAGACTTACAAGTTACATTATGTCAGACATAAATATTTTACAGCACATACCTAGACACACTTGTTCAGAGATATCCCACCTGATGTCATTTTTTTGTTTTCTGGAGATCAGTACTTTTCATCTGGTCTAAGACTTTAGGGAAGAAAGATTTTGATGGAATTCCCATATGTTTTTTTAGGAAAGTTGTTATAATGAGCGTTGTGTGAATGTTTTTTTTTTCTGTTCTTTTTTGAAAAATGTATTTTTTAAGAGTTGACTTTTATGAGGTTACAGCATAGATACAGCCCTTTGTGGTTGGCTGGGTAATAAACAACATCATCTCTCTCTCTCTCTCTGTATCATCAAAACATAAATGTAACAGTTTTAAGTAGGTTCAGAACTTACATCTGTCAGCGCGACCTCTGTTTGCCCTCAGGTATAACTCGTATGAGATTATCTTTTCTGTATAACCTTTCATTTGCTACTTTTATTATCAGATTCATTCTTCAGAACAAAAAACCCAAGTTGGAAATTTGCTGAAATTAAAATCTGAAATCCTGCTCACGCACATGCTCTCTCAATCTTTTAAATATTCTCCCCTGCCACACATGTCGATTGGTACAATTTACAAACTCAGAATAATGCATGATGCTGAACTTCTCTCTCATTCTCCCCAGCCCCTTTCCATCCCTGAGAAACAAGTACGTAACTGTGAGAAGAAGAAATAAACCGTTCTTCTGGCGGTAACCCGAGTACCACTTTGTGCATGTCATTGCTTCAGAAGCGGAGCGGGAACACAGTGTGTTGAGCAGCTCATGAAATCAATCATAGGTTGAAATAAAAGACTGTGCTGTCAAGCTGTCCTGGAATTGCGACAGGCTTCTTTGAGAATAGAGAGGGATGCTATATTTAGAATAGAGTGTCAATGGCCTGATAGGGCAAAGGTGAAAGGCTGAGGTGAATGGAAAAATGGCAGGCACTGGAAGAGGCGGCTGGAGTGGTGGGTGTGTTCGTGGGTCTATTGATTGGATGGGAAAGGGATGTTGTCTCTTGATTGGCCTTGGTGGTGTATGAGTGTGTGTGTGTGCTGTGAATAAAGCATGTGCAGGAAGGTGCTTATGTTTGACGTTGGCCGGAGTGGTATGTTTGGGTTCTTGATCTGCAGAGGTACTGAAAAGGTGCTAGAGTCTGATTTTTGGAAATAACAGCTTGGATGATATCATTGGTTTATATCATATGGATGCCAGTGTTAAACAATGGGGAGAAACTGTCAGCTGAAGGTACAAATCATGTTGAGTAAAATACTAAAAAGAATAAGAAAATGTTGATTATCAAAGTGCTGTGTCCAATGCTGTTTCTGGAATAGGTACCTTTATTTAACTATCACCTTTACTTTCATTGTTATTCCTTTCTATTGATATGTGCATATTTGTGCTTTGCATTTGTCTTGTAAAAAACAAAAAATTGTTCAATAAAAAAAAAAAAGAATAAGAAAATGTATTATTTCTTAGAGACATTCCTTGTATGATAATTGTCTGTGGAAGTATGCAGGTTAAAAAAAAAATGTCATCAATGTTGTTAGACTGGCATGACAATTTTTGTGCCACAAGCTTCAAAGCTATGTCAGTGAGTACAGACACCTGCTTGATGAAACAGTCTGCCCTCCGCTCTTTTGCACTGTCTTGAGTGCCACAAGAGCACACTCCCTTTGAAAGCATCCAACCTTTTGGAAAGTCATTCATCTGAAAGCGTCTTTGAGACCAGAGAAAGCAAAGCTTTCAGCATTAACACCTATCATTTCACTTTAATCTGTGTTCCTGAGAATTCTTGCTGGAGGTATGATTACCCCCAGTTTTCTGTGAAAGGGTAGGAATAGACTTTGCTCTGAGATGGAACTGAAACGCTGAGTATTTGGTAAAAAATTGTTGTTATGTTGAACTTCGATTTTGTTGTTGTTGTTTTTTTTTTATTTATTTTTTTTACTATTCATTATTGCCAAAGAATGTGAACTTGTATTTTTTGTTTGTTTCACAGAGTGTGAGAAATTTTTATTTATTTATTTATTTTTTAAAAACATATCTATGCTTTTATTACTGTGTGTTTACTGCTCTAAATTCTGAATTTTTGTTTAAAATCCATTATGTTCCTGCAGGAGTCGCTTTGTATCAAGTAAGTCATGATTATGACATTAATTGTTCATAGCATAGGTAAGTGTCAGAGTCTAGTAGAATTCTACCTCCCCTTGAAGGTGATGACAGTAGCGGTAGCACAGACACAGACAGGAACACACACACACACACACACACACACACACACACCACACACACACACACACACACACACACATGCGCACATGCATCTACATACACACACACACACTCTCTCTGTCACTTGTCTGTTTTAATATGTCCCTCACTCTCTTATTCAGTCTCTCTCCTTGTCTGTCGCTGTCTGTTTAATATGTCCTTGACTCTCTTATTCAGTCTATCTCCTGTTTTAAACCCCCCTCACTCCCTCCACCCACTCCCACACCCCAGCCTCCCTGACCTCCCAGACTACCCACCCCTTCTTCCTACCCACCCCTTCTTCTTAGTCTGATTGTGTCAGTTTCTGTGTCTCAGAATTTCTCTCTTCGTCTCTCTCGCTCTTTCTATGTCACTCTCTGTCTGTCGGTCTGTCTCTCTCCCCCCCCCCCCCCCCCCCCCCATCCTTTCTCTCTCTTTCTCTCTCTCATCTGTCTGTTGCATATCAAATGTGAATCGTGAAATAGATATGCAGTTGAAGATCTAAAGGCAAGCGTAATGACGTGATCAGACAGTCATGGAAGTACAGTCAGACCTCCAAGTAGATTTCCCATTGTTTATAGACGGGTGCTTTTTCCCTATGAATATGTATGCCTGTCTATACAACTCTTTATGAGGTTTATCTCCCAATCAAAATTTCCTCTCTTTCAAGGTGCGTTTTTGTTTGAGGATTTTTGGACATGGTTGACTTCTTCCTGATATGCCGAGCGTATGTGCCATTTGACGTGCTTGCATATAGAGCTGGAGGTCTAAATTCATTTTTCATTTTACCATTGAATTGTAGTGATTTCAATGTAGTTCTGTCTAGGTGCAAGCAGTTTCTACTGGGAAAAAAAAAGGTTTAAAGTCCAAGCAGTTTCTAAAAGGAAAAGGAAAAAAAAATGGATTTTTTGATAGTGTAGATCTATATTATTTTAACCTAAAGAGCTTAGAATAAGGAATGTCTGACAAATTTCGGATCAGGCAATCAAAATAACATGTTTTTATTTCAATGTCACATTGATATTAATTGATCAGTGTTTAGTTGCACAATGAATGCCAAGCTCAAGTGTTGCTCTTTCTGGTGATATTTAACAATAAGCTATTACATTTGTATTAAGAAGCGTAAAAAAAAAGAAGAAAAAAAAAGAAGATGTATCCACAGGGGAAGAGAATCTGTCAAGCCACATCCATGGGGAGAGAATTAAACAGAGGTTCCCCTGTGTTGTGTTCCAGAGTACCTGTGTCCCCCAGAGGCCAACGTCTATGGCATCGACTTCACCCGGTTCAGGCTGCGAGACATGGACACCCAGACTGTGCTGTTTGAAGTCGCCAAACCCCCGCCCTCTGGTAGGTGGCGACATGGGGAGGAGTAGAGGGTCTGCTTATGACATGGACGCTGATTCATGCTAGTGGGGATGGTTGCATGTCTGCGCGCTGGATTCAGAGTGTGAGAGAGAGAAAGATGAGAAAGGGAGAGAGAGAGAGAGAAACATGCACATGACAAAGACCAGATGTTCACATGCTCACACACATACTCGCATATGTGTCTGCTCACACGCATGTATCTACACATGCATGTAAATATGCACACATACGTACACGCATGCATGCGCAGACAGACATCCGCTTGTATGCGTTTACATGTACATACACAGTATGTATTTTTGTGTTTCTTTCTCATGGTTTCGATTCACACACAGGAAACATGTACATGCCGTTGTGAAAGTGGTTGTGAAGATTTCAAAGTACTAATGAACATTAATCATTTATTACCTACAAAAACAAATTACACAGATACGCTTGAGCACAAAATCGTGTGTGGGTGGCTGCTTTTTGCAGTGCCTGCTCTTGTTTGTGTGAAAAGGAGAGTTGGAGCAGTGTGATATGTATGCTTTTGTGTGTGTGTGTGTGTGTGTGTGTTCGTGAGTGTGCGTGTGTGTATTACATTTAACTTCCTTAACCCTCTTGTATTCATAACGGGCGCAGACGGGAGCGCTGAGACAGCGCGCTAGATTTCGTAACGGGCGCAGACGGGAGCTGCCCGCCGCATGTGTACGGTACTTTTCCATCACGTGCTGCTCCGTGAAAATACTCGGAGAGCCACTAAAAGTTGTTGGGGATTTCCCACTATAGCCCAGTAATCTGGCAGCACTATTTTTGGATGCTGGAACCACTTCCATTCACTAAGAAAGAGGAGAAACTGCAAGCGAAGAGTTGTGCGTGAGACTGACCGATTTTCACAATGGCGTCGTCTGCTAACAACAGTGAGTTTGATGATATTCCTGCGTATTCAGCAGAGGAGTGGGATCAAATTATGCCAGAAGAAGAGAAGTATGAAAATGGAGAGTTAGGAGAAGAGAATGATGTTGAAATCGGCACCAATGAAGGAGAGGAAAATGGTGAAAGCTACCCTCAGTACAACGTGCTACTCGCCGTTCTGCAAAACAATGGCGACCGGCTACACATCCTGCCCATGTGTGGTCGCGTTCCAACAGCCGACAGGCCAAGCGCACTCACTGCCGAACACTGCCACCGCACTAGATTATTTCTTTTTTCTGCCTCTCACATTTTTTCAACTAGTAGCAGAAGAAATTAACAGATACGCTCAACAAAAACAAGCAGCTAAGGGCACACCTGACTCCCTATGGTTCGACACAACACCTGACGAAATGCGGGGCTATGTCGCTGTACTGATTATTCCGTATAACAACAAAGGGACGACGCGTAGAAACGTCATATATGTGTTCTTTCTGCCAGGTGCCTTTATGCTTTCATAAGAATGACTGTTTCCATGACTACCATGCGCAGAAAGTGGCTCAACAGTAGGGCAGTTTGCTAGTCTCTGTGTTTGTGTGTACGTGTATATATGCTTACCTGTAGTTTATGGTGACAGTGCTTTGATGACACTTGGCAGTGAGACTCTACTCAATTTCGTCACAGCTATACAGTGTGTAAATACATATGGACATGTATAAGGTGCTTAGAACAATGACAGAAAAACAATGAGGAACTGTGCTTGAATCTACAGTAACTGTTCAGTTGTGACAATTGACACTAGTTGTGTGTGACATTCTGTGGATTACCTGTGGGGACTGAACAGGCGGACAGAAGACAGATCATCTTACTTAGGCTGCAGCTTTCATTTCACAACACTAACATGCATGTGCATGGGATAACTGCATGTTGGTGTGCTGTATTAGAATTGTCACCATCGCATGTGACACATTGGGTGACATTTTGGTGACAATGACACGACCTTTCACCTCAAGACACACACAATCTTGCTCACAGTATAGAACAAAGCCTTGTGACCATACATGCGGAATTTCGTAGCTCTAGAGGTTTATTCCTGGTTGTGGTGAAGCATGAACCATACATACCCATTTTAAGGCTAAATTCACCAAAAAAATCTGAAAACTAGGGGGAATTTGGCCTCAGAGAATCTGAATACAAGAGGGTTAACTGTGCTTCTTACTCAAAAAACACTTTAAATGGTATCGATGACTTTGTCTTTTGAATCTTGCTTATAACACATTTTACCCACCAGCAAAATTTTGTTACATCCTTTGACTGGTTGGAAGAACCATCAGAATTTATGCTCTCAGCTACTCACTTACTGTTCTGTTGTGTTCCAGTTTGTTGGATTAGGTATGTAGCTTTTACTTTGAATACATGGACGTATTAGTGATAAGAATGTTCCTCCATCAGTTTTGGATTTTTTTTTTCTGGGACTGGAAATACCTTTTGACATAGGCTCAGATATTCGAAGAATATTAATATGATTTCTTGGATGACTGTTATACTTCCCTGTTAGTATGCACTGCCCCTCCTCCACATTTGAAACTTGTGAGTCAGGAGTTGATATCAGGGGAAGCCTCATTCAGGCATGTTGTTGGGTGTTTCCAGTCAGTGAAATGGCCAAAATTGTTTTAAATGGCGGAAAAAGTTGCTGCCCATTAGCTTATACGCTGAGGGTTTTGTTAACAAATTGGCACAGTGCATGCGAGTTCAACAGAGAAAGCAAAGACTGAAATCTCATCTTTTCCTTCATGTTCGTTTTCTATTGTTTCGATGCCTGTGCCCTCCCTATGTGTGAGCCGTGGCTGTATTGTTGTATGTCAGCGGACGGGGAGGATCTGGAACAGGAGCTGGAGGACCTGGATCCCAATGCCGGACGCTTTGTCCGCTACCAGTTCACCCCCCAATTCCTCAAGCTGAAGACTGTTGGCGCCACGTGAGTCACTGTCTCAGTCTGTCTCTCTCATATGCTGCTTTCTCTCTCATAAAGTATTCTCTCTCCTTTACTCTCTCTCTCTCTCTCTCTCTCTCTCTCTCTCTCTTTCCCTCCCCTGTATGACTTAGATGCAACAGGTAAAGTTACTTGGTTAACGAATATTCGAAAATGATTATGTAGTTATGGTTTTTAATTTGTATGGCTAAATCAAGGTGTGGGTTGTTGCATCCCAAGTTTTTTGGCCCATTTTAAGCAGCACATGATACTGTAGGTGGCAAGATTGGATTGTCATATTCAGAGTAGTGACAGATTCTCTATGTACAGACAATTTAAAATTAACTATTTAGCAGAACCATACATTGGAATAGATATGAACAGATTTTTAAAATGTGCTTTAACAAAGTTTAGATTAGGTGTCTCTGACATAACAGTGCATAGTCAGAGGTATAAAAAAGAGAACAGGTCTTTGCTGTGCCCTATGTGTGGATTTAGTGTAGAGGATGAAGTCCACTTTGCTTTGTGTTGCCCAGCACTAAATGATTTGAGAGCAAAATATATCCCTGCCAAGTATTATAGCAGACCATCATTATTTAGTTTAGTCTTACTTTTGTCATCGAGAAATGAAGGTGTTATGAATGATTTTTCTATTTATCTGTATAAGTGGTTTAAACGGCGGAGCACTATAATATGATATAATATGGTGCTATTGCAACTCACATAAATACCAGGCATATGTTTATACTGATTATGTACACCAAAGTGCATGAAAAGTTCTCATTTAGCTTTGTATATTTCCCCTTCAGATAGGGCTTTGGCCTTTTTTTGAATAAAATATGGTTTTCATTATCTCTCCCCTCCCTCTCTCTCCCCCTCCCTCTCTGTCTCTCCCTTTCATACATTAAGATGGGGAGTCAAAGGTGAATGTTTATGATATAAAAAAAAATCTTAATAATCTGTAGTCAACAAACATTGAATCACAAAATGGTAGAAAGACTGACACATATACAGATGGAGATGTTTTTGATGAAATGTGCATTTTTTTTTTGCAACAAATTTTAATCATTCTTTTTTTTGGAGAGAAAATGCCTATATGGGAAACCAGTCCATGCCATCAAAGTGCTTGTTTGCATTATCCATTCAAGGTGTCCCTGTGTTCTCCTCTCCTATCATAGTCCTCCACCACCTCTTGTTCATGAGTTTGCATAATACTTTTAGCTCATTTTATGCAAAGGATTGGAGGACGACAGCACATCTTGTGATTTTTGTTTTGTTTTGTTTTTGTTTTTGTTTTTTTGTGCTTGATGATAACACTCATAAAAATCACACTCCATAGACTATGCCAATGTTGATTTCCAGAATTGAGGTCGAGAGATCCAGTCCCTTGAAAGTGGATGTTCTAAGAAGGATGGGAGGGTCTTTCATACAACTTGTATTGCTGTCTTGTGGAAATTTTGTCAGTACTTTTCCTTTTTCTGTCCTCCTCTTTGCCTTTGCTTTTTTGGTTACTTCATACATTTTGTTTCCTATGGGTTTTTTTTTTGTAGTGTTGTCCGCTGTCTACCTACCTGTAAGCCCCCCCTTCTTCAGTCTTTGTCCAAATGGGCATCTCCCAAGCCTTTGCACTTCTTCTGTTGTTTCAGTGTATAATCTGCTGGTTCTGATGTTGAAGTCTGGCGACTAGGCGCTGATGATTTAACCTCTGTACTCCAGCTGTCCTTTGCACAGCGCTGTTTGCCAGTCATCATCATCATCATCATTCTCTTGCCCATGATGGGCGTAGAGGAGAGATGAGAGACACTCTCGAAGCCAGACACCGCCATCCGGCCCTGTCCTCTGCATGTCGCATCAGCGTAGGGCCATCCATCCTGGTCCATTCTTTGATGTTGTCCATCCAGCATTTGGCTTGTCGTCCCCTTTGTCTGCCGCCTTCCAGCGTGCCCTGGATGACTGTTTTGGGCAGTGAATTGTGGCGTATGACATGCCCGAACCACGACAGCTTCCTCTTCTTGACTGTTGCCAAGAGGGGTTCTTGGGGGCCTGCAAGTGATGTTATTTGGCTCCTCACAACGTCGTTTGTCTTCCGGTCTTGCCAAGAGATCCCGAGCAAGCGCCTGAAGCATTTAGTTTCAAACGTCTGGATTCTCTTGGTGGTCTCTGCTGTCATGGTCCAGCTTTCGCAGCCATACAGCAGGATGGACAGCACCAGGGACTTGTACAGCTTCATCTTTGTAGGAAAGCTGATCTCCCTGCTCTTCCAGATCTTGTTTAGCTTTGCCATTGCTGCTGTTGCGATCGCTAGTCTGGTCTTGATTTCTGTTGTAGAGCGACCGTCTTTGGTGAGAGTGGCGCCAAGGTATTTGAAAGCGCCCACTTCTTCAAGCTGTTGTCCGTTCATGTAGATTTCAGCATGGGTGTTGGTTGTGCTGTTGACCAGGACTTTGCTTTTTTCTGTGCTCACTTCCATTCCATATGCACCTGCCCTTTCTTCCAGTCTCTTTGTCAGGTCTTGTAGTTCTTCGTTGCTGCCTCCCATCAGGTCGATGTCATCTGCGAACCTCAGATTATTGATGATTCTTCCTCCGATGGAGACAGTGGAGTGGAAGTCATGGAGGGTTTCACGCATGATGTTTTCCAGGAAGAGATTGAACAGTACGGGAGATAGCAGGCAGCCTTGACGGACTCCAACTGTGGTCTTGAAGTAGTCCCCTATCTGGTTGTTGAGGAGGACTGCGCTGCTGGCGGTGTTATACAGCGCCTGGATGGTTTGGACGAGACCCTCCTCTATGCCAAACTTTCTGAGCACCTGCCACAGACCCTTGTGCCACACCCTGTCAAACGCTTTCCTAAAGTCAATGAAGTTGTGGAACAGGTCTCTCTGATGTTGCATATGTTTCTCCATCAGTATCCGGCAGGTGAAGATCTGTTCTACTGTGCTTCTGCCTGCCCTGAATCCAGCTTGTTCTTCCGCCAGGTGTTCTTCCGCCTCTTTCTTCAGTCGATTCAAGATGACTCTGAGCATGATTTTACTGGTGTGGCTAATGAGACTTATTGTTCTGTAGTTCTGGCATTGGCGTAGATTTCCCTTTTTGGGCAGGGGGATGATGAGTGATTGAGTCCATTCTGTGGGCCACTGTTTGTCATTGAAGCATTTAGTTTCAAACGTCTGGATTCTCTTGGTGGTCACCCTGCTATCTCCCGTACTGTTCAATCTCTTCCTGGAAAACATCATGCGTGAAACCCTCCATGACTTCCACTCCACTGTCTCCATCGGAGGAAGAATCATCAATAATCTGAGGTTCGCAGTTTGCCAGTAAGGACTTTTTATTGTGTATTTTGTGTCACTGTGAAAGGTTTTTTGAAGATTTTTTGAACATTTTATCAGTCTTGCACATTGGTATGCCTGCATACAGGGTGGAGTTCATCGTTGGGGAAAAAGAGGTGAAGAAGTTCCGCATGATTGAGAAGCACTACTTCCGTGACCACTTGCTGAAGAGCTTTGACTTTGAGTTTGGGTTCTGCATTCCCCAGAGTCGAAACACAGTGGAGCACATATACAACTTCCCAGAGTTATCATCTGAGCTGAGTGAGTATGGGCACTGAACACAGCTTATCATTAGTATGACAGTATATCATTAGTCTGTAAACAGCCTGAAGCGCGTAAAAAGATCTTAACACACACACACACACACATAGACACACACACACACACACACACACATACACTGATGTGTACAGATGCAGGAGCTCACATGTGCGTGCTTGCACATGCAAAAACACAGAACCAGACGCCCAGATGGATGCCAGCATATTACCCAGACACACCCACGTGCACTCGCATGCACATGCACGCATGCACACACAGTCTGTTGTAAGGCAAGAAGTATGACTTCTAGATGTGTAAGAACAGTAGTCTTGAGTCTAGACTGATTTCAGTATTCTGAGTATTGTCCATTCAAACCGTTCGACTTTGCATTAACTGCCAGCTAGCCATAGCCGTCCATGTCATAAAGGTATATGTTTTAAAAATAATATTTTCATTTACCCCAGCAGCGTTTGGAGGGTGAAAGGGTCTGGTATTGTGGACCTTCAAATCGCCAACTTTTCAAGGGTAAAATTCATGCTATAGACAGCTTACTTAATTATCTTTTAAAGCACAAAAAGAATCTGAATTGAATGCTCGAAACGAACATTTCAAAGAAATATGTCTAAGAAAAACTAAGTTCTGCATCATTCGAAATTTTGTGTGAATATCTGTTGATGGATGTGGTGTGATGGTGGTGAGTCTTTTTCTTTGTCCTGTTTCTAGCCATTGTGGTCTCTCATCAGGGCTCTGTACACTCAAAATCTCTTTGTAATCTCGAAGCTGACTGTTCACTTCTTGGTGCTGTCACTCACCATCATTGTGATTTGAAGCAAATGCAAGCACACCCTTACTGTTCTGGAGGGATTCTGGGATGGTGCTGTGGATTCAGCACCACCAGAGACTTAACTGTCCACAGTTGTGTTGAGTGGACAGTCACATATCATTGTCACTCATTGTCACACTGGACACAAACAAAAGCTTTGAAACTGTGTTTTTAGAGCTGAATTAAAGCGGTTGCAAATGGCAGCCACTTTCTCAATAATTGTTGTCTTCATCTGGTATGGCTTGATGCTCAAATCTACCCAAATAATCCATGAAGGAACAAAATAGAGGGCATCCTGGAAGAGCGCTGTAGAATAGAGCAATAGTTTCCTGTTAGGGGATGGCAGGGCAGCATAGGGCAGAAGTTATTTGTTGAAAACTGAAACCAAATGTATGGTTTTAGAAGTTGTGGAAAACTGAAAACTATGGGGTTTTTGTGTGTGTGTTCTGTTCTTAGAGACAAGTTTTAGTTTATAACAGCAGAGCACAGAGTTTTCTTAGAGCTGTGTGTGTTGTGACGTCTGGCATGGTGTGTGCAGTGCGAGAGATGGTGGAGCAGCCCTACGAGACGCGGTCGGACAGTTTTTACTTTGTGGAAGACCAGCTCATCATGCACAACAAGGCCGACTACGCCTACAACGGAGGGTCCTAGTGCCTGCTGTGGCCTCTTTCTCCACAAGCATTGTCACACATCATCATCATCATCCATCACCTGTCATCAGATACGTGTGTTTGTGTGTGTGTGTGTGTGTGTGTGTGTGTGCGAGTGATGCCTGTGTGTGAATTTTTCTTTTTCTTCTCTTATGAGTTACCTGTTCTTGATGTTTGGTTGGCAAGTGTGCAGAATCCTTTTTCTTGTAAACTTGGCTCAAAAGGGGGTGAAAAATGCTCTGGTGTATTATTTCATTGTCAGTTGTGGCATGCACCTCACTTGTAAGTATTGATGCAGAATATTCATTTTTGAATTTCCCACCTTTTTTTTTTCTTTTCTTTATCTATTTCCAGAGATCTTTTTTTTTTTCTTCCCTCCATTTTGGGACTAGTCTTTCTTTGTTCATGCCAGTTTAATCCGGCGGTCCAGGGCTTTTGTTCTAGTCTTCAGGCAATGGTGTCTGCAGATGTTTGTGTCTCGTGTTGTCTGGAAGCAGCCATGACTCGATTGGTGAAAGCATAGTGTGGCCAAGAGCAACTGTGGAACAACTGGTTCTGCCTCGTCTCCTTCCTCCAGTTCTCCTCATAGTTTGGGAACTTCAGTTCTCCTCATAGTTTGGGAACTCCAGTTCTCCTCATAGTTTGGGAACTTCAGTTCTCCTCATAGTTTGGGAACTCCAGTTCTCCTCATAGTTTGGGAACTTCAGTTCTCCTCATAGTTTGGGAACTTCAGTTCTCCTCATAGTTTGGGAACTTCAGTTCATAGTTTGGGATCTTCAGTTCTCCTCATAGTTTGGGAACTTCAGTTCTCTTCATAGTTTGGGAACTTCAGTTCTCCTCATAGTTTGGGAACTCCAGTTCTCATAGTTTGGGAACTTCAGTTCTCCTCATAGTTAAGGAACTTGTTGAGATTAGTATGCTTTATCTACTTACTTTTAGTTTGTTCTGTCTACATACGTTTTAATGTCTCTGCCTTTTCTTGTATGTTAGAAGATTCCACCCACCATATTGATTTGATTTGAGAGAGAGAGAGGGATGTTTCACCAGTGTTAGTGTGTTTGAAGTGATTTTGAAAGATCAGGAGACTGAATATGCAGAAAGAGATGGTGTGTGAATTTGTTGGTAAGGACAGTTTGCATTTGATCAGTGTCATGTTTAAAAGTATTTTCTTTGAGAATGAAGAGGATAGTGATATTTGCATTGTTTGTTCATTTATGTCTGAGCTTGGCTCTGAGAAGTGAGAAGACCTTTATGGCCGACTAGGCTAGGAACACCAGTGACCACATGTAATAACGAAAAAAGAAAGGGTAAAAGGACTGAGGCAGGCCAACTCAAAATCATGAGGAGTATAATGGATAACAGTTTGTTTTTTATGTTCCATACTGTTTGTTTGGGAATGAATAACAATTGTTTTTTTTTTAATGATCCTTATTGTTTGTTTGGGAGGAAGGGGAGGAGGGTGGGGGTATTGCGATTTGAGTGGATCATTGGGAAACATTTCTTTACCGGTTAAGTTTCTAGTCCTGTGAGTGTGTGTTTGAGGGCGATAATGTGTGCTCAAGTGTGTGATGCTGTGTGTGTGTGCGTCTTGTAAACTCACAATAGGATAAAATGCAAAAGAAAAAAAAGAAAAGAAAAGAAAATCCTTTGTTGCGATTAGAACGTGTCATGAATTGTTCACTGTCATCACTGGAATATTGCTAGGAATCATTGAAATAAAATAAATCCGCAATTTTGGGTTGTCGTTGCTGGGGATAAAGAACCCATCTTGACAGTGAGAGACGGTACGTTTGTGAATGCTCTGCTTCCATGCCCCCATGCCTTATTTGTGCCCTTACTTTATTTGCCAACTTGATCAAAGTAGTGTAGAGCCACAATGTTCAGCGTCTGTGGGTACACGGTGCCTTGTCTTCAGGACTTGTTGTTTAGGTGTCGTCAGCATTCTGATTGTGGACAAACGATGGGCTCCAGGATCACTTGTTTATCAGTTGTCAGAATATTAGTTGTTGACAAACACTGGGTTGTACTTGTTGAGCCTTGAAACCAACCGAAGAGAAAAATGTCTCCCCCTGGTTGTATTTAAGGGTTAGAATTAGTCTTCAGTTTTAACAAGAAATGGACTTTGTCTTTAGTAATTTTTCCGTTTTAAAGAGGAATATCTAAATTGAACTCAGTACTGTCTGAAGAGTAACTCTCTGTGTTTTGTTGTTGTTTTTTTTCTCCACAACTGTTAAGAATTTGGTGAAACATACAGTACCATGCCAAACGTTAGCAAGCTAAGGCACTTTTGGCCAGCTGTGTTTGGCCAAAATTGCAGTTCTAAGACACTCGGGGAAAGCGTCTTAAATTTCAGGCCCAGGTGCAGAGTTTTATCTTCTGCTTTCATGTGTATCATGAAACTTGGAATGAGATGATCTTGTCAGGTTTTTGCTGTTGTGCCACCAACATATGATGCTGTGCAACTCTGTCGTTTCTTACATTCTGGTTTGTGGCTGACACAGACGTTCTCTTTGTCAGAAATACCAGGTTTATTTTTTTATCTGCATGCATCTCTTTCAATTACATACATTATCCACTCAAGTTGCCTTCAAGACAGCTTCTTAGATGAGTGAAGTTCTTCAGTCGGTGTCTGTGTAGTCTTCAACTTAAATAAGGGCACAGCATTTGTGACTCTTGGGAATGTTCTGTGTCTTCACTGCATGGATATGAATCACAGTTGTGTTTTAATTGTTTGGAACACTTGCTGGGTCGAGTTACGAAAAAGGAATGGAACATTTGCAAGTCTTTTTCTTATATTGCATTTTCAGACTCCGCAGAACATTTTACAAACTCGGTTGAATACAGGCTCGCCTCACGCATCTACCTTCAGAAAATACGCTCACTGGTCTACAATCCCACTGCTCTTGGGACATGTTCTGCTTCCTCCACTCTGCTTTCTTTCTCAGTGTAAGCCTCTCATTTCTTCATGGTGCAGCGGCCATTTTGATCATGGAACGGTTGAGGCCCAGTTTTATCAACTTCTGAGTTGTTCTGAACTTTCGCTTTTTCTGATCATAGAAAATTATGTCACTGTTGAAAAAAGCTAATGAAAAATAGTAACACAGCTAGCTGTTTCAAGAGTTTGAAAGCATACACAATGAGAGATCACAATGAGAGATCAGTCAAGCACATCCATTAATTAAATTAATGTGTAGAAAGATTATGTGAGTGTGTTCAGTGAAATAAATTCCAAAAAATTTCAGTTGGAGATGAAGATACTGAGAGACCGTAGACTACAGAAAGTTTTTTTTGAGGAAGTGTCTGAATAAGCAATATCTGTGTAAAAAAATCAGAGAGACGTGAAGTCTCAAGTTATTCGCAGGTTTTAATGTTCCTCTGATGCAGTCTGTTTGAACTGTGTCAAAGGGATCGATCTGAGGCATTGTAGTCATAAGGCTTTTAGGTCAGTATATTGATTCAATCTTCCATTACATCTCCGCTTCCCCAAATTATTTTTCTCTTTATTACTCTGACTTTGTGGAGTTAGTTGAGCATTTCAAAGGGAATCACGTTTTGTACATGAGTTGTTGAGTTACACTTGTAGTCCCAGTATCCATGGTGTGTTTGGATCAAAATGTCATGACTGTTGTAATGTATGTGGTTTTTTTTTTGTGATTTTACCAATGTTTGGTTTTTACCCCATCAGTTTCAGACGAAAGTAATCATTTATGCAGTGAGTGCCGTTCCTTTTGTATGTGTGTTTGCGCTCTGTTGTTCTTTATTGTTTTCTTTTACGAAAGATTGATAAACGACGATTCAAGGAATCATCCCATTCTGCAATCTGTAATTACCTTGACCTATTTTTAAATTTTTATTTTATTTTTGTATTTATTTATTTATTTATGTTTTATAACACGTTGACTTTTTTGTGTGTTTAAGACTGAAGTGTTAGTGCACTTGAGTGGGCATGAGCACAGCGTGACATTTTGTGTGTGTACAGATTTCAAATGTAAACATTCAGGTCTGTGTTTTAATGGTTCATGGTTTGGTTTGTTGCTTGACTGAATCATTATAATTATTATTATTTTGATGGATTTTGAATTTTTGTTTTGCCTTGAAAGTTATTGTTATATTTTGATGGATTTGAAGAATTTTTTTTTTCCTCGAAAATGGTTTGACAGCTCTGATCTCTGTACAGGTGTACCTGTATCATGTTCTTTTGCCAGCGTCTCACAGAGTCCAGGAAACAGTACAGGGTCAGGATCACATTGTGTCTTTTTAGTGTGATGTGGTTTCTGTGTGTGTCTTTTCACCGTCATGGATTTTGTCTGTTTACTGCCGTGTGTAAGTATTTTTCATTATTGTCATGTGACCAATCTTTTGTGGCTTGCATGTCTTGTACACGCTCACTGTGTGTGCATGTTTGTGTACAAATGTGAGTGTGAGAAAAAGAGAGTGAGCAAATGACAGAGATGAGAAATCTTTCCCTTTGTTGTGCTGTTTTTCATATCGATTGTTTAAAGCCGCTCACGATGGGTGGATGTTGGACCAAACAGTTCCCACTTAACGCTTTAAGCTTTGTTGACGACCATTTTCTTTTTTTAAGCAACGTTCACTTCATTACTAAGTTGAATTTTTTAAGAGTGCCAGACAAACTTACCAAATTGGGGTACAGTGTAAAAACAAACACCCCCCCCCCCTACAAGTCTAGAAATCCCACAGAAGTGTAGAGTAATTTAGTAGAGGGTGCAGTTTTTTGTGTCGTGTCTGTCTGTTGTAGATGTTTATTCCAGACCTCTGTGGCTACTCTTCATAAGTTGGGAAATCTGAAATCGATCCATTCGACTAGGACAACTCCTCCCCCACTTGCTCATCTCGCATATTACTAGTACTGAAGTGTGAAGCTGTTGCAAACACATCTGGATATCTACCCTGCCGTCTTAGCTGCCATGATATCAACTCCAAAGGGTCTGGATAGCTTCACTGTTTGTCCCTAGTTGTGCTCGATGAACAGCCACCCCCCCCCCCCCCCCCCCATTACTTCATGCATTGTCACTCTTCACACAAGCTGAGAAATTAAAAAAGATAAAAAAACAACAACATAATATGTCCTGAATAAAAGCTCTCTGCTGCCTTTAAACACTGTGAAAAGGAGGATAGTGTCACCCTTGATGAGTGATTAACTTTTATTTGGTGGATTATGACAGGTAGGCAGAGATGAGTGGATTGGTAGTCAAAACCTTTATCCAATCTGTGATCTTGGGGAATGGTATAGAAGCACTAAAATTGATGTCTAGTAACATATACAAAGTTCACCCAGTAGCCACACCACCGCTGAAGAAGACAGACGGAGGTCTGTCGAAAGCTCCAAGTAAGTGCTATTCCTAGCTGAGTGACCTGTGTAAATCTGGTAGTCGTTATATACAAAGTACATACATACATGGCAAACTTCCAGGCCTATAATGCACTCCAGGAAACGGATGCGTGTAAAGTGAATACTCCTGCGCAGGAATGTGCTCCTCTCACTGTTAAGTCTGTGCTGTATTTTAAGTTTTTGAAGAGGAAAAAAAAAATTCGATGAAATGGAATTTGTTTTGAAGCAATGCTGCCATACACTCTAGTTTGAGTGTAATTTGAATTGCACTTGCTTTAGTTTGATTGCACTTTAGGTTGAATTGTACTTAAAGACATGATCAGGACAAGGTGGGTTTGTATTGGGCTTTGTGTGTATGTGTGTGTTTGTGCTTGATCGATGTTTGTCGGATCAAGTAAGAACAAATAAGTAAGGTCTTATAATGTTGCCATGGCAGCCTTTTGATCTTAGTCACCCTTAAATGTTGACTGAAAAACAAGTCCAATATGACAATGGAAAACATCACGAAAGCATGAATGAAGTATTCCTCCACATGGAAATGATACTAGCTATGTTCCCGGATCAGGCCGGGTAAGTATCCAACTTTTCACAAAAACTTATTGCACAAATTGTCGGATACTTAACATATTTCTTGTCAAGAAAACTGTAACAGGAAATTTGGAATATATTCTGCATACCCCTTTGCTCCTTGTTTTGAAGGCCAGAGGGCTTTTTTTTATTCTGCATTAAATCACAACGTGATGGAATTCAATAGAAGTCTACACGGATTCCCTGAGATAGTATAGAATGTAACTAGTAATTGATAAGCAGTGTTGTTTTATTTACACTATCCTATGTCCACTTACACCAATACCTTGAGATATTAGAACGATGTATGAAGTATTTTATAAGTGGTGTTAATATACACATCATCCTTTGTCCATTTAATCAGTACTTTGAGAGATTATAGAACAATAAGGATGATACCATATGCATCATTTTGTGTCCGCTTGATAGCTTGAGATGTGATGGAACGATAGGCAATGCTATCATATACATCATTCTTTGTCCACTTACCCAGTATTTTGAGAGACAGAATGATAAGCAGTGGTATGATTTACATCACTCTGTTTCCACGCAATTCCTTGAGATACGATAGAATAGTATGGCAGAACAGTAAACAGTGCTGTCATACACAACATTCTGTGTCCACGTATCTAGTATTTTGCGACGTGGAATGATAAGCAGCGTTATGATTTACATCATTCTGTCTCCGTACAATTCCTTGAGATAGAATAGAAGACTATACCAGAATAGTATGCAGTGCTAATCAGATAATCAGCCTGTGTTCACTTGACCAGTACCTTAGAATAGAATGATAAAACCGTGTTATAATGTACATCATCCTATATCCACTAGGCCAAAGTTTGCTCAGGAAACCGGATGTTAAAAGATTTTTTTTTCTTTGAACAGCTCTGAGCTCTGTAGTGCCCACACTCACAGAATGACATTTTGGTCTTGGATCATGGTGTTTGGTGCCAAGCCAACCCCAGAGACCCCATCAAGGTTGCAGTTTAAAAAAAACCAAACAATTCTGAGCATAAAGTGGAACCCTGATGTGGCCTCAGCAGTCGGTCAACTGGTCCAGGAACATGGTTTGACTGGTGCCCAAGATGTTATGTCGGTTAGCGTTAGCACTTGGGAGGGTTAAAAGAGGTTCTTTAGATTGGACTGTAGAATAGTCTTTATTGCATGTTTTTCTTTAAACATGGAAAATTGTGAAAAAATTCCCATTGGAATTTACAAGTGTCCTATTTTTAGTTTGTGTGTGTGTGTGGGAGTGAGTGAGAGCGTGTGTGTATATGTGTATGTGTGAGTGCGCGCGCACTCTGCAGCGAAGTATAATAGTCTGTCAGCATTTCATAAGAATGTGCCAATTAGTAATGAGTGCTTTTTTTTTTTTTTTTTTTTTTTTTTTTTACTATAGATTGCTTCATTTTGTTATCTCCCTGTTCTGCTTTACGCCTTTCCACCGTTAAACGGCATTGAAACTCTGTTCAGTGTTCAGTAATTTAAAAAACAACTTGAAACAAAGATCTGTGGCGAGTCTCCATGTGTGCAATTTTTTTTTTTTTTTTTTTTGTACAGTAAAATATTGCCGATGAAAAGCAGTTTTAATTTTGTTGAAAACTCTGTTTCTCGTCTCTTGCCAAAGTTGAATAGTTAAGCACGAAAGCATGATTAAAAAAAAAATGATACAGAATATGTGAATGATATGCATTGTAAGTGGATATTTTTTCTTGACATTCCCAGTTTTTTTGTTTGTGTGTGTAACTTTTCTTGCGTCTCATTCAAACTTCAAATTGAGCATGCCATGACAAAATAACCTTGGTGCTCACAGGCACACCTGTACTTCTTCCATACTTGCAAGTGTTACCTTGTTCATCATCTGCTATGCTGGTCCAAGAGTTTTGATAAGCACACAGTATAGTGACCATGGTGATTCTTTTGGCAAGACAAGACCCCAGCTCAAGCAGAACGGGCACCTAAAAGTACTCCTTAACATACAACAGCATCTGGAAGGTCCACGATATTTTTTTCCATGATTGCAAAGAGGGAGTCCCAGCCAGAGCACAATTCAGAGTGCAGGTGGGATTTATGTTCTCCTTAACAGTCACAAAGTAAACCTACAGGAAAGCTGAGGTCCAGGTACTTCTTCCAGGTAATAGCAGTGGAAGGTGTAATGCACTGCAGCTGCAGGTTCTTAGCAAAGATAAGAGTCCCAGCTGAAGCAAAATCAGAGGATGAGAAGGAGCAGATAACTGTCAGTTTATGGAAAAAATGTCTCCCATTACACATACCTGTGTCCTGTGTGCTTAGGGAAAAAGAGGTGCCAAATCATTTCTGATAAAGGAAACAAATTGAGCAATTGAAGTTGTTCGATGACGTTGATATTTTCCGTTAAATGTTTTTGTTGTTTGAAATAGGAGCAGTTAGGACTATTGTCCAGTGCCACAATCGAGTCTGAGAAAAATCAAATTCAGAGCCTTTACCTGAAGACTCGGAGAGAGTAATTTTTCATTTATTTGATCGGTCAGAATTGTGTATAATATTATTTCTTTTTTTGCATCTCTTAACAAGTGCAGTGTGCATTACTTTTTTTTCCGTGAACCTCTATTGTGCATATGATGATTAACTGTACAGATTGGATTCTTGTTTTTGCTTTGTTAATGTCTGTGCGTTTGAAAAAGAAAAAGAAAGTATGTGTATATTTGGATAGCTGTAATTTTAGTTTGTGCTTATTTCAGTGGCTGTTATCTTAATTTGTGAATTTGTGTCAGAGTGTATCACATCAGTCTTTTTTCTTTTTTAATGTTTTTTGTCAGAATAATGTAAAGATTTTTTTGTTGATGTGCTGTAAAGCAATATTTATCATTAAATGTGTTATCTTCTATCTCTTTTTTTTTTTTTTTTACCTTTTGCTTGTGTGTATGACTGCGTCTTTGGCCAGCCTACAATACAAAATTGCCTTCGGATCACAGATCCATTAACTCTCTGTCTAGTGCATGGATCAATTTTCAGCTTATAGGTCCATGGGCACTGAGCCAGTATCTGTGTTGTGATTCATGAAATTGTATCATACAAAACCTTGACATCAGCAAGAATAGATTTGTAAAACCCTCTTGAAGGTCTGCTATTTACAGTAGGCAGTCTCATCCTCCGAGTTTTCAACGAAAACTCTTGGTTATATGCAAGCTTTTTTTCCCCCTTGTAAAGTCTATTTTATGCTTTTTTTTCCTCTCTTTAAATGGCTAAATCCATACAAAACATTTAGTGTTTGACAATTCTAAATGCCAAAAGCTTTGTCAGGAGGGAAATTTAGGACAAAGAGAAAAAAGCATCAGAAAAATGTCTTCTATCATTTAATTGCTTCTCATGCACAAGTATCCAGTAGATGTTCTAGAGTGCAAATCCAAATTGTACCAAATTTTGTTTAAAAAAAAAAAATCCAGAAGTGGATATTGTTTGCGGTGCATGTCTCCATGGTGTTGAAGTTTTATCCAACTTGTCATCATGCAACTTAGCTGGAAAATCTGGATTCCGTCTGCACATGAACACATGGTCCCCACTTGTAAGTCATGTCTCATACTGCCACTCAACCCATTTCTGACTCTGTGGCCTTGGCTACTGTCATTAAAAAACCTAGAAAAAACAGCACATACAATGAAAATAATTCAAATGCAGTGACAACACACATTCAAGGCTCTGAAGGAAAAGTGCACGGGGGAGGTACACCTACAAATAATTGGACTTTGTGGAAGAATCGGGACTATATGCAAGATTCCAAGCTACCTCAAGTCAGTCGGTGTGGAGGCCATTTTGTTAGATTATCTCGGTTGTGCGTATTGAGTTGAGCTTAAACACCTGAACAGTTCGCACCAATTTCTGAGCCACTGGTTTTGATTCAGCATTGCCTTGGCTGCTATATTGTAGACAATCACATTAAATGGACATCTGTCACTTCCACTCATTGTAACTCTCAATATGAACTGGGGGGAACATTTTTTTCTTTGCTCGAATCAAAGCACATTACAAGTGGTGGCCTCTAGTCTTGGTGCAGGAGCTTCCAAACCCAGTGTCTTAACTCTGAAGTCTTCTCAAATAATCTGTGTGGGAATTAAATGTAGGTTCTTTCTTAAAAGGTGCTTTGTAGAAATGAGGGGAAAGGATCTTTACTCAGTAGGTTTGACAGTATTTGTAGTTTGAGTATACTTGCAGTGAAACACTTCACTTCAAACTCGTGATGATAAAGAAAATGTTGTTGGCATTCAGCAAATATTGAAAGGCATGTACATAATATTTAAAATGGCTTTATTTGCAGATTGGAGATATTTTATCAAGTCACCATCCAAAACAAACGCGCCTTTTTGTCCATAACATCCGAAACAAACCCAACAATTTTGTCCAAAACATCCGAAACAAACACACCGATTTTGTCCATAACACCCAAAACATACACACCGATTTGTCCGTAACACCCAAAACAAACACCTATTTGCCAATAAAAGTACACCCATATACACTCGTATTTCATAGAAGAGCATGCACACACGGAAACACACATACATAGCACTTGGTGACTTGCGCTGATGCATCTGACTGATATATCTCTGTAAACATGTTCGCAGTGCACAACGTGTACATTGAAACACATATCACATGCACTAAAAGCACATCATACATTCTCCGTCTCTCAACTACCCAAGTGTACTTGCACTAATACACAAGTCATCTATTGCATGTCCTCTCTCTGTCTCTCATGGTGTGAAACACATACACTGATGCATCCTCGTCACACAAATCACCCACAGTTCTGACACAGCAGCGTACATCGTGATCCTGGCAGAAGCGAACAAATCCAGCCAGTACAACTGCAACTACTGCAGTTTATATTTGTAGTCCTTTTCTGTCCGTTTCAAAGGTATATTACCTGAAACATACAACCTCTTTTGCTTATATTCCATACTGTAAATTATTCATTAACGAGGCACTTCTTGTGAGTTTGTACAGAAATAATCTAATAATTCAAACTTCCTTCAATGGTAAACAACATGTCTGAAGTTGTGTAATGTGAAAACATGTTACTGGAATATAGAATAATGGTGTGTACTGCATATGCATCGAGCGCCAAGTGGTATTCTATCCCTCCATTGAATGATTCAGCCACATGTATGGAGACTTCAGTGCTTCAAAAAGTCACAATATCTGTTTGCACAATGAAACCAAATTACAATAAAGAAAACTGATGATTGCTACTAAAAACACAAAATACTCATTTACTCCTGTATGAAAACAACGATTATGGCAGGAAAACAATTACTACAAGGAAACTAGTTTCACTGGTTTTGACGCTTTGCCTTGCTTCCTGGGTAGTACACAAACCTGAGACACACTCAACAGATCTATATTTTTTTGATTATTCAAAATATCAATTGAAAATTTTGTTATTTGTCAAAAACATGATTATCTGTTACCCAATTTTGGTCTCTCTGAGAGAGGAAGCTAAGCAGTTTCAAATGAGCGGAAGTTTTCCATCTGGGTACAAGATTCAGGCATTTGGCAAATCCCAAAATAAGGCATTCCTTGTTTTTCTTCAGTTGTGTTTTTGTTACTTGCGGGCGAGGATGTGGTATCTCAAGAGTTGGAGACTAAATATGAAGGTCAAATATGAAGGTCAATATAAAGGCTGTGTTGGTGTCATTCGATTTGAATAATTGTTTTAATCATTTGTTACAATATTCAAAGTATGTAGTGTTCAGGATGGCCTATCTGAAACATTCTGGTAACCTCTGAGAAGCTAGTGAAGTACTTAAAAATGTTTTTCTCCAGTTCCCAGAGTTGTTGCCCTTGCATTTCACTGAGGCTTCAGCAGTCCCAGGCCATATTCCTTAATTAATGCCTGTTTGGGAAACTTTCACCTGTGGTTATGTCATTTCAACAACACACTACCAACCACACAGGTTCTACAGGACTTGTACACTTGAAACTTTACTGGAAATCGCTTTTGACTACACTCATAATCTCTCACCATGCCAGGCATTTTACATATGCTTTATCATGCCTTGCCCTGTGCTGAAGATGAGGGACTTCCAACACTCCTACTCTTTAAACACAAAGTCTCTATGAAATGTTTGGGTCAGAGAAAGTTGCATTGTCAGGTGTGTTGTCAACAGCTACATCTGGTAAGGGCCGAGACATAACTAGTCAAAAGACATAAAACAACCTTAACCCTTTCAACCGTGACATAGAGTCTGGTTGTGTAACCTTCCCTGACTGGAAAGGTTTGGCTATTCAGTTGGAAGATCGGTTGGATCAGCACATTAACCCTCTAGTTTTCGTAATGGGCGCAGACGGGAGTGCTCAGACTGCGCGCTAGATTTCATAACGGGCGCAAACGGGAGTAGCGGGGCCGCATGTGTACGGTACTTTTCCATCACGTGCTGACGCCGTGAAAATGCTCGGAGAGCCACTAAAAGTTGTTGGGGATTTCCCACTATAGCCCAGTAATGTGGCAGCACTATTTTTGGATGCTGGCACCACTTCCATTCACAAAAAGTGAGGAGAAACTGCGAGCGAACAGTCGAGCGTGAGACTGACCGATTTTCACAATGACGTCATCTGCTAACAACAGCGAGTTTGATGATATTCCTGATTATTCTGCGGAGGAGTGGGATCAAATTTTGCAAGAAGTAGAGAAGTTTGAAAATGGAGAGTTAGGAGAAGAGAGTGATGTTGAAATTGGCACCGATGAAGGAGAGGAAAATGTTGAAAGTGACCCCGAAGACAACGTGCCGCTCGCTGCTCTGCAAACCACATGGCGACCGGCTACACATCCTGCCAACGTGGCCGCATTCCAACAGCCGACAGGCCCTGCGCATTCACTGCCGAACACTGCCACCCTCTCGATTATTTCTTTTTGTTTATACCCCTCACATATGGACATGTATAAAGTGCTTAGAACAGTTACAGATAAACAATGATGAACCGTGCTTGAGTTTACTTACAGTAACTGTTCAGTAGTGACAATTCACTAGTTGTGTGTGACATTCTGTGGATTACCTGTGGGGACTGAACGGTGTGGACAGAAGACAGATCATCTCAGGTAGGCCCCAACTTTCATTTTACAACACTAACATGCATGTGCATGGGATAACTGCATGTTGGTGTGCTGTATTAGAATTGTCACCATCGCATGTGACACATTGGGTGACATTTTGGTGACAGTGACACGACCTTTCACCTCGAGACACACAAAATCTTGCTCACAGTATAGAACAAAGCCTTGTGACCATACATGCAGAATTTCGTAGCTCTAGTGGTTTATTCTTGGTTGTGGTGAAGCCTGAACTGCACATACCCATTTTAAGGCTAAATGCACCAAAAGAATCTGAAAACTAGGGGGAATTTGGCCTCAGAGAATCTGAATACAAGAGGGTTAAAAGAGCACGCAGCTACAGAAATGAATTTTTTTTTTTTAAACAACTAAGCTTCTTGTTTGAATTAGCCATTGACACAGGGTTCCCTAATAAATAGGGGCTAGACTGTGTCTTCAGAGCCACGGCCGTAAGCCTTCCATTTTGACATTCTTTTCTGTCACTGACTTCTGATTCAGACTCGGTTCTGTGCTGCGCAATGCACTGGAGTTCCTCTCTGGTCTTAAGACTACATGACAGCGCTGTATTCTAAGACAGCGCTGTATTCTACTTTCTGTACTTCCTTTCTCGGTATCTTACTATCAACTTGGCTTAACAGAGACACCTACAATGTTTGTCAGCAAATTTAAGCCACAGTGACGCATCCTTTTAATGAGAGGATGAAACCATATGGTGTGAATCCACATATCCCAAGCACTAACCACTGCAACACCACAAAGGGTCAAGAAATAGCATTTGAGCAGCAGGGAAAAGCGACCCATTTCATTTCAGGTCTTGCAAAAGGGAAGTAACCGGTAATGGCACAAGATAGTGATTTCCTGTGAGTGACTTGTCTCCCCCACCCTTTGTTTTTGTTGCTGTCTGTTTGAAATGCTCTCAGACTGACATCACTCCCTTGCTGCTCATTCCCTCTCCCCACACCCTGCCACATCCACATCCACATCCAGCTCTGTCCTTTCTTCATCTCAGACCCGTCGGTGAACAGGGAGCTATCAACATCAGACTTCTTATCCCAATAATGTATGGGAACTTGACTCCCAGGTCTAAGACATCCTTGCATGTATTTGGAGTTCTTCTTCCCAGTTGGCAGGCATGCACAACTGAAGTGTTCTTCTCGGTCAAAATAGCTAGACTGTGTGTAAGTTGTGCGCTTTACCTCACTTACAGACACTTAAAAGGGTGCTGAGATTTTCCACATAAGAAATTAATAGGAATGGTCATTTGCAAGCACAAAATTATTCATGTTTAACTCTTTCATCCCTACAACCCGGTTTTCCGGTTTTCAGAAACCCTACCTTTCTTTCCTGCAGCCTGGAAAACCGGGCAGCACAAAATCCCTCCTTTCCTTCCTGCAGCCCGGAAAATCGGTTGTCGCGGTAAGCGCTTTGAACTTCGTGCGAGTCGTGTCATCGGAACATGTCACGACCGGATTGCTTGCGGGGCAGTGTTTATGAATGGAATGGATGCCAGGTGGCCCCTACAGCATGGGAAAGTGGTTGCCGCTCTATTCTGGCTGGTTTGCTACTGCATACATGGCAGTTCTCACTTTACACTTCTTTTTTCCCCCTCTAAATCCAGGAATGAAGGGAATACTCGTATTATAAGAATCTAGGAACAAGAGGAAGTAATGGTTCATAGAAAAGTAGGAATGAAAGAATTAAAAGTATTTACAACTTTCGTAAGAGGAAAATGCGTTCATCTCTTTAAACTCTTCCCTCCCGTCAAAGTCACGCACATGCTGATACGTAATGAGCGAATGAAACGAAGATACAGACGTGGAATGGACTTGGGGAGAGGGACAGAAGAAAAGGAAGATACAGACGTGGAATGGACTTGGGGAGAGGGACAGAAGAAAAGGAAACAGAAAACAAACAAACAATAAAAGCCCTGTGAAATACCTGGTGGCGCGACAAAATACTCCTCCTCAGTTTTGGTGGCATTGGACAAAATTTCCGTCCGACAGTTCCCTTCATTTTCCACATCATCTCGCAGATACAGAGCCCTGAAGGGAAAAAACAAAATCAGGTTTTGGCATATAAATCAAAGAGATGGTACACCCTCTCCAACAGGCATGTACACAACACTAGTGTAAACATACTCTCTTGCTTGAGTCATTCGTCATATAATTGATAAATGTACATTGACAAACACCTTCCCACACCCCTAAAGACAACTGTCCTGTTACCCTTTCAATCCATAACCTGTATTTAGTACACATGTGTGCGTGTGTGCTTATGCATATACACACACACACACATACACACACACACACACACACACACATGCATGCCCGCACACACACACACACGTACACACACTCACACCATAAAGTCTGGCCACTCACATTGATGAGCTACCAATGGAGGACTAATCCATTTCCTTTTCCTACACAAGCTTCTGAATGCGCACACTGCCCAGCAACATCTCCTCACCGCGCACACTGCCCAACAACATCTCCTCACCGCGCACACTGCCCAACAACATCTCACCGCGCACACTGCCCAGCAACATCTCCTCACCGCGCACACTGCCCAACAACATCTCCTCACCGCGCACACTGCCCAACAACATCTCCTCACCACGCACACTGCCCAACAACATCTCCTCACCGCGCACACTGCCCAACAACATCTCCTCACCGCGCACACTGCCCAACAACATCTCACCGATCTTCCAGTACACAGGACAAAGGCTCCACGCCTTCGGTGTCGACCATGTAGAGCTGATTGGCGGATTGGATGGCTGCCGACAGCCGCTGCAAACCTTCCTCATTGCTGAACTCTACTAGCGACAGTCGCTCCAACTGATCCACCAACTCTCGGCTGATTTCTTCAACCTGAGAAGAAACCAGATGTCAACAAAAGCAAGAAACGTCAAGTGATCAGCACCGTTCAAGCGAGAATTTCTGCTCCACAACAAGCTTAGGACATGATGCACTCTCTCTCTCTCTCTCTATATATATATATACATATATATCTATCTATTGTGATTAGAGAAAAACATGCAAATACTTTACGGAATAAAGGTGAACAAGTCACAAATGTAAGAAAACAGTGGGGAAAGTTAATAAAGAACCAGAACCAAAACCACGAAGGAGGAGTCAAACAATGTAACAGGAAACAGGAAAAACCAGCACAGAATTTCCAAATGACGGGGATGCAGTTTATACTCCCCCCACCCCCCACCCCTTCCTGCCTGTGAAGGGACCATAAACACTGAAAAACAGTGGATGAGTAAAAAAAGCCAAAATACACACTGAAAACAAAACAAAAATAAAAAAGAAAAGAGAAAGGTTCAAAATAACACTTATTTGGGTACAAAACAGACAAGCAAATTTTCGATAAATATGTCATTTACAGATGCAACAAACAACAGGCGAAAAAAAAAAAAAACCCAGACAAAGTGATACTCCCCAGATCACAATCAGAATGAAAAATGAGAAGAAGAAAATGGGCAGTTATAGCCTGGGCAGATGCAAAAGATTAGAAAAAAAAAGAAAAGAAAAAAAAGGAACTACCTGCATTACCAGCACAGAATTTCCAAAGGTCAGGGGCATTATTTATACTGAAAGACCACACAGTATCCCCATGGAGAGTTCTGTTTGATGAACTGGGCTTAAAAACAGCTGAATACTCAGATATGCTAAGAAAAAAAATTCTCAGCCTTTAACATGACAATGTAGACAGAAAGACTTATCTCTTGTTTTCTTTTGGTTTTGTTTCTTGAAAAAAAAAAAAGAGATAAAAAGCAGGATACCAAAGCATATCATTCAAATATACATCAAATCATTCAACTGTCTTTCTCTGACAAGTAAAATGCAATAAAGCAGATCTATAACAAATCAAGATCTCTACTACACTAATGCTCTACCTGTGGAAGTTTGCTCCTGTCTACTGGGATCCATGTTGGTTTGTCTGGAACCTGAAAAAAAAAACAAACACCATTTCTGTTTACGATCAAGATCAGGATTTCAGAACAACAAGGCCTCAGTTATTTCCGATGCTTTATTTCATATAACATTTAGATGTTATGAATTGATTTACATGGCTAAGACTATTTTCACTGCTGAACTGTATTGATGCTGCAAATGAATGAAGTTCTGTCCATTGTCTCCATCATTTTCAAACTGGTTTGGATTTTTGCGCAAGCTGATTAGCACTGGGAGGATATTCCAGTATCTTACAACTCTGTTGAAAAGAAATTCATTCTTATGCTTAATACTATAGTTCTCCTGTGCTGGGCCAGTCTTAATAAATCAGGGGGGAGGGGGAGGGGGGATCGTAGGGAATAGTGGTCACGAGGAGGGTAAGGGGGGAGGGTTGGGGGTGATGGGGAAGGGGGTGGTGGTGGTGTTGTTTCAGGTTCTAGAGATGTGAGGCCAGCCTGGACTTGAAGCAGTCCAGTGACTCAGCCTTCACAACCATCCGTCCTAAGTAGAGGCCAACTTTTGTGTCAATGTTACTGGCTGGTGCTCTCATGGACAGGACTTGTCAGTGAGAAGAGAACGCTGATCAAGGAGACGCACACTGAAGGGGTAGAATAAGGGGTAGGCCTATACTAGGGCAGTGGTCAAAGTTGATTGCTGTATTCAACTTCTACCTGCAGTCATATTTTGAAACTAACCACACTAAAGTTGGTACTGACCAAATTCTTGTAAAGTTTCAGATCACCCCATTCTTCTTCTTCTTCCTATAGAGTGATCCCAAACATCATGTTAACTGTTACCTTATCATGTTAGTGTGAGTTAGAAGCACTTAAAAGAAAAAAAAAATCCATGTGTTGCAGTCTGAAGCCCTTGACGCAAACGTGTGATGATCTTGACCTAACTGACTTCCTGAAGCTGCTTGTTCCAGTCTGACAGTTCTTGGCTGGGAGAAAAAAACCTGCTA
>CM031621.1:50450168-50470168 GCA_018398815.1 Conus ventricosus | reverse complement strand
TGATCTTTAATACCCAAGGATGAAGATTTTAGGCCAAAGCCTAGGCCTTACAATCTGTCCTTGTCATGCATACATTATTTCAGCACATATCATTCATACAGACAATTCAACATAGCAACATGATAATCTAATTCTACAATTGATAAGCAAACTACTCATAAAAGCACTAATGAGATGGGGGATGGTAAACAAAAGGAAACTTACAAGCAAACAAACAAACAAAAACTACAGAGAGAGAGAGGTCAGAGGAGGGTGGGGAAGAGAGAAATGGTAGGTAGGGGGAGGAGGAGAAAAGGGAGGGTAGACAGAGTGGGAGTGGGGATGAGCGATTTTAACGGAGTAGGTTTTATGTTTAGACGATTTATTCAAAGCATGGTTCACAGAAGACTTAGCGAGGGGACGCTAATCATTGTAATCGAGTAATTTAACTACTGAGACATAAAATGTTTATGCAAATGTTCCTTGAAAAGTTTTAAAGTATTCATGTTTTGTAGATTCGGTGGAAGTGAGTTCCAGACATATGGTCCAGAGTATGCTAGGCTTGTTTGTATAGATCAATGCGTGGGTAGGGAAGAAGGAATTTCGTCGAGCCAGAAAAGCTGTTCGATCTTGTAAAAAGGGCATTGATATAAACATGGCATAGTATCTGTCAAGATTGTAAACATAAATGATGCCTTGTTGAATTCCAATTGCCTATTCAGAGGAAGTATGTTCAGCGCTTTTAGTTTTTCGTCTGTTTTTTTAGAGATACAGCTGGATGGAGTAGCTTTGCTGCACGTCTATGGAGAGAATTCAGCCTTTTCTTGTGGACGTCACTACTGCCGTCCCACACTGTTGAGGGGTAATTGATACGTGACATTATGTGTGCATTGAAGAAAAGTTTAAGCACATTAATGTTGACGTAGCGCTTTAATTGAGATAACAGGAAAAGGTGTTTTGAGACTACTTTGCATACGTTTTTTTAGATGAGATTGCCATTTCAATTCTTATCTATTGTTAACCCTAAAATACGATGCTCGTCTACCTGCTCGATAGAAGTGCCATTCAACTGAAGTTTTAGGAAAGAGGAGTCAACTGGTGTTTTTGGCGGGTAGCTATAATCATAGATTTGGTTTTGGCTGGGTGTATGACCTTGAGTTTGAATGACACCAGTCTGACACGTCGTTTAGACTTTCCTGGAGAGAGTTTCTATTGTCTGTAGATCACTACCATTCGTTTGGAGCGACGAGTCATCAGCAAATAAATCTGTTGTGACCCTTTTTATCTGATACGGACAATGGTAAATCATTGATGAAGATGCAGAATAGTAGGGGGCCTAGTACAGAGCCTGTGGGACTCCTGTCTGACAAAGTCTGAAGTGGAGGTTTGCCATTAAGCGCCACATACTGAGTCCTATCGTTCAAGTATGACTGGAATAATGAGATTGTCGGGGTATGGTTCAAGTAGAGAGATAGTTTCTTTAGAAGAATGGAATGATCAACAAGATCAAACGCCTTTTTGAAGTCAAGAAAGACAACCCCTGTCATTTGTGATTGGTTCATATTTGAAAGCCCTGAGTCACACATTCGTGATAATGCTGTGTGGCAGGAATGATTAGATCGGGAATCCAGATTGGAGTGGGTGAAATAGTTTGTTTTTCTCCATGAATGAGATACGTTTTGTGTGTATGTGTCTTTCAAGGGGTTTGGATAGAATCGATAGTAAGGATATAGGTCTGAAATTATTTGGATCCGACAAATCATTTGATTTGGAAGGGGGATTACTTTGGCGTTTTTGAACGCCTGCGGGAAAACATTAGTTCAAAGGATAGATTATATATGTATGTAAGAGACTCAACAATGTAAGGTAGAGCGAGTTTGAGAAGAAATGCGGGTATGTTATCAGGACCATGGATTTTTTTATTCTTTAATTGCGCTATGTGCATACCTACTTCATGTACAGCAAGAAGGGGAATTTTAATTGAGTTACTGGATCCAAGTTTTTGTTTGCAAAATGATATTAGGGAAGTCGGGCATGTATATTCATTTGGTGCTCTAACGTCTGTGAAGCTTGAGTAAGGGTATCTGATAATGACAGAAAGTGGGTATTAAATTTGTCCGGGGTGATGTTGGTGCTTGAAGTTTGTGAATTTGTACGCTTGTTGCGTAACAATAGTGTTTATTGCCTCCACATTGGGGCTGTGGATTTGCATCCGTTATCATTTGACTGAAGTAGTCTCGTTTGGCTTTTTCAACTTCGTTTGAAACAAAGTTTCTCTGCTCTTTGTATTCGTTTAAACAAATTTGCTGCCTTGAGTTGGTCACGTAGTACCATTTCTTGCAGCAATTCTGGAGTTAACCACGGGTTCATCTGCGGATGCCTAACTCTTTTTTGATGTAACGGCGCGTGTTTTTTTATGATGGTGAGGAATGTTGGTACCAGAAGGACAGTGCATCATCGACGTCTGAGTAATTATAAGTTAGTGAAATGGGGAAATGTTTAAGTCATAGAGGTATGCTGCTTCATTAAACTTTTTGAAAGAGCGGATTGGATGGTCGTGTGACCTTTGGGTGGTGTTTTGGGAGCCTTAAGGACCACGTGCAGAAGACTGGACAGTGATCACTAATACCAGAATGTACCACTGAACACATCTAGTATTGCGGATTTGTTGTTAGTGTACACATGATCAATAAGTGTCGCAGTTGTTTTAGTTATCTTGTTGGGGTTTGTACTAACTGATGGAGTGCATGAAATGATAGTGTACTTGTCCAAGCTGGTTGTTGTTTTAACATATCATTATTGAAGTCCCCTAACAGTAGTATATTTGAATTGTTGTGACAGATCCAATCCATCATTTGTACAAAGTTGTCATACCATTCGTATGTGGAAGATGGGTGTCTATATAAATGTCCGATTAGTAATGGCGGTGATTTGGAGTTTTTTATTTCAATCCAGATACATTGACAGTATCAGTTTCAAGATCAGTTCTGCGTCGGGTAATGTTGGCAATTGATTGATGAATGTATACGGCAAGGCCAGTATGTGGGGTTGATCACTGTCGCGTCGTTCTATGCTGTATTCAGGAATGCAAATAAGGTTATCTGTTATGCGAGAGTCTAACCCTTTTTTCACTTATGCCAAATACTTGTACTGGATGGGGTGACTGTTTTTAAGAGAGATGGGATTTCATGGACCTTATTAAATAAATGATAGACATTGAGATGTCCAACTGGGAAATCCTGGGACAGTGGGATTATTGGAAGGCATGGGTAGTAAGGGAACAGAGGCACAAATCAAGAGGGGAAGACAGTTTTCACAAAAAAGACACAGAGGAGAGAGAGAGAAGGAGAGAGAGAGAGAGAGAGGAGAGAGAGAGAGAGAGAGAGGAAGAGAGAGGAGAGAGAGAGAGAGAGATGTTTGATGGTTCCCTTGTCGCCTACTTGTCATACTTCCTGTCAACTCGTCAGGAAAGATGTCAAAACATTTCTCGGGAACCCTCCGCTGACCCACTTGGGACACATACTGATCCAGTACCAGACCAACATTGCCAGAATGGCATATGGGTGGTTTTCAAAAAAGTACATTTCTTGTCCGGTACTTTAAAAAAAATCCTATGGCTACATTTGAAGTCTATCTTCCCCTATTGTTTCAATTGAGAGCAATATGTGAGAGTAACTGAGATACCAAACTTTTAAAATATTCTATGGATTTTTGCTGTGGCCGTTATCAATATAAGGGGGGAAGCTAAAAAGGGTTGTCCCCCGCAAGATGACAAAATTTGGACTGTCATGAAATTCAGAAAAAAAATCCAGGGCCAAAACAAAACATTTTTTGGGTTATTCTTTAATTTGCTAGGCTAGAACCCCCAACACACCCCAAAAAAAATAAAACCCTCCCCACACACACCACACACCACACACACAACAACCACACACGTGCACACCACAAAAACCCACACAACATGCCACTCTCTCTTCCTCACCCACACACACACACACACCACCAACACACACCACACACACACAGAGTCACACCCCAAACACCACACACACACACACACACACCACACCACACTGAAACATGCAGTCTCTCTCTCTTCTTCTCACAAACACAACAACACACACCAAAAACCCCCAACACACACACACAGAGCATGCACTTGCTTTGACTCTCGGGTAAAGCAGTAGTATTCAAGGGGGAGGGGTTTTCTTTTTTGTTTGCTGGTGCATTTTTTGCACTGGAGCAAAAGTCTCAAAATTTCCCCCTTTAGATTCAATTTTCTGAGCACTTTGATTTTTTGCGTTGGGGGGCCATGTGTTGGTTGTACCTTAGACCGGTGTGTAATATTGATAAAAATAATGCTCACCATGCCACACGTTACACAAGACCACACGTGACACACACACAAAAAAATGAACAGCCCCAAAAGATCTTTGACAAAATGTGCACACACATACACGTAGCACAAGACAGACTCCATTCCCCCCCCCCACCCCCCCCCCCCCCCCCCACACACAAAAAAGAAAGACGCGACAGACAGACAGAAGACGCAGACACCACACACACCCACCCCACACCACACCACACACCAAAACACAACAACATAAGTTAAATACTTTTGTGTAAACAAAGTAAATTTAAACGATCTAAAATTTTCTGCTTGTGTCTTCAGTGAGCTTTTGTCTGTTTTCACTTACATGTTAATTTAAATTTTTTGCAAATTGTGTGTATGTCCTTTTCACTGGGTGTGTGTGTGTGTGGTGTTGTGTTGTGTGTGTGCTGTGTGTGTGTGTGTGTGTGTGTGCATGTGGGGTTTTGGTGTTGTGTGTGTTGTTGTCTGTGTGTGTGCGTGCGTTTATGCAGTCATGCGTGCATGTGGTGGGGTTGTGTGTGTGTGTGGGGTTTGTGTGTGTATGCATATGTGCACCCGGTTGTTTGCAGTCATGAGTCGCGGGGTAGCACATGAAATAAATGTGTTTTGTGTGTGTGTGGTGTCTGTGGTGTGTGTTGTGGTGTTGTTTTGTGTGTGGTGTCGGGGTGCTGGGGCGTTGTGTTGTTGTGTATGTATGTGTGTGTGTGGTGTGCGGTGTGTGTGTGGTGTGTGGTGTGTTGTTGTGTGGGTGTGTGTGTGTGGTGTGTGTGCGTGCGTATGTGGTCTTCTGTGTGTTTTTTAAAATTCATTCCCCCACACTTCGAATAAATGCAAATAAAGTGACAGTAAGGTTATGGAAAATTGGTAAACATCTTTACATCAGTGAAAAACTGTTTTCAAAAAAATTCAAAAGTTTGGGGAAAATAGGTTATTGATTTTAAAATTGTGAGATTATTGTTTAAATTAAAATATTTTTTTTTAAATTATTCTGGCTGACATAAAAATTTAATCTAAAACTTCGATTTTGGCAAGTAGCATTGTTAAGGCAGAATTTGTTCCATGATTTTAAAAGGGGAAAAAAGTTTATTTTCTCTTTCATCTACATTTGTTTTATTGCTCTGTTTTCTTAAAATTAAAATTAAACTGATGGAACTCTCATTCATGTATTTTAAATGGCGAAAATTTTTTTTTTTTTTTGTGTTCTAGTGTGCCAATGAGTGCTAAATGTGCGTCTAATGATAATGATTTGTTTTCTTTCAAAAAGGAAAAAAGGGTGATATATAGATATGTAAACCCCGACAAATGCAAGAATCTTGTTCGAAAAAATACAGTTTAAAAAAAAAGGGCCCCAACAGGGCAGAAAAATTTTTGGCTGTTACCCTTTAACCTGGATAAAGAACCGTATTCCCTAAGGGCCTTCTTACTTCACAAAAATCATGAACCATTTTTAAAATTAATGGGTTGAAAACTTTTTTTTTTTCTTACTCTTCCCAGTGAGTAGTACATTGTACATACACAGGGGGGGGAAGCAGGGGGGGCGGGGGGGGGGGGGGGGGGGGGGGGGCTTTGACCCCCCCCCAAAAAAAATATTGGGGGGGGGGGGGGGGGCGTTATTACTCCCCCCTATATTGAGCCCTCAAAAAATAGGAAAAGAGAGGAAAGGAAGAGGAGGGGATTGTTTGGGTGATTGTTGATCTTTAATCCCCAAGGATGAAGATTTAGGCCAAGCCTGTCTTACAATCTGCCCTTGTCATGTTTACATTTTTTCAGACTTTCTTTCATACAGAAAATTCAACATAGCAACATGTAATTAATTTACAAGATAGAAAAACTTCATAAAAAATAATGAGAGGGGGAGGGTTTTAAAAAAAAAGGAAATTTTCAAAGAAACAAACAAACAAAAACTACAGAGAGAGAGAGGTCAGAGGAGGGGGGGGAAAGAGGAGGGTAGGAGGGGGAGGGGGAAAAGGGAGGGTAGACGGTGGGGGGGGGTGAGGTTTTTTACGGAGTGGTTTATGTTTAGAGATTTTTAAAAGCATGGTTACGAAACTTAGCGAGTGGACGTAATCTTTGAAAATGAGTAATTAACTACTGAGCATAAAATGTTTATGCAATTTTCCCTTTGAATTTTTTAAAGTATTCATGTTTTTTTGATTCGGGGGAAAGTAGTTCCGACATAGGGTCCAGAGTATGCTAGGTTTGTTTTGTAAAATAAATGCGTGGGTGGGAAGAAGGAATTTCGTCGACCCAGAAAAGCTGTTGATTTGAAAAAAAGGGCATTGATTTAACATGGCATGATCTGTCAAGATTGTTAAAAAAAATGGCCTTGTTGAATTTCCAAGGGGGGTATTCAGAGGAAGTATGTTCAGCGCTTTTGTTTTTCGTCTGTTGTTGAGATCAGCGGGATGGAGTAGCTTTGCTGCACTCTTGGAGAAAATTAGCCTTTTTTGTGGGTCACTCTCCCGTCCACCTGTTGAGGCGAAAATTGATACGTGATTTTTATGTGTGCATTAAAGAAAATTTTAAAGGACATTAATGTTGACGTAGCGTTTAATTGAGATAACGGGAAAAAAGGTGTTTTGAGATACTTTGATCGTTATTAGATGAGATTGCCTTTCATTCTTTATTATTGTTAACCCAAAATCGATGTGTTCCTGCTCGATGAAGTGCCATTCAACTGAATTTTAGGAAAGAGGAGTCAACTGGGTTTTTGGCGGGTGTATAATCAAGATTTGGTTTTGGTGGGGGTATGCCCATTGAGTTTGAATGACACCAGTCTGACACGTCGTTTGGACTTTCGGGGAAGAAGTTTTATTGTCTGTAGTCACTACCATTCGTTTGGAGCGCGGTATCAGCAAATAAATCTGTTGTGACCTTTTCTCTGATCGGCATGGTAAATCATTGTTGAAGTGCGATAGTGGGGGCCTGTTCGGCCCTGGGGACTCCATTTTGAAAAAGTCAAAGTGGGGGTTTTCCCATTAAGGCACTACTGAGCCCTATGTTAAGTATGATAAAATAATGAGTTGTGGGGTATGGTTCAAGTAGGAGTAGTTTCTTTGAAGAAGGGAAATGATCAACAAGATCAAAGCCTTTTAAAAGTCAAGAAGAAAACCCCCTGTCATTTGGAGGGTTCTATTTGAAGATGAGCCCAAATTCGTGAAAATGCTGTGTGGCGGGGATGTTTTAGTCGGAATCCAGTTGGAGTGGGTGAAATATTTTGTTTTTCCCCATGAATGAGTCGTGTGTGTGTTGGTCTTTAAAGGGGGTTTTTGGTAGATCGATAGAGGAAAGGGTTTTAAAATTATTTGGATCCGACAAATTTTTGGGTTTTGGAAGGGGGATTTTTTTGGGCGTTTTTGACGCCGCGGGGAAAACATTATTTTCAATGGATGTTATATAGAGTAAGAGATCAACAATGTAAGGTGAGCGAGTTTGAGAAAAAATGGGGTTGTTTGGACCCCATGGTTTTTTTTTTTTTAATTGCGTTTTTGTGATACCTACTTTGTCAGCAAGAAGGGGGAAATTTTAATTTTGAGTTACTGGCCCAAGTTTTTGTTTGAAAAATTGATATTAGGGAAGCGGGCTGATTTCTTTTGGTGCTCTTAACGTCTGTGAAGCTTGGTAAGGGTATTGAAATGCGAAAGTGGGTTTAAAAATTTGTCGGGGTGATTTTGGTGCTTGAATTTTGTGAATTTGTCGCTTGTTGGTACAATGGTTTTTATTCCCCTCCCATTGGGGCTGTGGTTTTTGCACCCGTTATCATTTGATGAAGAGTCTGTTTGGCTTTTTCAACTTTTTTAAAAACAAAGTTTCTCGCTCTTTGTATTCGAAAAACAAATTTGCTCCCTTGAGTTGGTCCGTGTCCATTTCTTGCGCAATTCTGGAGTTAACCACGGGTTTCTGGGTGCCTAACTCTTTTTGATGTAAGGCGGTGTTTTTTTAGTGGTGGGAATTTTTGGTCCCAGAAGGACGGCTCTCGACGTTGGTAATTATAAGTTAAGTGAAGGGGGGGGAAATGTTTAAAAGTCATAGAGGTTGCTGTTCATTAATTTTT
The DNA here is from genome assembly GCA_018398815.1 of Conus ventricosus. NCBI lineage: Eukaryota > Metazoa > Mollusca > Gastropoda > Neogastropoda > Conidae > Conus > Conus ventricosus. Next base: position 50,461,763 of record CM031621.1, on the reverse strand, counting down.
TGAAGGCGGTTTGGATGGTCGGTGATTTTTGGGTGGTGGTTTGGGAGCCTTAAGGCCCCAGTGCAGGATGGACGTGTCACTAATCCCGATGTACCCTGAACATCTGTTTTGGGGTTTGTTTTTTGGGTACACATGAAATAAGGTGCATTGTTTTGTTTTTCTTGTTGGGGTTTGTACTAATGTGGAGTGCATGGGTGTAGTGTACTTGCCAAGCGGGTTTGTTTTTTTTAACATATAAATATTAAAGCCCCCTAACATAATATTTGAATTGTTGTGACAGACCCAATCCATCATTTGTACAAAGGTGTCATCCATTCGTATGGGGAAAGTTGGGTGTCTATTAAATGCCCTTTTAGTATGGCGGTGATTGGAGTTTTTTATTTCAATCCAGTAATTCGCAGTATCAGTTTAAAGATAGTTCGCGTGGTATGTTGGAAATTTGATTGATGAATGTTCGGCAAGGCCAGTTTGGGGGGGTTGATCACGTGCGTGTTCTATTGTTTTCGGAAATGAAAATAGGTTATCTGTTATGCGGGGGGGTCTAACCTTTTTTCCTTATCCCAAATCTTGTATGGAGGGGGTGTTGTTTAAGAGAGATGGGATTTCATGGACCTTTATTAAAAAAAATGATAGACATTGAGATGTCCAACTTGAAGCCCCTGGGACAGTGGGATTTTTGGGAAAGGCATGGGTAGAAGGGGAAACAGGGGGCAAATCAACGAGGAAGACATTTTTCACAAAAAGACACAGAGAGAGAGAGAGGGGGGGGAGAGAGAGGAGGGGGAGAGGAGAGAGAGAGAGGGAGGTGGGGAAGAGGAGAGAGGGGAAAAATGTTTGGGGTGCACCCCTTGTCCCCATTTGTCATACTTCTGTCAAACTGCTCAGGAAAGTGTCAACACATTCTGGGAAAACCTCTCTGCAGCTGCCCCCACTTTGGGACACATTACTCCCCAGTACTGACCCATTCCCAAAAAGGGGCATAGGGGGGTTTTAAAAAAAGTACTCATTTTTCTTTTTTCCCGGTATTTTAAAAAAAATCCTTGGCACATTTAGAAGTCTATTTCCCTATTTGTTTAAATGTGAAGAGCAATATGTGTAGAGTAACTGAGATCCCCAAACTTTATAAAAATTTCCTATGGATTTTTGTGTGGCCGTTTCAATATAAGGGGGTAGCTAAAAGGTTTGTCCCCGCAAAGATGAAAAAATTTTTGATGTCCTAAAATTCGGGAAAAAAAATTCCAGACCATCACAAATTTTTTTGGGTGTTTTTTGATATAAATTATATGTTCTAGGGGATTAAAGCTGTTTGAAATAAAAGTGAAAAAAATATTTTTTCAAACTATTTTTTATTTGTCCCTATTTTTTTGCCCTGGTGTCCGTCACTAAACCCTGAAAAAAAAATGCTTCCCCCTTCCATACTAAAAAAGCCCAAGGTTTTTCCCTTTTCCTTCCCAATAGATGCTGAGAAAGCTTGTTTGTCTTTGGTAAAGCTTCCCCAGTTTGGCGGGTGGGGGGTTGGGTATGTTTGTAATTTTCTCATGGGGGTCCGGGCGAATTTTTAAAAATTGACTAAAAATTTTTTTTTTATCATGAAAATGGTATTTGGAAACCCTTTTGGTCCGAAATTTAAACAGACCCTTGAGGGGCGTCACAAATTTTTTTTTTTTTTCCCTTTTGTCCTGGTGTCACGGCACTGGTGTCCCATCGGTTTGTGAAAAAAATGGCCCCGGGTTACAGGGGGGGGGGGGGGGGGGGGGGGTTTTTAAACCTTTTTGTTTTTGTTATTAGTTTGAAAAAATTTTTGGGTTTTTCCCCCGGGGTTTTTTTAAAGGGGAGGAGGGGGGGGGGGGGGGGGGGGAGGGGGGGGGGGGGGGGGGGGTTTTGTTTGTTTTTTTTGGGGGGGGGGGGGGTTGGGGGGTGTTTGGGGGGGGGGGATGGGTTTTGGTTTTTTGGGTTTTTTTTTTTTTGGGTTTTTTTTTGGGAAAAAAGGGTTTTGGGGGGGGGGGGGGGGGGTTTGGGGGGGGGGGGGGGGGGGGGTTTTTTTTGGGGGTTTGGGGGGTTTTTTAAAGGGTTTTTGTTTTTTGAAGGGTGGGGGGTTTTGGGGGGTTTCGGGGGGTGTTGGGGGGGGGTTTTAAAAGGTTTTTTGGGTGGGAGGGGGGGCCCCCGGGGGGGGGGGGCGGGGGGTGGGGGGTTTTGGGGGGGGGGGGGGGGGTTTCGGGGGGGGGGGGGGGGGGGCGGGTGGGGGGGGGGGTGGGGGGAGGTTTGCGGAAATGGTTTGTTTTTGGTTTTAAAAGGGGGGGGGGGGGGGGGGGCGTTTGGGGGGAAAAGGGGGGGGGGGGGGGGAAGGGGGGGGGGGGTTTGGAGGGGGGGGGCAAAAAGGGGGGGGGTTTTGGCAAAAAAAAAAAAAAAAAAACCCCCCCCTGGGGGGGGGGGGGGGTTTTTGGTGTTGGGGGGGGGGGGGGGGGGGGGGGGAAAAAAAAAAAAGGGGGGGGGGGTTTTGTTTTTTGGGGGGGGCCCCTTTTTGGGGGGGGGGGAAAAAAGGGGGGTTGGGGGGGGGGGGGGTTTTGGGGGGTTTTGGGTTTTTTTGGCCTTTTTTTGGGGGGGGGGTTTGGGGAAAAAGGGGGGGGGGGGGGTGTTTTGGAGGGTTTTGGGGTTTTTGGGTTTTGGCCCCGTTAAAAAAAGGGGTTGGTGTGGGGGTGTTTGGGGGTTTGGGTTTTAAAAGGGTTGGGTGGGGGTGTTTGGGGTTTTTTTTTGGGGTTTTTTTTTGGGGGGGGTTGTTTTTAAAAAGAATTTTTTTTTTGTTGGTTTGGGTTTTTGGGGGGGGGGGGGTTTTGTTGGCTTTTGGTGGGGGGTTTTGGGGGGGTTTTTTTGTTTTTTTTTTTGTTTTGGGGGGTTTTTTGGGGGTTTGAGGTGGGGGGTTTTTTTTGGGGGGGTTTTTTTTTTTGGGGGGGGGGGGGGGGGGGGGGGCGGGGGGGGGGGGTTTTGGGGGGAAATTTTTTTTTAAAAAGGTTTTTTTTTTTTTGTGGGGGTTTGTTTGGTTAAAAAAATTTTAAAAAAAAATTTTTTTTTTCCCCCTTTTGGTTTGTTGTTAAATTTTGGTTTTTTTTTTTTTGGTTTTTTTTTTGAAATTTTGGGGGGGGGGTTTTTTGGTTTTTTTAAAAGGTTTTTTTGGTTTTTGGGGGGGGTTTTTTGGGGGGGTTTTTGGTTTTTTTTTTTTTTTAAAGTTTGTTTGGGTTTTGGTGGTCCTTTTTTTGTTGTTTTGGTTTTTGTTGTTTTGGTTTTTTGTTTTTTGTTTTTTTGAAACCCCCTTTTTGGTGTTTGGGTTTGGGGGGGGGGGTTTGGGGGGGGGAAAATTTTTTTTTGGCGGGTGGGGGGTTGTTTTGTTTTGGGGGGGGTGTTTTTTTGTTTTGGGGGGGGGGGGTTTTTGTGGTTTTTTTGGGGGGGGGGAAAAAAATTTTGGGGGGGGTTTTTTTTTTTTTTTTTTTTGGGTGTTTTTGGTTTGTTTTGGGGTGGGTTTTTTTGGTATTTGGATGTTGTGGGTGTTTTTTGTGTTGGGGGGGCCCCCCCGGGGGGTTTGGGGGGGGGAAGTTGGGGCCCGTTTTTTGGGGGGGGGTTGTTTTTGGTTTTGCCCCGGGGGGGGGGTTTTTTTTGTGGGGGTAAAAAGGTGGGAGGGGTTTGTTTTGTTTTTGGGGGAAAAAATGGGTTTTTGGAAAAAAAAAGGGGGGGGGGGTTTTTTGGGGGGGGGTTTGCGTGTTGTTGGTGTGGGGGGGGGGGGGGTTTTGGTTTTGGTTGTTTTTGGGGGTTTTTTTTTTTTTTGGGGGGGGGTTTTTAAAATTTTTTTGTTTGTTTGGGGGGGGGGGGGGGGGGGGGGTTTTTGTTGGTCCGGTTGGTTTTTTTTGGTTGGTTTGGGGGGGGGGGGGTTTTGGGGGTGGGGTGGTTGGGGGGGTTGTTTTGAAAGTGGGGGGTTTGGGGTTGGGTGGGGTGTGGTTGGTTTTTTGGGGGGGGGGGGGGTTTTGTGGGTTGGGGGGGGGTGTTGGGGGGTTTTTTTGGGGGGTAATTTTGGGTTGTTTGGGTTGGGGTTTTTTTGGGGGGTTAAGGGTGTTTGTTTGGGTGTTTTTGTGTTCGGGTTGGGGGTTTGTGAGATGTTGTTGGGGTTTTTGTTTTTTTCCCAAAAGCTCCTTTTTTTTTTCCCAAAAAAAATTTTTTTGGTTTTTTTTTTTGGGGGTTTTGAAAAGGTTTTTTTTGGTTGGGTTTGCAAGGTTGTGTTGGAATGGGTTTTGGGGGTTTTTTTTTTGTTTTTTTGGGGGTTTAGTTTTTTTTTTTTTGGGGTTTTTTTTTTTTGGGTGGGGTTTTTTTTTTGGGTTTTTTTTTGGGAAAAATGTTTTGGGGTTAAATTTTTTTTTTTTTTTTTTTTGTTTGGTGGTTTTTTTTTTAAATTGGGGGTTTTTAAATTTGGGTTTTTGGGGGGTTTTTTTTTTTCCTTTTTTTTTTCCTGGTTTTTTTTTTTTTTTTTTTTTTTTTGGGGTTAATTTTTGGGGGTTTTTTTTTTAAAAGTTTTTAAAATTTAAATTTTTTTTTTTTAATTTTTTAAAAATAAAAAAAGGTTTTTTTTTTTTGGGGGGTTTTTGGGATTTTTTTAACTTTTTTTTTTTTTAAAATTTTTTTTTTTTTTTTTGGTTATTGTTTTTTTTTTGTGAAATTTGGGTTTTTTTTTTTTTTTTTTAAATTTTTTTTTTTTTTTTTTTTTTTTTTTTTTTTTTTTGGGTTTTTTTTTATTTTTGTGAAAATTTTTTTTTTTGTTTTAAAAAGGGGTTTTTTTTTTTTTAATTTAAAAATTTCCCTTTGGTTTTTGTTGTTTTTTTTTTGTTTTTGATTTTGGGGTTTTTTTTAAAATTTTTTTTTTTTTGTTTTTTTTTTTTTTTTTTTTTTTTTTTGTGTTTTTTTGGGTTTTTTTTTTTTTTTTTTTTTTTTTTTCCCTTTTTTGGGTTTGATTTAAAAATTTTTTTTTTTTTGGGTTTTTTTTTTGTGTTTTTTTTTTTTTTTTTTGGGTATTTAAAAAAAAAACCAAATTTTTTTTAAAAAAAAAATTTTTTTTTTTTTTTTTTTTTTTTTGGTTTTTAAATGTGTTTGTTTGGGTTTTTTTTTTTTTTTTTTTTTTTTATTTTGGGGTTTTTTTGTTTTGTTTGGTTGTGTTTTTTTTTAAATTTAGGAAAAGCCCTTTTTTGGGGTTTTTGTTGGGTTTTTGTTTGTGCGTTTTTTTTTTTTTTTTTTTTTTTTTTTTTTTTTTATTTTTTTTTTTTTTTTTTTTGGGTTTTTTTTTTAATTTTTTGTTTTTTTTGGGTTTTTTTAAAGTGGGGGGGGTTTTTTTTTTTTTTTTTCCCTTTTGGGGGGGGTTTTTGGTTTAAAATGTTTGGGGTTTTTGTTTTTTTTTTTTTTTTGGGGGAAAAATTTTTTTTTGTTTTTTTTTTTTTAAATTTTTTTTTAAAATTAAAAAATTTTTTTTTTTTTTTTTTTTTGGGTTTTTTTTTTTGTTTTTTTATGTTAGCTATACAAAGTGTTTCGGGGGTGTGAACTAAATATTGCATGCGGAATTTTTTAAATTTTTTTTTTTTATCGAACATTGCCATATTGTGATTGTCGGAGTTCAATGATTTGAAATATCCATTGCCCCCCTAATCCTGGACAGTTCCGCGCCACTGACATGTGACATCCTTTTTTTTTTTCTCTGAGGCTATGGCTGATACGAAAAACAAACAAAGCAAGGACCTTGTATATTTTAAAAACAGCCAAAACATGGCAGCAAATGTTTTGGCTTTAAGCCATTCTACCTGACGTTCAAAGGCATCATGGAATACACACTGTGACTTGCTGTTATGGGACAACATTTTGTTATGTCTTGGAGTTTCTATGACCTACTGCTTTGAGACAGTATATCTTTTGTTGTCAATTACAGCCCAGATTGAAATAAAGTTCAGCAACAAAAAAACAAACCAGTTAACTTTCAGACACAAAGACACAACATAATCACACACGTATGCTTGTATGACTGTGTGTGTGCGCACATGCATACTCTCTCTCTCTCTCTCCTCTCTCTCTCTCTCACACACACACACCACACACTCATGTATATTCATTACACACATACAACAAAGCACATTGTGGGAAACATGCTTAATACAGGCCTAAGGTTCACATTCCGTGTTTTTAGAACGTACGGGTCAGGCCAGACCCATCGTGTATGGTGCTCAAGGTTTGAGGGAATGGGTCTGCTTAGGCCTAAGTTAGAACGCATAACGTATAGGGAGATTTACTGTTTATTCACTCCTTTGTAAACTAATGGAAACGGAAACCATTTTTGGTTCAGACGTGGGCCTGTGTTGATAAAAAATAATGAAATTTTGTAGGGACAGCTTAAAAACCAACTCGGGTTACTACATTTGAAAATCATAATTGGGTCATCAAATATCATTGAATACTGTATCTTTGACATACGGCGAAGGTTGAAAAACTGCAAAATCAAAGCTGGAATTTAGAACTAAATCTAGACTTGAATCGGTGTGTGTGTGTGTGTGTGTGTGTGTGTGTGTGTGTGTGTGTGTGTGTGTGGGCTTGTGCAAGTGCGCACACGGGGAATGTGTGTCTTCACCTCTGCGTGTGTGTGTGCATGCGCTTACATGTGCATATGTGTGCATATATATATATATATATGTGTGTGTGTGTGTGTGTGTGCGCGCATGTGTGTGTGTGGTTTTGGTGTGTGGTGTGTGAGAGAGAGAGAGAGAGAGAGGAGCGAGAGAGAGAGAGAGAGAGTGTGTACCTGCACCTCACCCATCTTGTTCTTCTGTTATCTGGTTCTGTGTGTATGTGTGTGTGTGTGTGTGCGTGTGTGTGTGTTTGTGTGTGTGTGTGTGTTTTGTGTGTGTGTGTGTGTGTGTGTGTGTGTGCCTGCACCCCACCATCTGAACGCAGTATGGAAACTGTTGGTTGTGTTTTGTGTGTGTCAGAAAGCCATCAAGGGAAGAAGCTGAACCTGTGGGAATTGGAGAAGGACATTCTGGGCACAGACAAGGAGCGGAAAGTGCCACCAGGTCATTGCAAATGATTGGACCTTACCAAACATGATCATGATTTTCTGGCATGTATACAGTTTGAAGGCAGGCACAAAGGCCTTTACCAAGCAATTGACTGACTGTTCAGTGGTTTTCGATAGTGAAGGGAAAGGAGAAAAGTTGAAATTGGAGCAAGAAAAAAAGATGTAATAAATAGGTGAACAAGTTTGTGAGGCAGTTGAACGGGAAACATTGCAGTCAAATCTGCATTACACAGGTCTAGCTTGTGCTGGCAGCTGCCAGCTTATTGGCACTTCTAGTGATACTCAGGGTTTGAGACTTACCTGTGCTGTTCTGTGGTGATGCTTTAAGTTTAACCTTCGAAGGACAGTCTATCAAAGTACGTCAATGAATCCCTGTGATAATCTTTGAGTGGAAGAGTTATGTGTTGATTATATGTGCGTGGTGACAATCTACATCACAACTTCTAAGTGCTTAAAATATTTGAAGTTCTACTGCTTACCACAAGCATATATTGGGTACAGAATTATGATATTAGTACAGTAAAGGACCAATTTCATTTGTTTGCTTTTAGGTCTTTAGCATGCATGGTAATTGTTGCAAATTGTGTAATTGATGATGCAGCTTTACAATTTGACCAGATTTGTTCCTGTGATTGTGGGAGTTGATTTGTGAATCTTCAAGGCAAACATGTTTTTACTTCATTTTGATTTATTTGAATATGCATTTAAGATATTTTTAGGATATTTTTTAAAAAATAAATGCTGTTTTGTCTGTTTGATCATGAGAAAAACAATGGAACAAGTTTGTTTGAGCTAACAAACAGAGAAAATGCATCCAGAATAGGGTTGTTTGCTTTGTTAGTAATGTTTTCTTTTTTCTAGGTTTGCTTTCTGGATTTTAGATCTTGGTTTCTGTTGTGTGTTTGTCTGCAGGGACACTTTCATATGAGATGATCAAACTTTCTTTGTTGTAGCGTTCTGTGTGCGTCAGAAATAGAACAGGACTGACCACTTGCCATCATGGCAGCCCCACCCTACCCCCCAGAACGGCTCAAGCAGCGCACAGCCTGCCAAGTGTTGCAACTCTCTGACCTACACGAAAAGATCAACTTGTTGAATCGCTTCAAGGAGTTACCGCCTGGCACCACGAACGTGAAGATATGTGAAATGTTTGGGATTCCAAATCCACTCTGAGCAGGATCATCAAATCTGAGGCCAAGACCCGAGAAAACTTCCGGTACTGAAAATACTTCAAGCGTTACACCCCCTGCAAAGACCCTGACGTGGACGGGATGTTGAAAGACTGGTTTTACGCGGCAAGAGCCAAGGGAGAGGTCATCACTAAGCCCGTTCTGAAAGTGAAGGCGGACGAACTGGCGCACAAACTTGGACGCACCGAGTTCTGCGCTTCAGACGGCTGGTTGTCTCGCTGGCAGGTGCGCCACAATGTCAGTTTTAAGCGTGGACATGAAACTTCAAAAGTGGACCTGCCCAGCACTGAAAACTGGTTCGCCAAAGTGTTGCCAGACCTGGTGGAAGAGTACGGGCCTGAGGAGTGTACCATGCCACAGAGACGGGACTGTTTTACAGGGCGGCCCGGACACGTCGTTTACCTTTTCCTGCGAGGAAAGCGAACTGACACAAGCCATGGAACGGGTGACCGTGCTATTGTGTGCCAACATGACGGGGGCGGGACAAACGCAAGCTTCTGTGATTGGTGAGAACCCGTCCCCGGTCTGTTTTCAAGACCTGGACGTCAACCGATGCCTGCGACCTACCGGGCCAGCAGGGGGGCCATGATGACGGCCTCCGTGTTTGAAGAGTGGGCTGAGCGAGTGGGACGCTCGTCTTCGAGCGGAGGGTGGCAGGGTTCTGGTGCTGGTGCAGATGTGTTCGGCGCACCCCCAATCACCACTCTGTGCAATATAAGACTGGAGTTTCTCCCTCCTCGCACTGGTGCTGCGTTTCACCCTTTACACCACGGAGTGGTGAAGAGCTGAAGACGTTGTACAGGATAGAGATTCTGCGCTTGGTGCAGTCCTACGCGGAGTACAACCTGATGCGCTTGGACTCCACGGGCTGCGTTGATGTCAGCGGTAAGATCACTTTGCTGGATGCTGTGCAGTTTTGGCCAAGAGCTGGCGAGCCATCCGAGAATCCATGATCGTGGCCAGCTTCACAAAGGCAGGCTTTGAAATTCCTGGCGAGGACACCAACACCGCATGCTTAGAACCTGACGCGCAAAAACTGGAGTACTTCTTAGCCATGCTGGGCCTGCCCAAACTGGGAGAACTGGGAGGAGTACAACAACATTGACGACGGTCTGCAGTGTGTGGAGGAGGCATCCGGATGAAGACCTTGTTGAGGCTGTGGTGGCAGCCAAGAAACGTCAGCTGGTGCAGTTGTCAACGGAGGCAGGAGAAACGTCAGGGTGTGCGACAAGTCCTGATTCTAAGAACGGGGAACACACTGCGGCAGAAGCACAGCAAAGTAATGGTGGAGTAATAACAGAGTGCGGTGAGAACGGAGAACACACTGCGGCAGAAGCACAGCAAAGTAATGTTGGAGTAATAACAGAGTGCGGTGAAGACAACGGCACAGCAGAGGACTCGACGGTGCGCAAATCGGAACCGAGGAACCCGTTCCTATGGTAACCAACATGGAAGCGAAGCAGAGCTGGCCTCTCTTCAGCGGTTCTGCACGCAGCAAGGGTGAGTGACTCTATATGCAGTTGCTGGACAAGGTGCAGGATGAGCTGAACTCCTTCTGCTACCAGGATAGGAACAAAAGCGAGCTCAGGTTGTGACACAACTTTGACTGCTGGCGCGACAGCAGTGTGTGTGTGTGTGTGTGTGTGTGTGTGTGTGTGTGTGTGTGTGTGTGTGTGTGTGTGTGTGTGTGAAGGTGTGTGGTGTGTGTGTGCGTGTGTGTGTGTGTGTGTGTGTGTGTGTGTGTGAGAGAGAGGAGAGAGAGAGAGTGAGAGGAGAGAGAGACGAGAGAGAGGAGAGAGAGATTTTTTTTACTCTGCGCTGTTGTATGATTTCACCATTGTTTACAAATGATGATAGTTCTCATTTTGTATGTTGGAGATCATGGTAATGATTGACAGAGGAATGGACACGTACATGATTTTTGTGTGTGTGTGGGTTCTTTAGTTATTTGTTTGTCTTGGATATCAGTTCATGATATTCATTGGGTCATAAAACAGTCAAAAGATGGTTGAAAGTGGTATTAGTGTCTAGATGAATAAAATGTTCTGGACATTTTTTGTTTGTGTGACCAGAGAGTGAGTTGTATGCCTGTATACTGTGTGTATAGTTTGATTTATGTAAACCAGAGCTGTTCTCAACTTCACCATGGTTATGTTTTCATGGATGTCTGTTTGGTTTCTAGACGGAAGACTGCATGAAAAATTACCGAACCGATTTTAACACAACTCGGTTGAAAGACGGAATGTGTGGTCCAAGGACTTTATTTTTTTTTGTGTGTGTGTACATTTTTTTTACATGTCAAGTTTAATCACGACTCTTAAAGTCCGTGAAAAGAATTGTCATAGTTGGGCTTTGTTTATTCGGAGGAGGTTGAGAACACTCATGTTTTCTTTCTACCGTTTCTGTTTTCCCATGTGTGTGTGTGTGTGTGTGTGTGTGTGTGTTGTTTGCGCGTGCGTGCATGCGTGTGTGCGTGCGCGCGCGTTGGAAGAAAAAGAAGTGGTAAGAACATTTAACTTCAGTGGAAAATCATGACTTTGAATCCTTTGCAGTCTGATTTTTATTGTATTTCTTTGTGCAACTTCTTCGTCTAAGCAGCTTGTCTGTATGAAATCGTGTCGCTGTCCCGGAGGAACTGAGGATGGAAGGGGTCAGGCGGGGGAGCGGGGTGGGGTAAGCGTGTTGCGATGATACTGCACAGGCCGTAATATTAACGTTCTTGACTGGTGCTTTGATACGTGTATAACTGACACTCCATTTGCTCACAGAATTGTAACCAGGATTAAAACAGATCCGGAGAAAACGGAGGCACGCGTATCTTGACTTCCGCCAGTTAGATCTGCGAGTTCCAGTGGCATGTCGAAGGCGTTCAAGGCCTACCACTTCCTTCATGATCAGATCGGCACTCGGTCTGCATCTTGCCTGTGGTTTGTGATGCCTGTCGTGCCTCTCCCCGCGGCTATTGTGTTGTCTGTGACGTTAGAAGCACACACAAGGTGGTTTGCCCGCGGGCAAAGACTGTATGGCGACAGTGGGCTGACCTTGCTACACAGCAAGCGTCATACTGGCGTTCATGGTTATCAGAAAGGGCAGTGCAGCAAGTTGAAACAGTTCTTTTGGGGCACGTGGTGACTGGGGGGCCCACTAACCTGCACATGCGGTAGACATCACACAAAAGTAAATAGTGAAAATACGAGGCGATTATGTGGATTGTCTCGGCTCTAGATCCACCTGTGTAAACGCTGAAGGCAACAACAGTGTAATTACATGACTATGGACAATGTGTAAACACTGAGGCCTGTCAGGTGTTAG
>CM031621.1:50428892-50436392 GCA_018398815.1 Conus ventricosus | reverse complement strand
CCCCGAACTCGAGTGAGTGAACGTTCGGTACAATACGCCATCCTTTATCTCAAAACCGATTGTCCCTTCCTTAACACGTTTCTTCTGCCTTGTATGAGCAAAACCGAACAGCTTTCTGAGCGAGTGATCGCCCTTTTGTTCTGCCCCAAAGTGAGTGCGGTAGGTCTCACTGGACACGCTTTTCCTCACGTGATTCCTTTTCCCTGATTCAACACAGAAATCCCGGTCTGGGTCTCCGTACCCACGTGCTCCCGGATGTTTCCGATTACCAAATCATACGGCGGCTTCGGAACAGCCAAAGCCTGTACACTTCCACTATAAAATGGTGTATCAATGAACACCAGTGCCGTTTTGAATTCTGCTACTGTTCCATCTATTTGTCTCACCTCTGTGTTCTACCTGTGAATTGTCCCTTCTCAACCAGGGACTCCTTCACCATAACACCAGTGCACCCAGAGTCTCTAATGACATTAACCACATTTTTCCCTACTCTGCCTTTGTGCACATCCATGTTATCGCCTGAATCTGTGAACACACAGCACAATCCAGACAAAATAACACTGTCATCTTTTCCATCTCTTTCTACCTGTCTCTCACTTGGCCTGACCCTCATTGCTGCTGCCTTCTGTGACTTAAATATACAATCCCTAGCCAAGTGTCCCGTCTTATTGCACAGAAAACAGGTACGCTCATTCCTAGCCACGTGGCTATTGGTTTTCACCCTTGTTTGCTCACGTGACGCTGTGGGCCTACGGTGTGTACTGCTGACTCATTGCGTGAGTCATGTGCTGGCCTGCTATCCCTCTGAATATGCTTCCAGGCTTTCCTCTTGTTCAGGCAAATCACGCCTCGCTTCCCGGTATGTCTCAGCTGTCTCAAGTACCTCAGCTACTGTGGTTGCACCCTTTTTCCTTAATGTGGATGGTAAGGCCCGTCCCACAACCATCAAGTATCTGTTCCTTCATCACCAGTGTCTTGAGGCCTTCAAATCACTGTCTACTCCACTAAGTTCTACCCATTTGTTGAAATAGTGGTCCAGTCTAACTCCGAACTGTGTGTATGTCTCACCCTGTTCGATTCTCGCCTCGCGAAACTTACGCCTAAAACCTTCTTCAGTCAAATCATACGCCTTTAGTACTGCTTGTTTCACCTTGTCAAAATCTCTCTGATCACCTTTGGGTAGGGTGGAAACTGTGTGTAACGCACGACCTGTCAACAAGGCAGACAGGTTTATTGCCCAGTCGTCTTCGGGCCAGCCCTCGTGCTCGGCAAACGATTCAAACCGACTGATATAGGCATCGATCGAATCAGTTTCTTCTCTGAATAGTGGGAGTTTAGGTCTAGGTGCGCAACTTAGTCTGCGGCCTACTGACTCAGAACTGGTGTCAATTTCACTACGATTTTCAGATTTTATTCTTTCCAACTCAATTTGTTTGGCTAAAATCTCTGATTCCGCTTCTGCTCTTGCCCTTGCAGCCGCACTCTCTGCATCTGCTTTTGCTCTGGCAGCTGCACTCTCTGCATCTGCTCTTGCTCTGGCAGCTGCACTCTCTGCATCTGCTTTAGCCTTTGACGCAGCAGTTTCAAGTCTAAGTCTCTCGGCCTCGGCATCCGAGTTTCTTTTGACAGCGTCGAGCTGTTCCTTTTCAAACTTCCTTCTTTCAGGCCTTTCATCTCTCTCAGTCTTCTGCTGAGATTCAATGAATCTACGCATTCCTCTCCTGTATATCCATTTCTTTCCCCAAACTTACCAGTTCCGCAATGGGAGTAAAACTTTCTTCAGCCATTTCTTTTCTTATATGTTTTAGCACCACTAAAACAGTTACTCTTATAGACCCCGAAAAAAGTCAGTAAACAGTTTATCTACCAACGTGACGAGTACACCAACAAGTGGTAGTGTTCCTAACTCAAAGGAGCCTTAATCGTAAACCACAGCTTCTGTGAGAGTTAAGACTAGAACCTCGTTCTTCGTTTCTCTGAACGACCTCTGATTAATACAACCACCCTACACACACAAGTCAATACTCAACACTCAAAGAACTAAAGGAAATAATTAGAAGAGCTAATTATAATTGCCTTTAGTGGACGCTTCGCCCCAGTACTACTCTAGTACTCACTTTGTTTCCCTCCTGAAACTAATTTGGGCCATGCAATCCTGGCAGGCTCGCCACTTTGTCCAGGACGGGGAAATCGTGATGGTATTGCTTAAGTGCACTAAGTTGATGTATTATTAGTCAGGCTTAACACACCAAGGTTATCTTTGCACTCATTACACGCATATGCACACTCATGCGCCCATCAAACATTCGCCTCTCTCTGGGAATGGGATGTCACGCATTCGTCTCTCTCCTAACACGACTGAGACAAGAGATACAATTTCTATGCAACTTATAATTAATCATGAACAATCAAATCACACACAATGAATAAATCAACACATTAAAAGATCAATACTTCCTAATCCAATTAATCATGAACAATCAATCACACACAATGAATAAATCAACACATTAAAAGATCAATACTTCCTAATCCCGGGTTATAATGAAATGACTTCTTACCTGGCCAGGTTTTCACACACACAACCACGCTTTCACACCACACCACAGTTCTTGAACAAGTTTCTTCAAGTCTTCTTCAGCACTGCTTGATGGTGACGCCCTTGGTTGACTGGCTCCAGGCTTCAGGACTGGGTCTTCGTGGTCGTCTCTGGGATCTCGACGTCGAACTCTTCTTCTTCGTCTTCTTCACCCACCTCTGGGTTCAAATTCATTTGTCTGTCTTCACCCACCTCTGGGCTTCAAACTTAGTTTCCTTCTCGTCCAGCTTGTCTTTAACTCTAAGACCTTGCTGTCTCTTCTATCTCCAGACCACGTTTCTCTCGACCCTTTCTCTGTCCTGCTCACTCCTCTCCTCTCTCTCTCTCTCTCCTCAGCCTTCTCTCTCTCTCTCTCCTGGTGTTGTTCTCGCGACACGTTGTTCTCCCTCAGTTTATATAGGGAGGGAAACAAAGGATTCCCCTTCGGGCCATGCCTTTGTCCACGCTGCTTCTCAAACCCCTAGTTCACAAGTACCCTGAATTCTCCACTCGCGACATTCCACACACATCAGCATTTACACACACCCCTACCTAATTGATTAGCAAACACACACTTAGCCCCAGATGGACATCGAAAATTCCCGCCGACTTCGGTGGCAGTTAACACAGTAATTATCTTAAGGAGGGTTACTACAACCTCCACACAACATTCAGCCAGCCTGACAATAGAACCAACACAGTGACCCACGGCAATACCATCTGAACAAATCCAAGGCCCCCTGCTCTTCACTGACTGTTTACACAAGAACCTCGGCTGACCGAGCATTTAGCGCTCACTTGGGGCCCCGAGGTCGTAGTGGTTACAACCCTTCCCCCTTTCGCCACCAGGCAGGTCCGAACTCTCTCCTAGGTGTTGTTTGTCATCTGACCACTTCGGCCGCGCCGTGTTAATTGGTCAATTACCTATTTGTATACCACATACAATGTCCCTTTGTCTCCAAGCGTCTAATGCCTTTTGAGAGGTTTCACGCTCCTTGACACACAGTCATTCAAGTCTACAACATTCAACCATGTAAACATTATTATCGTTGTTATTAACAAGATCATGAATACTTATACAGCGCCTGTCCTCGGCTAGAGACCAAGCTCTAAGCGCTTTACAATCGATCCACACTCGTTACACAACGGGCTGCCTACCTGGGTAGTGCCGACTGAAGAGCTGCCAGCTGGCGCTTCATTCCGTCGTTTACCGTGTCATCCAGTCAATATCGTTCAATATCGATCACTCAATTTCCTTTCTTCTTTGTCCATTTATGGAAAGCTAAATTATATCTAAATGTTCACAGAAAATAAAAACAACCAGCTGGTCGAATGGCTTCAGAATAATCACTGCAATCACATTTCAGGAGACACGGAGAGGCAAAGTATCCCAGGGAGGTACCAAATGGAAATCCTTTCTGCTGGCAAGCAGCGTCCACAGAGCAATTCTGAACACAGGAAGGAAAGAAACGTAACATTCAGGGCCCTTGCGTGGCCTGGAGCGCAGGTGAGCACACACAAAACACACCCCGAACAACAACAATTACAACAACAACAACAACAACAACAACAACAGCAGCAACAACAACAACAAGTAAATTAATCAGACCGAGGAAGTACTCCAAGAAAAGTCTTCCCGGAGGTGACGGGGGTGGGGGGTAGGGATACTTTGGGGGTGGGTGGGGTACTTTGTCCAAAATATAACAGAATATTCTTGTAATTCCTCGAATAATTACTTCAAGCCAACATCAGACGGATGACGCACGCTTGTCAGATACATTTCTTCAGTAGTTGCAAGGGCTTGCAGAACCAAAGCAGGATGCAGGTAAGGCGAGACCTTTCCAATCATCCCATGGAGAGAACTTTGCATGGAACAAAACCATACTAGAAAAGAAGAAAAAAAAGGGGGGGGGGGGGTAGGGGGTTACAGGTGGACTCTTTTAAGAGGTTCACCTGTGAATCTTTCCAACAAAGAAACTTTGCATTAATTAATTCCTATTTTCCCCAGAAAGTAAACTAAAAGATTTGTTTTATTTTCTCAAAACTTTAAACACATTGCGCTGAGTCGCCACACGTCTGGGTTGGTAGGAAAGTCAGTGACTGACTGTGACTTCATGCTCACCATGGTAGCATCGAATGGAAACTTCGACTTTAATAAAAAAAAAAAATTTAAAAAGAAAGAAAGAAAATGTCGTGGTATATTAAACATGTGATCCAATTGTTTTAAAACAAAAAACGTTCTGAACTTCAGAGGCTGTTTACAAATGAGAGAAAATCAGTAATACCACCACCACCACCCCCCAGGCCTGCGCTGGTTCCTTCCACAGTTCATTTTAGTTGCCACACCAGAACAAAGTATAGAAATTACTTCAATAGTCAAGGCAAGCCCTGGAGCGATACATCAAAGAACCTGAGCGAAAGAGGACCCAAAGAATTCAACAAGGGCAGCTAATGGCGGAAGAGAAGAACACTTGAGCAAAATGAAAACAAAAATGACGGTACTGCCGGAGAAAAAAAAACCAAACAAGTTACAAAACAAACACCGCGCGTTTCGACCTCTTTGGCCCTTTTTTTTTCTCCCCCAGGCAAACAAACAAACATTCGAGACAGTGAAACCGACGCGCAAACACACAGTCATTTATCACCAAGACATTTTGCACAGTTTGAGAAGATAAGTGACTCTCCGTTCGTGCTTTCATTTTCCAAGGCTGGACTTGTTGTCTGTGTTACCTGAAGAAGAAAAAAAAAGATGAAGAAGATAGCGTGACCGGAATGAGGTCACTTTGATTCACTGCAGTACACATACACCGTTCACTGCCCCCCCCCCCCCCACCCCCCCACCCCCCGGAGGGAAAACAGCGAGTAAATCACAGACAGTGTCGCCTTCCCTTCGCTGCTGTCCCCTCCTCCAACACCATGGCTTCACCCCCTGAAGATCAAACGGGAATCGAAATGCTAAAGCTAAATTGTGTGCATTGTGGGATGTAGGAGGGAGGGGGGGGGGGAGGAATAGGGAAGAGGGGGGGGTGAGAACAGGGGTTGGGGTAAGGGAAGGAAACAGAGAGAGAGAGAGAGAGAGAGAGAGAGAGATCACAAACTCACTTTGTTATCAACACGAGTCCAAAACTGAGGCATTGAAATAAACAAGTAAAGAGCACAGAAGCTGAAATGTTGTTGTTGGACAACAGCTCAGATTATATATATATATATATATATATATATATATATATATTATATATATATAATATATATATATATATATATATATATATAATATATATATATATATATATATATATATTATATATATATATATACAATAAACTAATAAATTCCAAGGATAAGTACCGCACCATTCCAGCAACTTACAGAGCACCTTGGTGTTGCAATGACTGCAAGAAATATTCAATTATAAACAAAGCTTGCTCTTATGTCTTAGATTGAAGAAATAGGGGGAGATAAGCATTCATATCTGCAGTGGCAGATTATTCTGCCCAACTAAAAGTAGTGAATGCGGAAAAATGAAATAAATGCTCCTCAAAATGAGCCGTGTTTTGTTGGTGGTAATGGAACTAGGCTACTGAAGAAATGACAGAACTATGGTTTCACATTATTCAGTTTATGCACCACGTCTGCGTGACAAATTGTATATTGTATAGTATTTTACTGACCAACCGGAATCTAAGTTATATGATGCCCAGTTTGTATGGCTTTACTACAGTTATCAGCCTTTCAGGTTGTCCATCACACCGGACACAGCACCTGCTGGTCATCTGGTCATCTGCACGTGTGATGCCGATAAGCCCCAATAGTTCACAACTCAGGATGGCACCCTCGTTTAACGACAATATTCATTAAAATGTGTTTAAGTACCCATGACAACACCACGATATCTTTCAGTGGTATTCTAATTGCTTCTTACGTTTATTTATATATTTCTAATCTATTTGCAGTTGCAGAATCATCTCTCTCTCTCTCTCTCTCTCTCTCTCTCTCTCTCTCTCTCTCTCTCTCTCTCCTCTCTCTCTCTCTCTCTCTCTCTCTGATTTGCAGAAATTAAGATAGTTTGGTTCAGGGGGTTATTTTACCTCTGTACATCATAGAGCGTATTAGACCATAAGCAGTTATTTCAATCTTCACTAACACTCGCATAACAGCTCTGTGATTTCTCAATGAGAAAGGTCAGTAAAGTGGAGTGTTTTACGTCTGCTCATCTATAGATAATGTTAAACAACAAGCAGTTATACAATGTACACTAATTAGACAATAGGCAGTTATACAATCTACACTAAAAAGACAATAGGCAGTTATACAATCTACACTAAAAAGACAATAAGCAGTTATACAATCTACACTAATTAGACCATAAGCAGTTATACAATCTACACTAATTAGACAATAGGCAGTTATACAATCTACACTAAAAAGATAATAAGCTGTTATACAATCTACACTAATTAAAAAATAAGCAGTTATACAATTTACACTAATTAGACAACACGCAGTTATACAATCTACACTAAAAAGACAATAACTGGTTATACAATATACACTAAATTAGACCACAAGCAGTTATACAATATACACTAATTAGAAAATACGCAGTTATACAATCTACACTAATTAGACAATAAGCGTTATACAATCTACACTAATTAAACAATAAGCAGTTATACAATTTACACTAATTAGACAATAGGCAGTTATACAATCTACACTAATTTGGCAATAGGCAGTTATACAATCTTCACTAAAAAGGTAATACGCAGTTATAGAATCTACACTCATTAGACAATAAGCAGTTATAACAATCTACACTAATTAGACAATAGGCAGTTATACAATCTACACTAATTAGACAATGAGCAATATTACAATCTACACTAATTAGACACTAAACAGTTATACAATCTACACTAATT
>CM031621.1:50386392-50423892 GCA_018398815.1 Conus ventricosus | reverse complement strand
CTATACCCACCTTTCCTGTCTCACAATGTCTATACCCACCTTTCCTGTCTCACAGTGTCTATATCCACCTTTCCTATGTCACAATGTCTATACCCACCTTTCCTATCTCATAATGTCTATACCCACCTTTCCTGTCTCATAATGTCTATACCCACCTTTCCTGTCAGTGTCTATACCCACCTTTCCTGTCTCACAATGTCTATACCCACCTTTCCTGTCTCATGATGTCTATACCCACCTTTCCTGTCTCTCAGTGTCTATACCCACCTTTCCTTTGTCACAGTGTCTATACCCACCTTTTCTATCTCACAATGTCTATACCCACCTTTCCTGTCTCATGATGTCTATACCCACCTTTCCTGTCTCTCAGTGTCTATACCCACCTTTCCTGTCTCACAATGTCTATACCACCTTTCCTGTCTCTCAGTGTCTATACCCACCTTTCCTGTCTCACAATGTCTATACCCACCTTTCCTATGTCACAATGTCTATACCCACGTTTCCTGTCTCACAATGTCTATACCCACCTTTCCTATCTCACAATGTCTATACCCACCTTTCCTATGTCACAATGTTTATACCCACCTTTCCTGTCTCACAATGTCTATACCCACCTTTCCTGTCTCACAATGTCTATACCCACCTTTCCTATCTCACAATGTCTATACCCACCTTTCCTGTCTCACAGTATCTATACCCACCTTTCCTATCTCATGATGTCTATAGCCACCTTTCCTATCTCATGATGTCTACACCCACCTTTCCTATCTCACAGTATCTATACCCACCTTTCCTATCTCACAGTATCTATACCCACCTTTCCTGTCTCACAGTATCTATACCCACCTTTCCTATCTCATGATGTCTATACCCACCTTTCCTATCTCATGATGTCTACACCCACCTTTCCTATCTCACAGTATCTATACCCACCTTTCCTGTCTCATGATGTCTATACCCACCTTTCCTATCTCACCATGTCTATGCCCACCTTTCCTGTCTCACAATATCTATACCCACCTTTCCTGTCTCACAATATCTATACCCACCTTTCCTGTCTCACAATATCTATACCCACCTTTCCTGTCTCACAATATCTATACCCACCTTTCCTGTGTCACAGTGTCTGTACCCACCTTTTCTTCTGAAGACGTTGACACCCACCTTGCCTTTCTTACGTTGTCCACATCCATCTTTTTTTGACAATGTCTCCACCCATTGTCATGATGTCCTAATCTATCTTTCCTTTCTCATTATGACCAGATCCAGTTTCCCCTCGTCAGTGTGTCCTCCCCCATCTTTACATCTTTGTTATCCTCACCCTTTGTTTTTTTGTGTTTTTTTCCCTCAGGGTGTCCATATCTATCGTCCCTTCTCTTGATGTCCATCCCCATCTTTCCTCGCTTATGATGTCTACTTCCATCTGTCCTTTTGCATCATGTCCACGTCCATCTTTGCTTGTCATGATGTCCACACCGATCCTTTGTGTGTTACTTTCTCTGTAAGAGGTACAGTCGTGTGTATCTTTCTCTTTTCTTTCCTCTCTCATGATGTCATCATCTATCTTTCCATACTCGTGATGACCACACCCATCTTTCCTTTTGCTATGGTTTCTTAATCCATTTTCCCGTGCTTTTTTGTTTCCTCATCGATCTTTCGCCCCTCCCCCCCTCCTTCTCCCCCTTTTGGTCTCGCCCATCTTTCCTTTTTCATGATGCCGTTATCAGGGCTGTCCACTGTGTATACTTGTTTCGATAGTTGCACTGGCCAGTTCAGGCTTGTCTACCTTTTTTCATAGTTGTGGATATAGGTGCATTGGCCACATAAGGGCTGTCTGCATTTCGTAATTGTTTGGATAGTTACATTCAGGCGTGATGTGCACATGTACCATAAGTTATGTGACAGATAATGGCAACCATTTCAGATCGCATTTGTGCGGGCGGGGAAGGTGGAACACGGGAAAGGAGGAGAATAGCACATTGAAGTGCGCAGTGAAAATGACAGTGTTTGATGTCGATCGGAACTTTAAGCTGCGAACACGTTGCATCACTGCTGGGTCAACCAGGCACCTTGTTATTGTCGGTGTAGGATATCCGTTCATAACTCGCACCTTGTTATTGTCGGTGTAGGATATCCGTTCATAACTCGCACCTTGTTATTGTCGGTGTAGGATATCCGTTCATAACTCGCACCTTGTTATTGTCGGTGTAGGATATCCGTTCATAACTCGCACCTTGTTATTATCGGTGTAGGATATCCGTTCAGAACTCGCACCTTGTTATTTTCGGTGTGGGATATCCGTTCATAACTCGCACCTTGTTATTTTCGGTGTAGGATATCTGTTCATAAGTCGCACCTTGTTATTTTTAGTGTAGGATATCCGTTCATATCTGGCACTATGTTGTTTTTGGTGTAGGATATCCGTTCATAAGTCGCACCTTGTTATTTTCGGTGTATGATATCCGTTCATAACTCGCACCTTGTTATTTTCGGTGAAGGATATCTGTTCATAAGTCGCACCTTGTTATTTTTAGTGTAGGATATACGTTCATATCTGGCACTATGTTGTTTTTGGTTTAGGATATCCGTTCATATCTGGCACCTTCTTATTTTTGGTGTAGGATATCCGTTCATATCTGGCACCATGTTATTTTCGGTGTGGGATATCCGTTCATATCTGGCACCTTCTTATTTTTGGTATAGGATATCCTGTCATATTTGGCATCATGTTATTTTCGGTGTAGGATGTCCATTCACATTCAGCACCATGTCATTCACTCCGTAAGGTGTAGGCTACCGATGCACACATGGCACTGTTACTTTCTGCGTAACATGTAGACTGTCCGTGCATATCTAGCACTACTTTTTTTCTCCTATAGTGTGTAAGCTGGCATCCATAACACTTCGCTGCAGGACGAAGGCTACCCGCGCACTCCTTGCAACATGCTGTCTAATCCGTGATGTGTAGGATATCCATGTGCACTTGACATCATGTTACTTTCCCCGTGAGGCGTAGGATACCCGGTCCACACCTGGCATTGTCACTTTCTCCGTGAGGCGTGGGATACCAGGTCCACACCTGGCATTGTTACCTTCTCCGTAAGGCGTAGGATATCAGGTCCACACCTGGCATTGTCACTTTCTCCGTAAGGCGTAGGATACCCGGTCCACACCTGGCATTGTCACTTTCTCCGTAAGGCGTAGGATACCAGGTCCACACCTGGCATTGTCACTTTCTCCGTAAGGCGTAGGATACCCGGTCCACACCTGGCATTGTCACTTTCTCCGTGAGGCGTAGGATACCAGGTCCACACCTGGCATTGTCACTTTCTCCGTAAGGCGTAGGATAGCAGGTCCACACCTGGCATTGTTACCTTCTCGTAAGGCGTAGGATATCAGGTCCACACCTGGCATTGTCACTTTCTCCGTAAGGCGTAGGATACCAGGTCCACACCTGGCATTGTCACTTTCTCCGTAAGGCGTAGGATACCAGGTCCACACCTGGCATTGTCACTTTCTCCGTAAGGCGTAGGATACCCGGTCCACACCTGGCATTGTCACTTTCTCCGTAAGGCGTAGGATACCAGGTCCACACTGGCATTGTCACTTTCTCCATAAGGCGTAGGATACCCGGTCCACACCTGGCATTGTCACTTTCTCCGTGAGGCGTAGGATACCAGGTCCACACCTGGCATTGTCACTTTCTCCGTAAGGCGTAGGATACCAGGTCCACACCTGGCATTGTTACCTTCTCCGTAAGGCGTAGGATATCAGGTCCACACCTGGCATTGTCACTTTCTCCGTAAGGGGGCGTATACGTTTTGCGCGCGTTTTCGTAGTTGCTATAATGCGCGCGTTGTCAAGTTGCCGCTATAATGCGCGCACTTTATTAACCGTGATGCGCGTATCTCTATAACCGCAATGCGCGCACTTCTCGCACGCACACACACACACCACACACACACACACACACACACACACACACACACACACACACACACACACGTATGCCTTTTATCTGGAATCTGGATACAACTTTATTAATTTTGAAAAAAGCACAGGAGTTTTGGTTATTATTATAATCAAGAAAAGAAAAACTAATATATTTCTGAAATCAGACAGCACACGCACGCATACAGGTATGGTTGGCACCAGCCGTTGGCATACATATTGTATTACACTATCCTAAAATACACACAATCGCACATTACAACGAGCATAAGAATTCCAATAATATTAATATATCTCTCTCTGTGTCTCTCTCTCTTCCCGTCTCTCCCTCTCTCTGTCTTTCTCTCTCTATAATCAAGAAAGGAAAAACTAATATATTTCTGAATATCAGACAGCACACGCACGCATACAGGTATGGTTGGCACCAGCCGTTGGCATACATATTGTATTACACTATCCTAAAATCACACAATCACACATTACAACGAGCATAAGAATTCCAATAATATTAATATATCTCTCTCTGTGTCTCTCTCTCTTCCGTCTCTCCCTCTCTCTGTCTTTCTCTCTCTGTCTCTGTCTCACCTAGCAACACACACAAAGTTTTTTCAGCCAACCTCCGTTCGCCTTCGCCAGCGCATAATAGCAACTAACAACTCTTAAAAAAACAACATACCATCTGAACGTCAGTTTGCCCATCCATTCACAGACATTGGGGTGCGCATGATAAAATCGGTGTGGTCAGACCCAACGTATGTCTACATCATCTAATCATATGGCAGCGGGAAGGTTTTTCCATGCCATTTGTTGGACGAACTGCTTTCGAGTGATGGTTCCACGTTCTCGACTTCTTTTTATATGGTTCATCTGTTGTCGCTTCAAACGTGCCTGTCGACTTGGTGGCCTCAATGGCATCACTCCGATCACTCCAGCACGGGCACTTATCGTGTTCATTTTGGTGTAGGAGCCCTTCTGAACGTCTTTCACTTTGTCCATCCATTCGCAGATATTGGGGTGAAAATGGTAGAATAGATCTGCGAAATGGCTGTGAAATGACTCACATGCGTTTGTTGTGCGTGGAGCGTCCAAGTTTGGATCTGCCCATAACTCAGATGGAAAGATTGCTTTGGAGTCGTCAGATCCAATGTATGCCCTCAGCATGTAATCGGCGAAAGCAGTACATCTCGCATCAGCGGTGTGTCGTCCAGCATGTCAAAAGCAAAGCATTCTTCCACTTCGCCCGGCTCAATGAAGCTCAGGCCAAAGAATCCCTTCAGCCAGACCCCAATCTCCGAATCAGGTTTCTGATACTCATCAGCCAAACCGAGTGATGCGATCTTTCTGTACCAGGCTTGGCTGAGATGAAAGTGACAACCTTTCACAGAAATGTTCGGCCACACCACTCTCACTGCTTGGTGGGAGGCTTTTTCAAAGTCCAGATGGATTTGTTCGAGTTCAAGCTCCAGATCATAGTCCAGTGCGATGGCTTTCACATGTCGAAACATTTCAATGTAAACTTGTTCTGTCTTTGACGACAAAAGAGCGTACACACAGGGTACGTAGGTATCAGCCTTGAGCGCATGCAGAGTGTACATTTGGAGAAAGTGCCGGGGACAAGTTTTAAATGTACCATCTCCAAAAACCCGTGAGTCTCTATCACACAGCAGCACCATGTTGGACTTTGTTGTGATGATTATGATCCCCTTCTCTGCGTCGTTCACATGAATCATGTTTTCGTTTCTGCACGATCTCATGTCTTGCTAATCCACAATGCTATGTGTCTCTGCGCGATCCGGTTGTTTAAGTGCGCGCATAACGGCTGTGCAATTGACGGTGAAACACGCGCATTCCGGTTGTGGAAAAACGCGCGCAAAACGGCGCGCGCATTACAGCGGTGCGCGCAAAACGGCAACTCCGCCGTAAGGCGTAGGATACCAGGTCCACACCTGGCATTGTCACTTTCTCCGTAAGGTGTAGGTTACCCGGTCCACACCTGGCATTGTCACTTTCTCCGTAAGGCGTAGGATACCAGGTCCACACCTGGCATTGTTACCTTCTCCGTAAGGCGGGAGGATATCAGGTCCACACTGGCATTGTCACTTTCTCCGTAAGGCGTAGGATACCAGGTCCACACCTGGCATTGTCACTTTCTCCGTAAGGCGTAGGATACCCGGTCCACACCTGGCATTGTCACTTTCTCCGTGAGGCGTAGGATACCAGGTCCACACCTGGCATTGTCACTTTCTCCGTAAGGCGTAGGATACCAGGTCCACACCTGGCATTGTTACCTTCTCCGTAAGGCGTAGGATATCAGGTCCACACTGGCATTGTCACTTTCTCCGTAAGGCGTAGGATACCAGGTCCACACTGGCATTGTCACTTTCTCCGTAAGGCGTAGGATACCCGGTCCACACCTGGCATTGTCACTTTCTCGTAAGGCGTAGGATACCAGGTCCACACCTGGCATTGTTACCTTCTCCGTAAGGCGTAGGATATCAGGTCCACACCTGGCATTGTCACTTTCTCGTAAGGCGTAGGATACCAGGTCCACACCTGGCATTGTCACTTTTCCGTAAGGCGTAGGATACCAGGTCCCACCTGGCATTGTCACTTTCTCTAAGGCGTAGGATACCCGGTCCACACCTGGCATTGTCACTTTCTCGTAAGGCGTAGGATACCAGGTCCCACCTGGCATTGTCACTTCTCCATAAGGCGTAGGATACCCGGTCCACACCTGGCATTGTATTTCTACGTGAGGGTAGGATACCAGGTCCACACCTGGCATTTGTCACTTTCTCCGTAAGGCGTAGGGATACCAGGTCCACACCTGGCATTGTTACCTTCTCCGTAAGGCGTAGGATATCAGGTCCACACCTGGATGCACTTCTTGTCACTTTCTCCGTAAGGCGTAGGATACCAGGTCCACACCTGGCATTGTCACTTTCTCCGTAAGGTGTAGGATACCCGGTCCACACCTGGCATTGTCACTTTCTCCGTAAGGCGTAGGATACCCGGTCCACACCTGGCATTGTCACTTTCTCTGCAGGGTGTTGAATACCCGATGCACGCCTGACGCTATGCTGCTTTCGTCGTAAAGTGTGGGGTACCCGATTGTCACCTAACGCTATGTTAATTTTGCCGTTAAAGTGTAGGATACCCGGTGCACACCTGGCATTGTATTACTTTTCGCCATAAACTGTAGGACATCCGGTGTATGCCTGGAGTGTTGCCTACTCCGTAAGGGGTGAAACACCTTTGCACACCTGGCACCAGCAGCATGTCCTCTCTGCGGCAGCATCTGTCTTCGCCGTCAGCTTAGAACCTTGGAATACCTTGATGAAACAAAGTCCAGACCAGCTGTCTGCGATGTTGATTCAGTCACTGTCGTTTTGTTGTAGTCCAGCAGAACACCTGGAGCCATTTCAGCGCTGTCAGTGTCACCATGTAGAAGACAAAAGTTCTGCCAGCACACACACACACACACACACACACACACACACACACACAGAGACCAACAATAAAATGGAATACGTACATAATATAGTCATGTAAGCCAATGCATGTTATTCAAACTGGACGGTTGGCATCGTAGGACATATAAAACTAAGCCATGCTGAGTGCATCAGCCATTGGATCTGACCAACAATAAAGATGAATTTTAACACTGGCCTGACGATTGCTTCTTCTCTCCCTTTGGGTGTGGGTGGTTTGGACTGCGGCTTCGATTATTATTATTATTATATTTTCCAGTCTGCTTTCCATAGTCTTTGCCTTTCGTTTTTTTGTTTTGTTTTTCTTTATCGGTTGATGTAATTCATTGCATTATTGCTCATTGAGATCGTCAGTATCATAAGTCGAGACAGTCACTGTATACGGAAATAGAGAACAATTTTTTTTATGTGCAAACTCTTTCGTGATTGGGGGGGGGGGGGGGGGGGGGGGGGGGGGGGGGGGCAGTGGGGGATTCGGGGAAAGCGGGGGGTTGGGGGGGGGGGGGGGGGGGGGGGGGGGGGGGGGGGGGGCACTGGGGGATTCAAAGCGGGGCTGCTTCTCTGTTTATCATTCCTGCCGATCTGTGATCGTTTCGTACAGATTTCATGCACGCTCAAGTTTTTCTTATACAACTTGTACTTTATTTGCCGTCCCTCGAAGTCGAATTTCATTTTTTCTCTCTCTTTGATTTGTACTTTCCCAGTACCCCATAGCCCTTCCTTCCAATACCCCATAGCCCTTCCTTCCAATACCCCATAGCCCTTCCTTCCAATACCCCATAGCCCTTCCTTCCAATACCCCCTAGCCCTTCCAGTTCCCCATAGCCCTTCCTTCCAATACCCCATAGCCCTCCCTTCCAATACCCTTAGCCCTTCCTTCCAATACCCCATAGCCCTCCCTTCCAATACCACATAGCCCTTCCTTCCAATACCCCATAGCCCTTCCTTCCAATACCCCATAGCCCTTCCTTTCAATACCCCATAGCCCTTCCTTCCAATACCCCATAGCCCTCCCTTCCAATACCCTGTAGCTCTCCCTTCCAATACCCCATAGCCCTCCCTTCCAATACCCCATAGCTCTCCCTTCCAATACCCCATAGCTCTCCCTTCCAATACTCCATAGCCCTCCCTTCCAATACCCCATAGCCCTTCCTTCCAATACCCCATAGCCCTTCCTTCCAATACCCCATAGCCCTTCCTTCCAATACCCCATAGCCCGTCCTTCCATTACCCCCTAGCCTTCCCTTACCACACCCCCTAGCCTCCCATTCCAATACCCCATAGCCCTCCCTTCCAATACCCCATAGCTCTCCCTTCCAATACTCCATAGCCCTCCCTTCCAATAGCCCTTCCTTCCAATACCCCATAGCCCTTCCTTCCAATACCCCATAGCCCTTCCAATACCCCATAGCCCTTCCTTCCAATACCCCCTAGCCTTCCCTTACAATACCCCATAGCCCTTCCTTCCAATACCCCATAGCCCTTCCTTCCAATACCCCCTAGCCTTCCCTTACAGTACCCCATAGCCTTCCCTTCCAATACCCCATAGCCCTTCCTTCCAATAGCCCTTCCTTCCAGTACCCCATAGCCCTTCCTTCCAATACCCCCTAGCCTTCCCTTACAGTACCCCATAGCCTTCCCTTACAATACCCCATAGCCCTTCCTTCCATTACCCCATAGCCCTTCCTTTCAATACCCCCTAGCCCTTACTTCCAGTTCCCCATAGCCCTTCCTTCCAATACCCCATAGCCCTCCCTTCCAATGCCCCTTAGCCCTTCCTTACAATACCCCATAGCCCTCCCTTCCAATACCCCATAGCCCTTCCTTCCAATACCCCATAGCCCTTCCTTCCAATACCCCATAGCCCTTCCTTTCAATACCCCATAGCCCTTCCTTCCAATACCCCATAGCCCTCCCTTCCAATACCCTGTAGCTCTCCCTTCCAATACCCCATAGCCCCCCTTCCAATACCCCATAGCCCTTCCTTCCAATACCCCATAGCCCTTCCTTCCAATACCCCATAGCCCGTCCTTCCATTACCCCCTAGCCTTCCCTTACCACACCCCCTAGCCTCCCATTCCAATACCCCATAGCCCTCCCTTCCAATACTCCATAGCTCTCCCTTCCAATACTCCATAGCCCTCCCTTCCAATAGCCCTTCCTTCCAATACCCCATAGCCCTTCCTTCCAATACCCCATAGCCCTTCCTTCCAATACCCCCTAGCCTTCCCTTACAATACCCCATAGCCCTTCCTTCCAATACCCCATAGCCCTTCCTTCCAATACCGCCTAGCCTTCCCTTACAATACCCCATAGCGCTTCCTTCCAATACCCCCTAGCCTTCCCTTACAGTACCCCATAGCCTTCCCTTCCAATACCCCATAGCCCTTCCTTCCAATAGCCCTTCCTTCCAGTACCCCATAGCCCTTCCTTCCAATACCCCCTAGCCTTCCTTACAGTACCCCATAGCCTTCCCTTACAATACCCCATAGCCCTTCCTTCCAATACCCCATAGCCCTTCCTTCCAATACTCCATAGCCTTCCCTTACAATACCCCGTAGCCTTCCCTTACAGTACCCCATATGCCCTTCCTTCCATTACCCCATAGCCCTTCCTTCCAATACCCATAGCCCTTCCTTCCAATACCCCATATCCCTCCCATTTACACTAAAAACATGTCACTTTTAAACCATGTATTTGTTCTTCTCTTCTCATTTAAACCATACTGGATTTGCGATATGGAATGGGATGTTGAAGGACCTATAAAATGCACATGTTTATCACGCTTAGCGATGATGATGGACTCCAGAAGCTCGTGTGAAACGATCGACTCTTTAGCTCCTTGTGTCATTATATAGCAGCGGCTGATGACGGCCGTAACCCTTTTTGTTTCTGTCGCCAGCATAGGTTTTAGAACTGTCTGCCCCCCCCCCCCCCCCCCCCCCGCCCCCTCCCCCCTCTTTTCCCCTTTCCTTTCTTTCCCCTTTTTTTTTCTTTCTTTCTTTCGTAGGTCTGTTCCTTTAGCATGGAAACAAGACAAGACGAAGATCAGATTGTCTCGATGGGTGAGCAATCTGGGTATATTGGTTGACGACACTCGTTTTCGACAAATCTTAAATGTTAGCGAACCGCAAAACACACACACACACACACACACACACACACACACACACACACACACACACACACACACACGAAATAAAAACAAAAAACAAAAAGAAAAACCGTGGACAAACGAATCTCAAGACAAAACACGACGCGTTACGACCTGTTAGGCTAACATCTATTTGAGATTTTGTTTAGATTTCCGCCTGCATTCATCTCACTTTGCAACAAGATTTCGTTTCGACAGCTCTCTTCCTTTGCATTAGTCGCGTCTTCCACATCGAGCGCAGAAGAATCGGTTCTTTCTTTCCTATCTGGATGAAGAATCTGCCACTCTGTATAAATGCGCTCTTTCGTCCAGTGCACGCTGTACTAAATAACGAATTTTTTTTTTCTAGTCCTGAGTCCGGAACAGTGCTGCACGACGTGCTTTGGGATCCTCTGACCATGCTAGCCTTGCCCCTGTCTCTTTTGCCCCCCCCCCCCCCCCCCCCCACCCCCCTCTGTCGCCGGTTGCACATTGAACAAACTTCCAGTCTCTCTCTCTCTCTCTTCTGTCGTTTACACCGCTTGGAGACCGGGTTCCAGCGTGTCATTGGACCCCTCAGTCTGTCCGCAGCTCTTCACCTTCGTTCCGCTGCAGACCTCAATGTCTGCAGGCTCCCTTCTTTTAGGCCCGAACCATGCGGACGACGTTCTTCTGACATCCACATGGTCAGGCTTCCTTCTTTTTGGGGCCTAAACCTTACGGTCAACGTTTTTTTTTTTTTCTGTTCATACTAGGGTCCCTCCGTCCGTCAGTAACCGGCTGCCTGTCTGTCTGTCCGCCAAGTAGACCTGACCACAAGTTTGACAGCTTTCCGAATGTTGTGTCTTCCAAGAAGCGTTCTGATCCTTACCCATTCCCCTGTTGTTTAGTTTACGTCTTCTCTGACTGTTGGGCATGGTGTGTGTGTTCTCTGACTGTCTGGCGTGGAGTGTGTGTTTGTGTGTGTGTGTGTGTGTGTGTGTGTGTGTGTGTGTGTGTGTGTGTGTGTGTGTGTGTGCGCGCGCATGCACACACACACACACGCACACACGCACGCACACACACACACACACACACACACACACACACACACACACACACACACACACACACATGCACACTTCACTTCACTTGACACACGCACGCGCGCACGCACGCACGCACGCACGCACGCACGCACGCACGCACGCACGCACACACACACACACACGAATACGCCGAGGTAGAAACGAACGGACACACACACACACACACACACATATCACACCCACACACACACACACACATATCACACCACACACACACACACACACACACATATCACACCACACACACACACACACACACACACACACACACACACACACACATATCACACACATATCACACCCACACACACACACACACACATATCACACCACACACACACACACACACACACATATCACACCACACACAACACACACACACACACACACACACACACACACACACACAACACACATATCACACCACACACACACACCACACACACACACACACACACACACACACACACACACACATATAGAGAACGTATAAACACCGATTCTGACTCACTTGCTACTCCACCACGTTTTTGGGCTCATACACGCGCGCGCAACAGAGAGAGACAGACAGACAGACAGACAGAGAAGAGAGAGACAGAGAGAGACAGACAGACAGAGAGGCGGGCAGACACACACACACACAGAGAGAGCAGGGTAAACCGACTTGTTGGCACTGACAGCACAGACTGAAGGAGCCCCAGGGGGCCGAAGGTTTTTTTGGTACACACGAGACTGAAAACCAGGCTACTCCCCCAGTAGTTTTCTTCAACAGGGGGACAGACTCAGGAGAACCCCAGTATTAACACCCCCCCCCCCCCCCCCCCCCCCTGGGGGGGAAAGGGGGACAAAAACATTCAAAAAAAAATGGGGGGGTTTTAAAGTTTCTAAAACAACAACAACAAACAACAAAACATAAAAACCTTTTGCGGGTCCCGGCCCCCTCAAAAATTTCTACTTGCCCCCCCCCCACCCCACCAACACCTCCTGGGGAAACAAAAACAGCCCACCTCTTACACGCCCCCGGGGCCCCCTTAAACCGGAAAATTTTGGGGGCTAAAAAAATTACCCCGCCCCCCCCCCCCCCCCCCCCCCCCCCCCCCCCCCCCCCCCCCCCCCCCCCCCCCCCCCGGCCCCCCCCCTTTTTTCCCCCAAACCCCCCGCCTTTTTAAATTCGCCCGGCGGGCTGTAAAGGCGTTTCGGGAGGGGAAATTGTGGGTTTTTTAAAAACCCATGGGGAGTAAGGGAAAGTGTTATTTAAATGTTTTCTGCCTGCTGGAAGGGGGGGGGGAAAAAAAATTTAATATTACTCAAAAAATTGGTGAAGTGTTTTTATTTCGCAAAAAAAAACCTTTCGATCTCAGATTTTTTTCTTGTGGTAAAAATTACTTTGTTTATCATGAGGCCATGGAAAAGTTTTTGACAAAGAAATTGAGGGGCGAGCCTTTTTCCCCTCCTAAACCCAAAAAGGAAGAATTTCGTTTTTGTTTCCCAAAAAAAAACGGAAATTCAGTTAAAGGGTTTTAAAAATATTTGAAAACAAGCTTTGTGAGCTCCCTTTCCGATCCTTTTGATGAAACCAAACCTTTAAAAACTGTTCAAGAAATGACCCCATTTTTCCCCCCCGGGCTTGTTACTCAGTGAAAGATGCCCAAAAGGGAAAAACTTTTTTAAAAGGCTCTTTTTTTAGGGCAATTGGCTTCGGGAAACCCAAAAGACAATTTTGAACCCATTTCAAAAACAAAAAATGGGAGTCTTTTTGAAAAAAAAGTTTTTGCGGGTTTGTTTTTAATCTTTTAAAGAAGACTAATTGAAGTGTTATTTTTTTTTTCTATTCTTACCCAAAATTTCCAATCCGATTTTTTTCAATGGTTATACAACAAACGAAAATTTCATTTAAAAATTCATACAATCCAAACCCCAATTTTAAAAGGGCTTTCCCTGGCATTTTACCCTTGCCCCCGTTTTAAAAAAACCCTGCATGGCGGGGGGTAATTGAGCCACTTCCACAGCGGGGTTTTTAATACCCCGGCCGGGCATTTTCCCGCATTGATCCGGTAGAAAGCCCCCAAAGCAATTACGGGGCTAAACCCAGGCGAGCTCGCCGTTTGCCCTGAAAGGAACGAGCCACCCCTTTTAGGGGGGACATGACTTTTAAAAATATAGACTGTTCGGCTGTTTGATTTTTTAAAAAACGAAAGTTTTGCCCTTACCCAAACCTGGATAACGATTTTTGAATGTTTGGCCAAAAACCTTGTTTGGGGTTAGGCAAGCCCTTTAGTACATCTACCAGAATGGAGAGGAGTGGTGTGGCCAGCACTATCTTCATTTTAAATGCTCCAAATATACAATGACGGTTTGTATTTTTTACTGGCAAATTAGAGCCGCCATAAAAGTTCGGCCCACAGCAGTAATTGCTGTAACTTGCCATAGCCAGTTGCAACCCCGGGTTTGAGAAAAGGGAGCACAGCAAACACCCCCCCCCCCCAAGTCTTAAAAGGGCACTTTTCCTGTCTATTGTGTGTTTTTTTGTTTGTGTTTGTTTTTTTGTTTTGTGTGGGGGTTTTTTGTCCTCCCCCACGCACGCACCTCCCCCCCCCCCCCCAACGCACGCACGTCCACCCCCCCACCCAACGCACCCTCAAGTCATCCACAAGTTTTAACTGAAGTTACCCCAAGTCACTTCTAAGTCTTTCCTAAAGTTCTTACTTAATTCATTCTCAATTTGCCCTTAAGTCACCCCCAAGTTACTTCAAGTTCTTAAAAGTTCTTGTTTTAAAGTTTTGTTTAAAGTCACCTCAAGATCATAACAAGTCCACCCTTTAAGTAAAACCAAAAGTTCTTTTAATTTATCTTAAAATTTATAAAAAAAATACAATTTATGTTTTTTTATCTTAAATGGGCAGAGGGCCCAAATTATATTTAACCACACGCCTAAAAAAAAGCTTTCATCGTTCCCGGATGTCTTGCTCAGCTTTTCTCTGCATAGATCAAATTGAAGTTTTTACACCCAAAAAGAAACCCCGCAGGGGATTAAAATTTCTGGTCTAGGGGAAAAATCCCTTTTTATAAAATCCATTCTTTATTTATTGACTTTTTTCATTTTTTTAATACCCCATGATCTATGTTTTTTAAAAAAATTTTAAAATTAAGTCTTAAAAATTTATTACATTTCAAAGGATAAAAAATTATGCTTTGTTATTGGGGGTTTTTTGGCCCGTGCAGTTGTCTCTTTTTGTATTTAAATGGTTCGGGATTTTTTGTGTTTTCCCTTTTGGGTTTTTTGTTGAAATTTGTGAATTTTTTTTTATAGCCGAAATTAAAATGCCCCCAACAGAAAACCCAATTTGGGCCAAAAATGGCAACAGTTTTAGCTTAAATATTCCAGGGGGATTTGGGGCCCTTTTTATCACATGGAGTTTTTATAGCGGGCCCCATTGAATAAAACTTGTTTGGCGTTGGCAGGTTTTTATTTTTTTCATGATGCTAAAAAATTTTTAATTTTTTTTGCCCTTGTTCCACTTGTTTAATTTTTTTCTCCCTTCAACACGCCCAGGTTTTTTAATGGTCTCCCCCTGATTCAGCGTTTTTGATGATTTTCTGGTTTGGGTTATTTCCCCCACCTGTTTTCGTGTTTTCGGGTTTTGGATGATTTTCCAGCCGTTCTTTTTAAAGGGAAACAAAATCTATATGTTTAAAAAATTTTATTAATCCCATGATCCCCTTGGGGGAATAACAATTTTCCCAAAATTATAGTTTTTAAATCACATCCTAGAGACTTAATGATTTTGGGTTAAAACTGGATCTTGCGTTTTTAATCATACGAAATTTTTCTTTTTCCAGAATAAATTGGGGAAAATTTTTAATGACTGTTTAGTGTACAAAAAAAAAACCCGGTTTCCCCAACTTTTCACCTTTTCCTAGACCCCAGCTGGTTTATCCCTGTTTTTGTTACTTTAAAATTTTCTTGCGGCGCCTTTCTGTTAAACCCTTTTCTATGCTGAATTCATTTCCCCGGGGAAAATGTTTTTTTTTAAAAACATGCTCCCAAAAGGGAATTTACCCCTTTCCCCTTTTTTGGGGGAATAATAGTTTGTTCATTAACTTGGTCATTCATAAGTTGGGGAAAAGGTTTAGGCTGCCTTGTAGCTTTTTGTTGATCATCACTGTTCATGTTTTTTTTTAAAATTTTTTAATTTTATTTTATTTAAAAAATGGCACCGAAAAATTTCCCAAACCTTGTATCCCTTTCCTGCTTTATTGGAGCCAAAGTTTTAGGAAAATAAAGCTGGGTTTAAAAGTTTGGGTTTTAAGAAAAAAACCAGCAGATCTTGGCAAATGGGGACTTTGGGGTTTTCAGCAAAGCGGGATTGCTTTTCATTGCAGCTTGGGTTTGCCAAAAGATTTTTTTGTTAAGAAGGAAAAATTTCCAGAGAATAAATTTTGAAAAAAAAAATCCCTTTTATAAAAAATGGCTTCACTCGCAAAAATGATAGGCGGCGTTTGGGGTGAATGGTTTTGCTTTTAGCGGAAGTAAATTTCGCATTTAGTAAACGGGGGAAATTTGGAGGGAGAAAAAAAAAGGCAAAAAAAAAAGCTATGGAGGAACTAGCAGCTGACAAGGGGCCCTATAAAAGGCGAGACTTGAGCATTTTAGATTTTTTTAAATTTGGACACAGGGAAAAGACGGGGGCATGCAGCTTACCTTTTTAAAAAGGGTTGATAAAGCAAAAAAAGAATATTATCTAGTAACGGCAAACCAGTCCGACATTGCCCCCACCAAAATTCAGTGACTTTTATCAACCATCAAAAAAAACAAAAGATGAAAGAAATCGCGGGTTATTGTCTTTTGGAAAATGCCCCGTCGTGTTATTTTGTTGCCTTAATATTTCCCCTGAAAAAAAAAAATTGAACAAATTATTTTTTCCCCAAAGGATATTGGAAGGGTATCACAGAAATACAAAAGCAAAGGGCCAAGCGGGCGGGAAAGTCAGTGAAAAAACAGCAAAAAAATTTGTTTATCTAAAAAAAGCGATTTGGAAAATTTATTTCCCTTCCCCCCTAGGGAATACGGGAGACCACATTTTGGTGAACAAAAACACAAACGACACCCATCAAATGGATCTTTTATATTTCCCCTCTGATAGGATTAGCGAAAAAGATTTAATTTACGAAACTCACAGTGGGGGACATAGCTTCAAGATACAAAGATGGGGGAGCCTTTAAACAAAAAAAGGTGCTTTGCTGTTGCGGCGCTATACAAATGATTTTACCAACGAGGCCCCAAAATTCCCCTCCCCTTGATTCAAGTCGATGATGGAAAAAAATTTTAAAGGGCCCAAGTGAATCAATTATTTGTTAAAACTTTAGAGTTACTATTAGAAGGCTTTTCCGGGGAGTTCACAGACCCCACGGGCCCTTTAGTTAAAAAAACTTTAACAAAACAGTTAGCCGAAAGCCCTTTTTTCCTTACCGTTCACAGGGGAAGTATTAAACAATTTTTCGCAACACGGGAATGGGTTAAAAGATTGCCTCTTTTTTTGCGCCCCCAATAAATTAAGAAAAATTTTAAAAGGGCAAAAGCCAGTAAAAAGCAATCAAAAGAAAAAAAAATTTAAAATGTTGCTGAAGGGGTGTTTTAAAATCCAGAAATTTTTTTACCATTTGGATTGAAAGAAAGGGTTCCCTTTATTTACCGGGGAAGCAAAAAGGGGGCCCACTGCATCAGGGAAAACCGACCCAAATTTTGGAGTTTTGATAATATGAAAAAAAAAAGAATTGAAAAAAAATTGAATCCCCCCGTGTATTATTTAGGGAAAAAATGCCCACAACAAAACAACCAGCTCCTCAAAGATCTTTTGTAAAGGGAAGAACTGCAGTTTAACCCCGCCAGACACTGTTCCGTTTTAAAATTAATTGAGGTTCTCCAGTGCCCAATTGCATATGAAAACCCCGGGTTTAAACCCAAACACCCGTTTTGTGTTTTTTCTATTAAGCCCTTCTTTTTTAAAAAACCGTTGTGTTGATTCTTGAGATTAGATCGCAGTTTTCTTTTGTCATGAGGAAAAGTCTTATTGCCAAACTTGCTTTTTTTGTAATTGTTTGTGATATTTTTTAAATGCAAAACGCTGCGGATATTCCCTTTGCTTTTTTTTTTTGTTTTTTCCCCGGCTCGAAAAAATGTACTTTTTTGCCCTTAACCCCCATACTCCTTGAATCACCTTTCCAGTTTAATTCACCCTTTCCCTTTTTCCCTAAAACCTTTTGTTAGAAATTTAAAATGAAAAGGCGAATTTTTTTGGGTAATCGGACGTGTCTTTACCATCCCGGGCCCTTTAGCTATTTTCCCATTCCATGTCTTTATAGATTCTTCGTAGGGATATTTAAAACAAAACTATCGGGTATCTGTGAAAAGAAACTTGGACTAGGTACGGGGGCTTAAAGTGTCATAAAAAATCTAACATCAAAAGCTTGAAAAATTCAAAAAAAGGGAAAAAACCCAAAAAAAAACCGGTTTGTCAAATTTGACTTTTTTTTTTTTTCATATTATCCCAAAAAAGGGCTGATCATGAAATCTTTGAAGTCCTGAAATTAGGTTTTAAAGTCGGCTTAATTGCTTCATTTTCTCTGGTGACTAATCTGAAATCTTTGGGGTTGTGGGGGTTTCCCTGTTTTTCCCAAAACAGCTGTTGTTCTTTCCAGCTTGAAAAAAAGTCTTTTTCAAACCCATCTGTGGATTTTGTTCTAAGGTCAGTGTTTTTTCCCATGATGTTGGTTTCATGAATGTTTTTGTTAAAAAGAAATTTATGGGGGAATACAGTGTTAACTTAAAACCCTTGTTTAAAAAAAAATTGCAAAAGTCTGTAATGGCAGACTTAATTTTTTTTGCCACGAAGATTGGGAAAAAGTTTGGGCGGTTTCTCTTGGATCCACCCTTTGACTTTTGGGCAAATGGGTAGTTTTAAATGCAGGTCATGGAGTTCATGAGGATATTCTAAGTCAACTTCTAGAATGAAACCACGCTGTTAAACCCACCCTTTTAAATTTGCCTAACCCCTTTAAAACCCCCTTTTGAAATTTTTTTCGTACCTGTGTACATTTTAAATTTGGGCGAAATGGAAAGCGTTTTGCGCCATTGCCCATCCATACAGTTTGTTTGCATCAAATCCATGGATATTTAGCCTTTTACTTGGTTTTTTTATTCGCCCCAAAGTATTTTTGTTTTTGCTTTACGGGTTAATGATGGGGACGCCATAAAATTTTCCCCCACGCAATCCTTTTTTCAATCATCTGAATCTTTGGTTTAAAATCTGACAAAAAATTCAATCTGAACTCCAGAAAACCCTTTAGAAAGGGCGCCCCAAGCTAAATTCCCGGGGGCGAAGAAATGTAATGCGCGGGTTCCCAGGCTATAATTTTTTCATGCAGGTCTTTCGGTTTTTTCAAAAAAGTCCCCCAAAAACATAACATCTGCCATTAAATAGGAGTCAGGGATGTCCCCCATCGTTTTAAAATTTAAAAACTTTTCCCAAGCATCTTGGCGGCTGGTAATGGGAAGTCGCTGTGTCCTTTCCTCTAAGATAGAAAAAAAAAACGCCCTTTAGGAGGGAAGTTTTCCTTCCTTCGTAAAACCCTTTTTTCCAAAAATTGTTAATTTTTACTCAAAAGGGGGAAAAACCCCCTTTTTAAAAAAGCGTTTGATTTAAAAATATTTTTCCGTTATTGGGCAGGACTTTAAGGACAATAGCTAGTGACTCAAAGGGTCCCTTTCATGTGTTGCATAGGATTTCTTTAAAAGACATGTTATTTAGATTAAAACCCATTTATTTTTTCTGATGCCCTGTGCAATGCATCCCCCCCTTTGAAGGCTTTGGGTTATGCTTGCAATAAAAGATGAGAGTCGTAACCTCGCAATTTATGAAAAAAGTTGGGCAGTTTCCCAATGTTTAGGATCAAATTTTAGTTAAAAGTTTTGCATTTGTTATGCGCCGCCCCTCTGAATTTCCCCACTAATGGGATCATGGTCTTTTAAATGGGGGTTTTTTCATTTCTTGGGCTTTAAGCTCAAAACCCGAAAACCCAAACAATTGGGCCCTGCTTATGTTGTTGGTCTTCAGGCGCCATTTTTTAAAATTTTCAGAAAAAAGTTTGGGGGGGAAAATTATTAAAAACGGCTTTTACCCCACTTGTGCTTTGCGTTTTAAGAATGTTTCTGCAGCATCGGGGGGTTTCCCTCTATTTTAATTCTGGCTCTAAATTTAAACCCCAAATCCGACCTAACAATAATGAAGGCAAATGAAAAAAAATTGATGATTACTCATTAAGACTGTTTTTCGTAGTTTTTTTGGGGGTGGCCCTTCTTAAGGAACAATAAGCGACTCGAAGTTGCGTAAACAAAGTAGGGGAAAATTTTTGCCCCTTTTTCCATTTTCTTAAAACTAACTTTAGATCCGGGGGGGGCCCGTTTTTTTAGGTTCTGTTTTTACATTTCAACTGGGCCGATACAATGTTTCTTATGTTCGCTTGCGGTTTGAAAAGAGGCATTCTTGTTAAACATTTCTGCAGAATTTTTTTTTACCCCCAAATTTTTTGGGAAGTATGGGCAATAATCTACTCATTGTGCGTATAAATTGTGTAATCCCGGGCACCCCCTCTGGGGGGAAAGCTTCAGCAGTAAGTCAAATGATTTTTTTGGTCGCCAATCGTTGGGTGTTTTTGGGGGACACTTTAATCGGACCAAATCTGTTTCCTCACCCCCATGTGTGGGACTTTTAAACAGTTATTGGTTTGTTTTGTTCTTCAAATGATTTTTTTGGGGTCTACGCAAAACAGGAAAGGATTTTCCAAAAAAGTTAAGTCATTGATGTAAGGGCGATTTTAGACACTCCTCTCTTTTTTTTCGGGGTTTTTTGCCCCTTGCAAGAAAACACCCACACAAAAAATTTGTTGTCTGTATTTTTATTTAGAATGCTTTTTTTGAAAATAATGCTGGGGGTTTGGGGAATGTAAGCCTTCCCAACAATCGGGCAACTTAGCCTTTTTTAATCGATCTCAAAGATTCACCCTCTGACCAACCAGGGCCTTTTTTTTGGCTTTTTCAGCGGAGCGTCAAACTGTGCAAGCATTTTCGTCTGCCAACCGGGGGGTTAAGTTTTTAGGGAAAAAGGGAATAGTCTTTGTTTGTTAGCCCCAGACTTTTTGTTTTTCTTCATTTTGTTACATAGTCAATTAAAACAGAAAACTTTTTACTTTAACTGGCGGGTCTATTTTTTGTTTCCCTTTGGGAACTTGAAAAATTTGGGCTTTGGAAAACATTTGGGCCCGTGCTTCCTGGATCAATAACTTCCCTAAATCAATATCTTTTCCGTGCTCTTGAAAAAATTTTCTTGCTTTGCTTAAAAAAATTCTTTTCTTGTCCTTTCATATATCTTAGCCATTTTGAGTCTCTTTTCAAAATCAAAATATTTTTTTAAATTAAAAAAA
This sequence comes from Conus ventricosus, assembly GCA_018398815.1. Lineage (NCBI taxonomy): Eukaryota > Metazoa > Mollusca > Gastropoda > Neogastropoda > Conidae > Conus > Conus ventricosus. Next base: position 50,402,749 of record CM031621.1, on the reverse strand, counting down.
AAAATTTAATCAAAAACCAATATCAACGGTCTTTTTGTCCCGGGGCCCTCTTAAACTAAAGTAAAACCCCTTTTTGGGTGTTTTTAAAATGTAAAGTTTTTTGAACAGGGTTTAATGTTTTCGTTTACTTTTTTTAAGCATTCCTTTTTTATTGCTCGGGGTCGGCTGTTGAAAAAAACTTGTAAACCACCCCTTTTTTTGGGAAGATCAAAATTTTGTTTTTTTTGTGGGTCATAAAAATGGGCCCTTTGGTAAACGTTTAAAAATTCTTATCCGTGTTGTTTGGTCAACAAGCGCTTTTTTTTTGTCGTTTAAAGGGAGCAAAATTTTTAAGCTGTTATTAGTTGAACCATTGCTGTGTGCTTTTGGAGTTTAGTTTTTATTTTTTTGCTAGCAGCACCTACGGCAATGGGCAAGGCCCAGAGTAAAGGGGCAAACCTCCCCAGAGGTAAAAATGCGGGGTGCGCCTTTGCCCCTTTTCTAAGGGGGACCAACACTCGTTCCGGGTGATAGAGGCCCTTTTAGTCGATGCTCCCGTTTAACATATTAACGCATTAAAAGGGAGCGAATACCTTCGTTTGGTTTTGCGTATTTTGAAAAGGTCTTGCTTAGTACTTGCTGCTTTTTTGTAAGTTGGTTAAAACTGAAGGTTTTTACTTCAGGGGTTTCTATAACAGAGAAAATTTCCCGCTATTTCCCCTTTTTTTTGGCGGCGGTAGGCACTTTTGGAAAAAAACCTTTAACAGACATGCTTTTTTAAAAATAAAAAATTTTTTAGTTTTGTTTAACTTTTAAACTGTTTTCTTTAATTAGTAGCTGCGCATCTATATTAAAAAAAAAGGGACTTAAAGGGTTTTTTTGGGGTTCCCTTTTCTTTATCAATTTGAAAGTTTTTTACGTCTCTCAAAAGTTCTTCCCCCTTTCCCTGAAAATGATTATCCTCTTTTTTACCCTTTAGGTCAATCCCTAAAACCCTATTTCGTTGTTAAATAATCACAAAACCTAAAAATTTTGAAGAGTAAAACTTTTGAAACAAGGGGCCCCTGTTAGATTTCTACACCTCCCGCCTCCAAACAGTTTTTTTATTTCATCAAAATGCTGATAAAGGTTTTAAACCCGTTTGGTAGATTTGGTTAGGGCTACCCTCAATTGTTCATTGGGCCCTTTTTTATTTTTGGATTAAAAAACTTTTTTTTCCCTTCCCCTTTTTTAACGGTTCTTTTTCTTCGCACAGCAATTTAAAAAACCCTTTTAACGATCTTGCTGCAACCCCTAAAAAATTTAAAATTTCCCTATAGTGTCTGCCCCGCTTCTAGGATATGTTGTATGATGGGAAACCCTCTTTCGTAATAAAATTGTTAATTTTGAAATGATAATTTTGCTCAATCAGCCTTGCTAAATTAGGGTTGCTAAAAACGTCAAACCCCAACGAGAGTCAGAAATGCTGTACCCTTGCTTCGGTGGGGCTGTTGATTGATACCGTTTGTATTTCGTTTTTAAAAATTAGTTCATATGCAATCTGTCTTTTTTAAAGCTCCCTTTAAAGTTTCGGGGGCATGCCCCTTTTAACAACTCAAAATCTAAGGGAAAAAGAAAAAAAAGGGTTTTCCCTAGCAAAATTTCAGCTGATCCTTTTTTCCGTCTTTTGTATCTGCGGCGCCTTTTTCTTTTTTTAGTGCTTTTCATTTTTGATTCCTTGAAAGCAAAGGGTTTGCCCTTTCATTCCGGTTAGGCCCTTGATCGAATAGGTTAAAAATTTGTCTGCATGGTGTTTAAAAAAAATATTTCTTTTCCCCTCAAGTTTTTTAGAATTTTTTTAACAATTGCCCCCCCCCCAAAAATTTTGGACAACTGTTGGGTTTTGGGTTTGTTGTTTGAAACGAGTACTATTTTTAAAATAAAACGCGCAGAGCCGGCCCAATCCCAATTTACCCCTCCTAGGGGCTGGAAATTTGAAAAGTTTTTAATTTGTTGCTCCCAAAAGTTGTGGGGTTATTTGGAACAAAAAATATTCCCTTTATTTCCCCGCCGCCCAAGGGGGTTTTTTGGCTTTATGCGGGTCAAGAAATTTAAAGGAAAAATTCTTTTTGACATTTTTTTTGAAGCCCAAAAAAAAAAGTTAATTATTTAAAATCTGGCGGAAATTTAAGCTGAAGAAGATTATGATGTTTTTGATCGTGGGGACGACATGAGTGATTCCCCCTTTGGGGGCGCCCTCCCCTCGGGGGGGTTCATTTTCAGAGAATTAGCAGAAAACGGGGGAAATTTCAATTTCCCCAAAAAGTCGGTTTAAAAAACAGAAAGTAAGGGCAGATCCCTTATACCAAAAATTTTAGGTCAAAAAACCCCCCGAATTTAAGGGCCCTAAAGATTTTGAAGTTAAAAAATTGGGCCATTTGTTTTTTGGGGAGGGGCCCAAAGGGCAATTGTTCGCTTACAACTAAAAAAGGGCCCATCAAAGTTTTTAGCCCTAGGTTAATTAAAAAATGATCAGTGTGAAAGATCAAAATCGCCCTTTGGCCCTTTTTAGGACAAAATTAAAGGGGGGAGGCAGTTGCAAACTTCAAAACACACGCAAGAACTCCCCAAAGATAACCAAATGCAAAACTGGAAAATTAAATGAAATTTAAAACAAACAGCCGGGGGGGAAATAATTTAAAAGTAATAGAAGCAGGGAATCCGGGTTTTTTAGAAAAAAAACGGTTAAAGAATTTTTCTGAATTTACCCCCTACCCTTTCGAGAATTTTTTAGCCCCTTTATGTACTTTAAAACCACCCAAAAGGGGAATTAAAAAAACAATTTTGCAAAACCCAGGTGAAATAGAAAGAGCATATAAAAAGAAAAAAAGAAAAACTCGTTGGGCTGATGACCCCATGTAGGGCCTGATATTAAAAAAAGAATAACCCCAAAGACTAAAAGATTTGGAAAAAAGAGAGATCAGCAAGAAAAGAAGTTTCTAAAATACTAAACCCGGGCCAATTTCGAAAAAAAGTGAATAGAATAAGGGGAAACTTCCCGGGTAAATTTTTTTTGAAAGACACAAAAGCCCCAGCAGAAAAGAATTTAAAAACGCTGTTTTTGAGAGCGGAGTCACTTTAGAAAAGGCCCCTTATAACGGGCCCTTGGATTTGCAATAAGTTTCACTGGTTTATGGCTTTACAGGGGGCGGCGGTTTTAAAAAACCCCCTGCCTTTAAACCCCCATCGGCCCGATAAATCATGGGTTTTAAAAAAAAAAGCTGATCCCTCTTGCGAAATTTTTTAAAAAAATTAGTAGGAAAACCGTGGATGCTTTACCAGGGAAAATTGGGGAGTATTGTCCCGCTGGCTTTTGTTACTGCAAGCAAAGTTTGTTGGCTTTTGGCCCCAGCACTTATGGGCATTGCCCCTCTTTATGTTGGGTTAAAATTTGAAAAATAAAAAACCAAGAAAAACTATGCCAGTTATCCCAAAAACAAGCGCTGTTTTTTCTATTTATGGTCATCGCGAACAGAGTCCCGAGCTTTGTGAGTCTTCAATGGGGCTTTGGGGGGTCGGACTTCGGGGTTTGGGTGACTTTAAACTTTGGGTTTTTTTTTTACGCTTGAATATTACTGGGTCAGAATTTTTTGTCGTTTTTCCCAAAACCCTTTTGTTCATGTGTATAAGAAAATTTTATTATTATTGTTTATTATTGTACCTATCTGGGTCTGAGGTAGAAAGGGGCATGTATAAACCAGTTGGGCCCAAAAGCAAAGTCTACTTTCGATCTTGGTTTTTTTAAAACATGTTGGTACCTTTTAATACTTGAAGGGGAAAAACAAACGGGAGAATTAATGGCGTCCCAATTTGCCCCAAGAATTTTTTTTTGGTCAAAACCCGTTTGAAGGATCAGTTATGCTTGAATTTTTGCCTGGGGCTTGCGCCCCCCAGCAAACACCCCCCGTAAATACGAAAAGAGTCGTTTATTGGGTTTTATTCCCGCCTAGTTAGGCCCCTTGAAGTGTCTAAGTAAAATTTTTGTCCATGCTGTTTTAGCTTTGCCCCTATGGAAAGAGGTGAAAAACTGTTTGTTGAAGAGAAAGATGTGTAAGGGGGGATTCCGTCAAAAATTTAAAAATTTTTGTGGGCCTGCCCCAAAAAAAAAGGGTGCCTAGACCCTGTTTTTAAAAATCCAACTTTTGTCTAAAAATCCGTTTTTGGTGTTAATATTGAATTCGTTTCAGATCCTTTCAAAAGCCTTCATGTCTATTTTGGGTTTTGAAAGGAATTTTAAACGGTTTTTTCTTCGGTAAAAGGCGCTTGCCCGTTCAGTTTAAAAAAACGTCTGAGGGGGTAATAAAAAATGAAAACTGTAAAACTGACCCCAACCAAAGGGGTCAGGATGATTTAAATGTTTTGCATCGAAACTCCAACCCCGTTGATGGGACAAAACCCGCAAAGTTTAATGGTTTGGGGTAAAACTGCATCGGATACTAAACCACGCTTTCGCGGGTGTAGTCTTTTTTAATAGGGGGGTTAAGATAGCTCTTCAAAGGATTTCTCACCTTTTTATGAAAAACGCAGTCTTGGGGCACGAAATGTCAAGGGGGTCAAATTGTTATATTTTTTAAAATTGTTTGTGGGCCCCCAGAATTTTTTGCATCAGTATAAATTTGGAAAAAGCACTCATTTTTAATTTTGTTTTTAAAAAAAAGTTTGTAACAATAACCCCCCCCCCCCCCCCCCCCCCCCCCCCCCCCAAGACCCCCCTTTTTTTTTTAGAAATGTATTAATAACAATATGGGAACCAGAACGGTTTGCGCTCCATGAAATATTTTACAAAGTCGTTTTTTTTAATATAAGCAAGCCAAGGGAAAAATAATAAAGGGTTTTAAAAATTAACAGAGCGGGGCCAAAATAGCCAGTTAACAATACCTGATGGTTTTTTTTACGGGTTTTGCTCACTAAAGAAGCAATGAGTAACTTTGACATTACTCTCAAAACTTTAAAAATTTTTCAAAACTAAAAAAAAAATGTTAAAATTTTTTTGCTTTAAAACGAAGGGGAAAATCTTATTTTTTTTATAAAGAGTAGCTAAAATGTTAGGTTTACAAATAGCAATTTTTCCCACTCATAGTTTTATTGTTTTGGGGCCCGACAAAAAATACTTAGGGGGGGGAAAATCCCCTCGTTTTGCATTTCATTAAATTTCTATGTTCATTTGGATGGGGCTGAGCCCCTGATTTAAAACTTATATTTTATGGAAGGCCCTCAATGTTTTTTAAAAGCTCTTCGTCAGGGAAAGCAGCATTTTTTGCGATTTTTGGGAAATTAAAACGATTCCCTAATTTACAGTTAAAAGATTAGTTTGGGGGGAGGGTCGGATCATTTTAAATAAAAAAAATCAAAGACAAAGCCCGGAAAAGTTTTGAAAAAAGCGTCCTTTCCCCCCTTGTTTTGGAATAAAATAATTTAAATGGGAATAAAAAAAGTCGCGTGGGACCGAGGGAAAAGGGGTTACATTAGGCCCGTGAGGTTTTATAAACTTTAGAATTTTTAAAAAACCTTGCAGAGTTACCCGACTTTGAACAGGAATGGTGAGATGGCACTTTTTTATGGTTTGGTTTCACTAAAATTGGGGATTATAAACGCAAAGAGGGGTTTACGACAAAAAAGGTTTCCTAAAATAGAAAATAGCAAATTTGAAGCAAATTTAAAGTTGGTCATATGAATATAAAAAGTTCGAAAAACCCGACTAAAAGGGCCAAATTAGAACCATTTTAGAATGGGGGAAAAAAAATTTGAATTATAACCCATTTACATTTTTTTGGGCCCTCAAATAAGTTTCAGGGAAAAACATTCAACTTTGGCCCCTTTACAAGTAAGTCTTTATACCGGAAAAAATAAAAAGTCGGAAAAAAAATTGAAATATGCCGTATGGAAAAAAAACAGGACATCCCCAAAAAAAGAAAACAGTTTTTAAAAAAAGCTTTTTACAAAAATTTCAGTTCTTTCCCAAACAGAAAATTTTGGAGACCGTTCACAATGAATTTTAAATTTCTGTCTTTAAAGGTTTTGGAGAGGGATGGGGGGTTTTGGGCCTTAGTGAAGACCCTTTTAAAAAAATTAATATTAGCTGGGAAAACTTAGGGCGGGTTTAAAAGCCTTAAAGTTTTTTATCGTCGTTCTTTACAAGGGGGAAAGGGTATTAAGATCATTAAAAAACAAGCAACAAAAACACTGTTGACTTAAAAGAAACCAAACTTACCCGGATAAATTGGGTTAATTTTTACATTTTAGGCCTCTTTGGGTTTTATTTTACTGAAAAAGTTTTGACGGAGAGTATGATAAAAATAATAACCCGAATTTGATTAAAAAAATGTTTTTAAAATTATGGAGCAGTTAAAATTTTTGACAAAAAAAAAATCCTCATTGCTCATTGATTTGGGGGGCAGATGGTTTTGGAAAAAAACAATATTTATCCTCAACCTGTTACAACAGTTTAATTTGTTTAATTTTTTAAACCTATTGTGGTTTTTTGTCCCAAACTTTAATGGAACAAAGTTTCATAATAGAAGGTTTTATGGACAGATGTGACATATATTTAGTTAATTTCCAGCCAAAAAACCCGATTTAGGTTTTTTTAGAACAGTTTTTTAGGAACTGTTTTTTAAGGAAAGCAGACACTTTTTATTTTAGATTTGGAAAAAATGTTCGCAGGAAAAAAGCTAGTTAAAAAGGGAAAAAACTTTTTTTCGAAAATTGCTTTCCCGCGGAAAGGGCATGCTGGGATTTAAATTTTGTGGATTTTTTGCCAGAAATATAACTCAGTTTTAAAAAGACTTTAGAGCAGTTTTAAAGGGCTTTAGTTTTTTTTTCCCCAAAAGAAAAACAAAGACTCATTTGAAGAATGTTTGGCGAAGAAAATGATGTTTTTGAAAAAAGACCAGGGAAAAAAAATAGGATTAAAAAAAAAACTGAAAACTGAAAAGTTTGTAAATTTTGTATTGAAAAAAAAAGATTAAACCCCACAAAAGTTGTTTGTTTGTAGGGTCGTTATTTTTTTGGGTTTCTTTCAGGGAAAAGGAATAGGCGGCTTTTAGGCCCCCTTTCGCCCAAAAAAAGTGGTGGAGTTTGCAAAATTTAGTCAGAATCGGTGTTTTTTTACGTTCTCTCATATTTCCCCCCCCCAAAAACCCCCCCCCAACAACACACACACAACACACCACACACACCCCACACACACACACACACACACACCCCAACGCCCCCCAACACACCCACCCCACCACACAACACACAACACACAAAACACACACACGCGAAAGAAAACCCCACCCAAAATATCACACCCCAAAACACACACCACACACACACACACCCACACACACACACACACACGCACGAAAACCACACATATCAAACAAAACACCCCCACACCCCAAAACCCCACCAACCCCACACACACAAACCCCACACAAAACCCCACACACCCCCACACCACACACACACACACACAACACCCACACACAACCCCACCACAACCAAAACACACCCACACCACACACAACACAAAAACACACACACACACACAAACACACCCCACACACCCCAAAACACCACCCACACACACACAAAACACCACCAACACACCCCACACACAACCCCACACCCCACACACCCCACACACACACACACACACACACAGGGGGGGGGAGGGGAAGAAGAAGAAGAAGAAGAAAAAAGAGAGAGAAGGGGAGGAAAATGGAGAGAGAGAGGGAGAGGGGGAAAAGGAGGGAGGAGAGAGAGACTGATGATGAAGACTGAATGACTGGGCTGACTCAGCCAGACAGACAGGGGGGGAGAGAGACAAGAGGACCCGAGAGAGAGAGGGCGGGACGGGGGAGAGAGAGAAAAACTGACTGGGCCGACTTTGAAAGACAGGGATGAGGAGGACGAGAGGGAAATGAGAGGGGACGGCAGGGCAGGACGGGAAAGGATAGAGAGGGCCCCGGGAGCAGACGGACGGACAGGAGAGAGAGAGAAGAGAGGGGGAGGAGGGAGAGAGAGAGAGAGAGAGATTCTTTTTCAAACCCCCCTCATGGCCTTTTCCTCAATCTTCTCCGATCCGTCTTTTAAACCCGACTTCCTGGGCCCCCTTTTAGCAAGTTCCAAAAAATCAGCTCCCTTGGCGGCGTCCAATTTGAACCCTCAGGCCCGGGGTCAACCCCTGCCTTTTAAAAAGGTGGTTCCAAGGGACCCCTTCCCCCCCTGAATTTCCCCCCCCCACCCCCCTTTTGGGCTTTTAGACTGGGGGGTCAAAAGAGGGGCCATCTCCCTTTGGGTTTTAGACCCAAAAATGATCCTCTGCTAGCCCGTGAATGTCCTAGGTCTAAAGGTTTTAAAAACAAGGGAAAAAAAAAACAAAGGGAAACGAATCCTGTTTTCAGGGCCCCTGACGTCGGGCAGATGGGGGTAAAAACGGCGGGGAAACTCGCGAAATGCCCCGTTACGTGGACTAAGAAAATTTAATGTTCCGTCGAAGAAAGGGCGTGGGGGGGGGGGGGAGAGGGCGGATAGGGGGGGGGAGAGAGGGAGGGGGGCTCCCCTCTTGGGGGGCCAAAGGGGCAAGCGGAGGTATTAAAAAACTGCTAATGACTTTGGAAAAAACTCAGTTAAATGGGTAAACCCATTAAAAATAATCATCGAAACAAGTTTGGGGGGGGGGGGGGGGGGGGTTGGGGGGGGGGGTGGGGGGGGGGGGGGTTTTCCCCAGCTAACAAGGCCAATGGCCCCAGCCAGATGGTATTGAATACGCCTAATTGGGGGCGTGGGTTTCCCCGTTGCGTGGGCCCATTAAAAAAGGGGTTTTTGTGTGAAACCTGAAATAAAGGGAAAAAAAAACTTCCCCCATTTTTGCAGGGCCAATGGCGCAGTCAGATGGTATTAAAAAACGCCTAATGAATCCTGTAAAGCTCTGTTAGGTGGACTAAAAAAAAGTTTTTAAATTTTCCCAAACGTTTTAAATGGGGGGGGGGGGGGGGGGGGGGGGACTTCACAAATTTAAAAGGGCCAGTGGGGGCAGTCAGATGGGTATTAAAAAGCCTTTAAAGGGCTCGTGAATGCTTGTTTGGTGGACTAAAAATGTTTAATTTTTAATCAATTTGGGGGGGGGGGGGGGGAGGACTTTTACACTTTAAAAGGGCCAATGGCGCAGTCAGATGGTATTAAACACGCCTAATGATCGTGAAAAATTTGTTAAATTGGGCTAAAAATTTTGAAATTTTTTCGATTAAGTGCCGGTGGGGGGGGGGGGGGGGGGGGCTTTTTACATTTAAAGGGCCCAAAGGCGCCCGTCAGATGGTATTTTTTAACACGCCCAATGACTCGTGATTTCTCTGTTAGGTGGGGCTAAAAATAGTTGAATTACAATCAATTAAGGGGGAGGGGGGGGGGGGGGGGGTACTTCACATCTAACGGGCCAATGGCGCAGTCAGATGGTATTTTAAAAACGCCTAATGAATCGTGAATGCTCTGTTAGGGGGACTAAAAAAAGTTGAAAATTTCAATAAAATTTAAAGGGGGGAGGGGGGGGGGGGAGGACTTAAAAATTAACGGGCCAATGGCGCAGTCAGATGGCCAAATTAAAAAACCCCCCTAATGACTCGTGAAAGCTCTGTTAAAAGGACTAAAAAAAAGTTGAATTACAATCAAAATTTAAGGGGGGGGGGGGGGGGGGGGTTTCTTCACATTTTAACAGGGCCCCAAGGGGGGCGTCAGAGGTATTGAATAGCCTAATTTACTGTGGAATGCTTGTTAGGTGGACCCAAAACTTTGTTGGGAAATTTCAATGTTTAAAGGGGGGGGGGGGGGGGGGGGGGGGGGGGGGGGATTCCACAGCTAACGGGCCCAATGGCGCAGTCAGATGGTATTAAACACGCCAATGACTCGTGAGTGCCCTGTAACGTGGACAAGACTAAAGATACCATATCATAACAAAACGAATAGCAGCATGCGACTGCTGGAAGCACGCGCGTGAGTCAGATGACCAATCGCATGCTCAGGACGTGTCACGGACTTCTAGAACCACGGAGAACTGGCGCCCTCTGTTGGTCCTGAGACGAGAGGGGGGGGGGGGGGGGGGGGGGGGGGGGGGGGGACCAAAGAACCCAGAGAGGGCGGGTCAGCGGAACTGCCGTTTGATGGTGGGTGGGGTTTGGCGGGGGGGTTGGTCTTTGGTGCCGGGGTTCGGGGGGTCGTCTGTCAAGGGGGGTTGGTTTGTTGGATTCTGTCTCAAAGGGAGGATGAGGGTGTTGAAGGCGGATAGGAGAGTGTCTGGGGGAGAACGTCTGGTGGTTCTGAAATAGAATCCGTGAGTGCGTGTAACTAGGTATATATACAGACATACGTGCGCGCGCGTGCGCGCCCACACACACACGCACGCACACACACACACACGCACGCCACACACAACACACACACACCACACACACACACACACACACACACACACACACACACACACACACACAACACCATGCCCAACAGTCAGAGAAGACGTAAACTAAATAACAGGGGGATGGGTAAGGATCAGAACGCTTCTTGGAAGATACAAAATTCGGAAAGCTGTCAAACTTGTGGTCAGTGAGTGTGAGTGTGAGTGAGTGAGCGTGTGCGTGCGTGTGCCTCTGTGTGTGTATGTGTGTGTGTGTGTGTGTGTGTGTGTGTGTGTGTGTGTGTGTGTGCATACATGCGTGTAAGCGCGCGCACACGCATGCACACACACACGTACACACACACACACACACACACACACACACGCACACGCACACCACCTAAACTCCACCCCTATACAGAGTATGTTGAAGAGAGTGAGAGACGGACAAACTGTGACGGAGAAGGGCATACCGCACTTGCACTGCTAGAATTACACAGAGTAACTTCCCCCCTCCTCTTTCCCTCCCCTTCCATTCACCTCTCCTCCCTCCCTCCCTCTTCTCCTTTCCCGTGCGCTAAACACACACACTCACTCACACACACACACACACACACACACACACACACACACACACACACACACACACACAAGCGTACGCGCGCGCACACGCGCACGCGAACACACACACACACACACACACATGCGCGCGCGCATGCACGCATGTGCGCGAGCACACACACACACGCACGCACGCACGCGCACATACACGCACGCACGCACGCACGCGCGCATGCACACACAGATGCACAAACGCACATGAACGAACACGCACGCCACACGCACACACACGCACACACACACACACACGCACACACACACCACACACACACACACACACACGCACACACACACACACACACACACACACACACACACACACACACACACATAGTGACAAGAAAATGCAGGACCAGCACTTGTGACTGAATCAGGCGGAACAGTTCTCCGCTGGCTTGTCTCCCTCCGCCGCTGCACTGCTTGTCGTCTGTGTACGTTACCGATGACAAGTAAAGCTACTGAGCGACTCGTACTTCAATCCTTCCTACACTAGCTGACATTCTCTGAGTATCCTGCAACAACTGTCCAGTGTTGCCAACCTGGGAACACAGTTCTTCCGTAAGGATTCTCTCAGTGATACTTTTTACACCTGCTTGACCGCCCCTACCATACGTTTATTTTTTTCTACTCGGTCATCTTGGGGTCAGCCTGTGAGCCAGTCTGCATCACACCTCTCCCTAGAACTCGCCTTGTACAGTGGAAACCCCCATGGCAAAACAAGAGGCGTGGGTGGGGTGGGTGGGTGGGGGGTGGGGGGTGGAGCTGAGCTCTTGTAGTATAAACTGTGTTTCAGTCTTCTAGCGATATTGTGCTCGTAATTTCGTTTTGTTTGTTGTTGTCGATGTTTTTTGGGGGGGGGTTTGGGTTTTTTGTTTTGTTCATTTCTTCGCTGTTGCTTTTTCTCTGCCTGTGTGGCCAAATCTTTAACGTGTGTTCTGAACACTCTGCATTCCTCTGTTATTCGCCCCATAGGAATGCCGGGTAGGGGGGGGGGGGGGGGGAGGAGAGAGAGAGGGGGGGGGGGGTTCAGTGTAAATTGTGCCCCCTGTTTTCTAGAAATCCGGTGCTCGTAATTTCTTTCGTGTCCCTCTCTTTGACTTTGCTTTCTTTTTAAATTTGGGTGTAATTACAGTTGCCAACTATTTTTCTGTTTGCGGTCTGTTCATCTTCCGATGGACTGGAAAGCATTTCATGTTTAGGTTTTTTTTTCAAGATAAACTTTGTAAGATGCAAATTCTTCCTTGTAATGTGGCGACTAGGTAGCGAGAGTTTAACCAGTGGTACAGGCGCTTGCTGCCCATTCTGCGGTGCTGTTCACTGATTACGCATTTTGATGTATCTTGTTGCATTTGGAATTATCTCAAAAGGTTTTTTTTTTAATATTAATCAGTTTTTAAAGAAAAATCGGGGCGAAATGATGAGAGAGGTTGGTACACTTGGTATGGCTTCGTTTTATATCCGAATGAGCGACAGCGGCATGTAAATTAGTGTTTTGAATAAGTGTAACTTTTAAACCGTATTTAAATCTGAGTTTTCCCTTGATAGGAGTGACTTACCGGTTTTGTCGTTTTGTGTTTTGCTTGTTTATTTGCTTGTGTATTGTTTCTTTATTAATTTTTTTATAATTATTTTTTTTTTGGTGCGTGTTGACAGCCCTGGAAATGCTCCCTGGGATCTGCAGGAGTTGTACTGAAACATTGTCCGTGCCCATCTGCGATATTGTCATTTCAAACGGACATTGTTCGTGCCCATCTGCGATATTGTCATTTCAAACATTGTCCGTGCCCATCTGCGATATTGTCATTTCAAACATTGTCCGTGCCCATCTGCGATATTGTCATTTCAAACAGACATTGTCCCGTGCCCATCTGCGGTATTGTCATTTCAAACAGACATTGTCCCGTGCCCATCTGCGATATTGTCATTTCAAACAGACATTGTCCCGTGCCCATCTGCGATAGTCATTTCAAACAGACATTGTCCCGTGCCCATCTCCGATACTGTCATTTCGGTTTTGGTGCTAATAATAACGCTTTCAGCTTTGAGTCATTCGTTTCTCTTCAAAACGCTAGCATTCTTCGCTAAGTGATTGTGGAGCCGATGTACCAAGACTTGGGCCATTTTCGCCACATGTCCGGACGAGCATGGTCTGACGAGAGCTTCCTTTGTATCCAGCCATCCACAGTCCCGTGATGTCTGGAGCTGTTGTTTCACGTTTGTGAAAGACACTTTCCTCTCAAAACTGAAATTTATGAAACACGGGTGGGCGCACGTGCACACACACACACACACACACACACACACACACACACACACACACACACACACACACATGCGCGCGCGCACTATTACCACACGCACACTCACTCACACACACACACACGCGCGCGCGCATACGAACGCACTCATGTACGCACGCACGCACGCACGCATGCACGCACGCACGCACGCACGCACGCACCCCCCCCCCTCCCCCTCCTCCCAAACACACAGAGTTTCCTGACCGTTTTCTCGGTTCTACGTACCACGTGCTGTGTTCACTTTCCGCGTGACATTTTTGCTTAATTGAGGGGTTAGCATCCGTTTAGCTCCCTTGTACCATAGGTCAACAGACAGGCTGCCACAAATTTTGCCCCTGATTCACCGTTTCATTTCTGGGGGTAGTCAACACCGTCCGTTTTTCTTTTCATTTTCAGTGACCACCTTTCTGCATCTGGTTGACTTGGCGTTTGTTTCCGAGTTTCTCAGGCTGTGTGCTGTTCACTCTTTCTGAATGTCACCAAGCTGCAGCTCAATGTTATTCCGTTGCCGTTACGTGAAACACATCGTTTGTGACACATGCTACTCTTGGCACTCAGCTGAGTTTCATTGCAGCGATTTCTTTTATGATACCGCGGGTGCTATTCAACAGTATTTCGTTGCTGAGATTTCTTGCGCGTCCGTCAAACTTGTATTCAAGCTGATTGAGTACAGACCTGTGTAGAGAAACGACACCCGGACTACGTTCGGAGTGACGTCATATTCAGGTTGAGCGTCAGCACTCGCCAAGGTGGTAGGGCGGACGGGATAACAGCAACAGGAAGGCCGGTGGGGTGGGGGTGGGGGATGGAGGGGAAAGAGGGGATGGTAGGGGGTTTATGCAGCACTACACCGATACCACCAGAACATCAATACAGGAAGCCGCAGGGTATGTGGAACTCGTGTTACAACGGCCTGGGTGTTCTCCTCACTTACTGTTCCATGGGGTGGTGATGGGTATTGATGGGGAAGGGTGGGGAGGGTTCCTGAAACAACTATGCTGAATCGCGTTGATTAAACAAATCTCGGCCTTTTTTGTTTTGTTTTTTGGATCAGTTATTTTGATCCACGCGAGTTTGGAGTCTTGGTCTTGATATTAACTGGCTTTTTTTTTTTCAAGAAATGTTGACAGCCCTGGTATGGTTTACGTCTGATCCACTCAAAAGATTTCAAGTTAAATATATACTGTTTATTGCTCTTTATAAACATACCGTTTTTGCCACTATTCCCATTCACGTAGGAGTTTCTGATGCTCATTGCAACACTTTTTAAAAAAACTTGGTTCCTGTGCTTCCAACTTGCATTTCTTTCACACCAGAGTATTGCACTTCTCAGTCCAGTTTTCTCTTACACACCAGAGTATTGCACTTCTCAGTCCAGTTTTCTCTCCCTTCACACCAGAGTATTGCACTTCTCAGTCCAGTTTTCTCTCCCTTCACACCAGAGTATTGCACTTCTCAGTCCAGTTTTCTCTCCCTTCACACCGAGTATTGCACTTCTGTCCAGTTTTCTCTCCTTCCCCAGAGTATTGCACTTTTCAGTCCAGTTTTCTCTCCTTCACACCTGAGTATTGTACTTCTCAATCCAGTTTTCTCTCCACTCCTACTTTGCAGGTTCACTCCAGAGACCCTTCACTTTATCGTTTAAACTTTTTTTTTTTTTGGGGGGGGGGGGGGGGGGGGGGGGAATTTATACCGAAAACATTAGACACACCGCCACCAGTTTCCACCTCCGTCCAGCTGCATTTTCTCCACTGCAGTTGTCTTTTTAATTTTTTTTATTTTTATTTTTATTTTTTTAAAGATAATTGATGGATTTGAACCTGAGGCCCTTCAGTTTCTCCTCCCTCCTTCCATTCTTTAGTCCTTCCATTACAGCCCATACCCCCTGTTGCACTTTAATCTGTTACCATATTCCCTTATGTTATATTGGTTCTTTCCCCTCTACACCTCCAGCCTTTGAAGTCCTGTGGTCTCTCCTCCCCTTCCCCCTCCTCCCCCCCCCCCCCCCCCCCCCCTTCCCCTTTTATTCTTCTCTACCGCACACAGTTCTTTGTATACTTGACTGACATGTTCTTCCGCATTGCCGTTCTTTCGGCAGTGTTGAGCAGTAGGATGGGCGTGCCATGTTCTCAACTCAATCCAGTTTTCCCCCTTCCTAACCCGCCGTCATTCCTCGTTCTTATGTTCTTCTCCGGCCACCATTCGTGCTGTAAAGCTCTTGTCCTCCTCCAGAGCATCATTCATCCGTTTTCACGTTGTCGTCTTCTCACCTCCTTGTCCTCCTCCAGAGCATCATTCATCCGTTTTCACGTTGTCTTTTTCTCACCTCCTTGTCCTCCTCCAGAGCATCATTCATCCGTTTTCACGTTGTCTTCTTCTCACCTTGTCCTCCTCCAGAGCATCATTCATCCGTTTTCACGTTGTCTTCTTCTCACCTTGTCCTCCTCCAGAGCATCATTCATCCGTTTTCACGTTGTCTTCTTCTCCACTTGTCCTCCTCCAGAGCATCATTCATCCGTTTTCACGTTGTCTTTTTCTCACCTTGTCCTCCTCCAGAGCATCATTCATCCGTTTTCACGTTGTCTTTTTCTCACCTTGTCCTCCTCCAGAGCATCATTCATCCGTTTTCACGTTGTCTTTTTCTCACCTTGTCCTCCTCCAGAGCATCATTCATCCGTTTTCACGTTGTCTTCTTCTCACCTCCTTGTCCTCCTCCAGAGCATCATTCATCCGTTTTCACGTTGTCTTCTTCTCACCTTGTCCTCCTCCAGAGCATCATTCATCCGTTTTCACGTTGTCTTCTTCTCACCTCCTTGTCCTCCTCCAGAGGATCATTCATCCGTTTTCACGTTGTCTTTTTCTCACCTCCTTGTCCTCCTCCAGAGCATCATTCATCCGTTTTCACGTTGTCTTTTTCTCACCTCCTTGTCCTCCTCCAGAGCATCATTCATCCGTTTTCACGTTGTCTTTTTCTCACCTCCTTGTCCTCCTCCAGAGCATCATTCATCCGTTTTCACGTTGTCTTTTTCTCACCTCCTTT
>CM031621.1:50367582-50386292 GCA_018398815.1 Conus ventricosus | reverse complement strand
GCTCCCTGTAGTCTCATCCTTTGTTACACTCTGCAATTCGCCACCCCCCCCCCCCCCCCCATACCCCACCCATGTTAACGCCTCCTGCATTTTCAACCCCCCCCCCTTATTCTCCCCCCCCCCCCCCCACCTTCACTCTGAAATCCCCACCCCCTTTTTCCCCCCCCCCCCCCCTTGTTACGCCCTGCATCTGCACAATCTCCCCGTCATCCCATCCATGTCAGGCCTAGCAACCACGACAGCCGTACCCCACCCCTGTTGTCCCCTGTTCCCGTCCTTTATACCTGCTACCATGTTGTACGCTGCATTCCCCTCCTTGATACCCGCTACCATGTTGTACGCTGCATTCCCATCCTTTATATCCCCTACCATGTTATACGCTGCATTTCCGTCCTTTATACCCGCTACCATGTCATACGCTGCCTCCCCGTCCTTTATACCCCCTCATGTCATACGCTGTATGCCCCTCCTTTATACCCCCTACCATGTTTTACGCTGTATGCCCGTCCTTTATACCCGCTACCATGTCTTACGCTTTTATGCCCGTCCTTTATACCCGCTACCATGTCTTACGCTGTATTCCCGTCCTTTATACCCGCTACTATGTTGCACGCTGTATGCCCGTCTTTTATACCCGCTACCATGACATACGCTGTATTCCCGTCCTTTATACCCGCTACCATGACATACGCTGCATTCCCGTCCTTTATACCCGCTACCATGTCATACACTGCATTCCCGTTCTTTATACCTGCTACCATGTTGTACACTGTATGCCCGTCCTTTATACCCGCTACCATGTCATACGCTGTATTCCCGTCCTTTATACCCGCTACCATGTCATACGCTGCATTCCCGTCCTTTATACCCGCTACCATGACATACGCTGCATTCCCGTCCTTTATACCCGCTACCATGACATACGCTGCATTCCCGTCCTTTATACCCGCTACCATGTCACACGCTGCATTCCCGTCCTCTATACCCGCTACCATGACATACGCTGCATTCCCGTCCTTTATACCCGCTACCATGACATACACTGCATTCCCGTTCTTTATACCTGCTACCATGTTGTACACTGTATGCCCGTCCTTTATACCCGCTACCATGTCATACGCTGCATTCCCGTCCTTTATACCCGCTACCATGACATACGCTGCATTCCCGTCCTTTATACCCGCTACCATGTCATACGCTGCATTCCCGTCCTTTATACCCGCTACCATGTCATACGCTGCATTCCCGTCCTTTATACCCGCTGTAACTTCCCTAGTGGAAGAGGGATTGCGATCCCTTTTAGATCCCCAACTCGCAGCCGCACGCACTATGACAAAGACAAGGTTCACTCTAGATTATTTACAATCGCTCCACGAATACATTGACACCAACAATCAACCTACACTCTCTCAACAAACCAAAATCCCAGAGAAGAAAGCTAGAAGGAAGGGAAACCGAAGGATAGTTAAGGAATGGAAAGAACAAGAGAAAGGGTTGAGTACATAAGAGAACTATAACACATGTGCAACCGTGACCCCAAAAACAAATCACTAAGGTAACCACAATATGGAAACCAAAACCATGGATGGGTTAACCGACCTGTGGTCAAAATTGCATGCACTCACACCTCTTAAATGACCAAAAGTCACTACAAAAAAACAAGGTGTATCGATAGAACTCTCTCAACCACACACTCTGTCTCTTGTTGACAAAGACTGAAGCCTGACTAAATTGGGGCCCTCGGCACTCGGTCTAGAGGAAAGAACCTCTCAAAAAAAAGACAACTATAGAGGTTAAGAAGAAACCGCGCACAGTTCACCTCAATGATGACTAAGTGATGTCGACTACTTTCTCGCCAACTATTCGAAGGTGGTTAGCACACGCGTCGACTAACCACTGTTGATAACACACTCGTCGACTAACCACTGCTGAAAAACACACCCGTCGACTAAATAATGAAATTATCACATTCGGCGGCTAAATGACGACGATCACCATTCCCGACGGCTAAACGACGGCAACTGACTCAGAGGTCTCATCTAGCGGTGGCGAAGCAGAAGCGACGTTAACCGATGGGTTGCTGGAAGCATCTTCCCCCACTCTCTATGCTGGTGATCGCTGAGAGAAGGATGGGGAAAACACAATGGACTGGACAGCCCTTGCCCCCCCAAGGTGAAAGAGCAAGGGGCACTTCCGGCTGCGTCCCTGAGGTACAGGATGGCGAGTCCTCAGCGCGCGCTGGCTCAGGTCAGCAGTGAAAGCGCTGCGCGGGTAGGTGTGCACTGTCACCTTCCTGGAGTGACAGATGATGGCAGCCTGGACCAGTGAAAAGCCCCTCCGGACTTCGGTCCCAGACTGTCCAACGGATCCGGTGAGTGTAGCTGAAGTTACACGTCGGGGTTCTTGGCTCTAAAGAAAACAGACATACCAAGCCCTGTCTGAGCACAGTTCAACTTAAGGACGACGACACTACCTGACTGAGCGCAGCATTGTCCCTATTGTCGTGATCAGACAGTCACAACCTAATGTCGCCAAATCACTCCGTTAGAGAATGAGTTCCACAAGAGCAGCTAACTGAGATATAATGATTACAAATCTCCAACTCTTAGGCTTAATCCTAATATCTTCAACCCACGTTGAAGCTAAAAAGGCTTATTCAGATGATGAAGAACAGGAGACAAACTGATAAACCATTCCAAGTTAAAACACAATGACTATTCCCGGCGGATGAGGTTAATCCACCTTGCTCCGAATAGAGAGAATAAATCTCAAACCGAACATGAAGTTCACGACCACTGAATACCAGAGTCCAGTGGCTTAAGGGAAGGAACCCTAACAGGCACGATTAAATTAAATGTTTACTAGTGTAAACAAGAAACTAAGAACCCAATACTATTCTTAGCCCTGGACAGCTAGTTAAATTTGAATGGAAATTATTATAATAATTAAGTTGAAGAAATTTGCAAAGTCCGACAATTGACTACACCGCGGAAATTCTTGCTAAAAATACAATGGAATAAAGTCAATGAACGACTAAGTCCAACGTTGACGGAAATTATTATAATAATTTATTTGCAAAAATGTGGCCAAGTCACGCTTCCTCTAACCAATGGAAATTTTTGGGGAAAAAAGAGGAACCTGAGCCAACTATGGCTAAGTCCCACTTCCATAGAAAATCTCAAATAAATTCTCTAATCAAAATCTGTCAAAGTCAAACTAAAACCAACACATGGAAAAAACCTCCCAAAAAAAATAAAAGGGGAAGTAAACAAGACGCCATATTGGAAAGAAAACAAAGATGGCTTCCACCAAGAACATAAGTTAATAACAAATAATAAATAAAGTCCCAGGCTAAAGCAGGGAACAGAAGGGCGTTCTTGGCCACTATATTTTACGACCAAAAACGTTTATGAAAAATAACGACCTTGAGCCAGGCCCAAACTTGCTATTCATTGGCTAACCCAAGAAGGTCACCCAGTGACCTCTACGTCACAACGGCGGCCACATTGGAATGAATATTGGCGGCCATTTTATATACATAGAACATAATAAAACTTGGCGTTTAAAAACACGTCAAGGAAATATATAGCCTCTCAACTCAAAGCAAAACTAACAGAAACGAAATTCAGAGCAAAACTGACTCACACTCACTCGTACCTTACACATGAAAATAATATAAAAACTCCCAACCCGAACTAACCCCCCTGTGCCTCCCCTCTAACCTCCTGTGACCAAAAACTCAAGGAAATCATAACGAACTGAACAAAACGAATAAAATAAGAATACTCGTTCAAACACACGCACATTCGCTCAAACCTTAACCAAGCAATGTACGCAATCACGAACCTTCCAGCCAGAGATGCCATCGAGACAATTCGAGGTACAGCAGGTAAAAAACTGCAAGACGGAACTAAACGAAGTTCACAATCCTCCTCAGGTGGATGTTAAATGAAACACACACACCCTATCTCTTGAGCGGATCTGCACACACCCCTTGTTGCACTAGGCGCAACACGCAGCCAGCCAGCCTACGTGAAGGCAAAGCTGATTGGTCGGTGGCACTTATAATGGACTGCTCTGTACGCTAGTCCATTTAAGGCAAGCGACAGGTAAAATGCAAGTGGAAGGGGGGGGGGGGGGGGGGGGGGGGGGGGGAAGCAGAGAAGGAAATATACTCGGACAGAATAGAAGAGGTGGAACAGAACAAGCGCTACGAAGGAAAAAGATAAATATTAACAGAATAAGGAAAAAACTGGTCCGTGACACCCGCTACCATGTCATACGCTGTATGCCCGTCCTTGAAACCCGCTACCATGTCATACGCTGTATGCCCGTCCTTGAAACCCGCTACCATGTCATACGCTGCATTCCTGTCCTTTATACCCGCTACCATGTCATACGCTGCATTCCCGTCCTTTATACCCGCTACCATGTCATACGCTGTATGCCCGTCCTTAAAACCCGCTACCATGTCATACGCTGCATTCCTGTCCTTTATACCCGCTACCATGTCATACGCTGCATTCCCGTCCTTTATACCCGCTACCATGTTGTACGCTGCATTCCTGTCCTTTATACCCGCTACCATGTCATACGCTGTATTCCCGTCCTTTATACCCGCTATCATGTCATACGCTGCATTCCCGTCCTTTATACCCGCTACTATGTCATACGCTGTATGCCCATCCTTCATACCCGCTACCATGTCATACGCTGCATTCCCGTCCTTTATACCCGCTACCATGTCATACGCTGTATGCCCGTCCTTCATACCCGCTACCATGTCATACGCTGCATTCCCGTCCTTTATACCCGCTACCATGTCATACGCTGTATGCCCGTCCTTCATACCCGCTACCATGTCATACGCTGTATTCCCGTCCTTTATACCCGCTACCATGTCATACGCTGTATGACCGTCCTTCATACCCGCTACCATGTCATATGCTGCATTCCCGTCCTTTATACCCGCTACTATGTCCTACGCTGTATGCCCGTCCTTTATACCCGCTACCATGTTGTACGCTGTATTCCCGTCCTTTATACCCGCTACCATGTCATACGCTGCATTCCCGTCCTTTATACCCGCTACTATGTCATACGCTGTATGCCCGTCCTTTGTACCCGCTACCATGTCATACGCTGCATTTCCGTCCTTTATACCCGCTACTATGTCATACGCTGTATGCCCGTCCTTTGTACCCGCTACCATGGTGTACACAGTATTCGCCACCCCGTACCCATGGCGTACCCTGCATCCGCGTCCTGCGTCTCCTCCCACGTCCCACCCTGTAGTCGCTCCTCTACACGACCCTTCCACTGCTTCACAGATGCCCCACCCTGTAGTCGCTCCTCTACACACCCCTTCCACTGCTTCACAGATGCCCCACCCTGTAGTCGCTCCTCTACACACCCCTTCCACTGCTTCACAGATGCCCCACCCTGTAGTCGCTCCTCTACACACCCCTTCCACTGCTTCACAGATGCCCCACCCTGTAGTCGCTCCTCTACACACCCCTTCCACTGCTTCACAGATGCCCCACCCTGTAGTCGCTCCTCTACACACCCCTTCCACTGCTTCACAGATGTCCCACCCTGTAGTCGCTCCTCTACACGACCCTTCCACTGCTTCACAGATGTCCCACCCTGTAGTCGCTCCTCTACACACCCCTTCCACTGCTTCACAGATGCCCCACCCTGTAGTCGCTCCTCTACACACCCCTTCCACTGCTTCACAGATGCCCCACCCTGTAGTCGCTCCTCTACACACCCCTTCCACTGCTTCACAGATGTCCCACCTGACGTGGTCTTTGAATTTCCGAAAGAGATCAACAATTTTTTCATCTGATCTAAGATGTTACAGAAGAAAGACGTTTTTAAACAAAACTTTCCAGTGTGTTTTCATGCATATTATAAAGGGTTGCGTGAATCAGTTTTATTTCAATCTTTTTTTTTAAATGACTTGGAAGTTGACTTTAACGCGGTGACAGCCCTGATATGGCCCTTTGCGGTCGGCTGGGCTATTGCCTTGCCTTGCCTTGCCTTGCCTTGCCTTGCCTTGCGCCCATCCTTGTCATGACCAGCATCCGCGTCCCGTGTACCCACACCCATGTCACGCCCTGCATCAGTGTCCCGTGTACCCACACCCATGTCACGCCCTGCATCAGTGTCCCGTGTACCCACACCCATGTCACGCCCTACATCAGTGTCCCGTGTACACACACCCATGTCACGCCCTACATCAGTGTCCCGTGTACCCACACCCATGTCACGCCCTGCATCAGTGTCCCGTGTACCCACACCCATGTCACGCCCTACATCAGTGTCCCGTGTACACACACCCATGTCACGACCTGCATCAGTGTCCCGTGTACCCACACCCATGTCACGCCCTGCATCAGTGTCCCGTGTACACACACCCATGTCACGCCCTGCATCAGTGTCCCGTGTACACACACCCATGTCACGCCCTACATCAGTGTCCCGTGTACACACACCCATGTCACGCCCTGCATCAGTGTCCCGTGTACCCACACCCATGTCACGCCCTACATCAGTGTCCCGTGTACACACACCCATGTCACGCCCTGCATCAGTGTCCCGTGTACCCACACCCATGTCACGCCCTGCATCAGTGTCCCGTGTACACACACCCATGTCACGCCCTGCATCAGTGTCCCGTGTACTCACACCCATGTCACGCCCTGCATCAGTGCCTCACCGTACACTGCCGAATGAACAAATGAAAAACCGACTGAACGAATGAATTACTGAACGACCGACTGACCGAATGAATGAACGACCAACCGACTGAACGAATGAATGATTGAACGACCGACTGACTGAACGAATGAATGATTGAATGACCAACCGACTGAACGAATGAATGATTGAACGACCGACAGACTGACTGAGCAAATTAATGGCTGAACGACCAACTCACCGACTAAACGAATGATTGTCTGAACGGATGAGCGACTGACCGATTGACAGAATAACTGAAAGATCGACTGACCGACTGAACAAATGATTGACTGACCGACTGAATGAATGAACAAATCGACGATGCTGAACCGAATGACGTGACTTTAACGATCGATTGACCGACTGAATGAATGAGGGACTGAACGATCGACTGACGGAATGAAGGATTGACCGACTAAAAGAATGAATGTCTAAACGACCGACTGAACGAATGACTGACTGACCGACTGAACGAATGAATGGCTGAATGACCTACTGACTGAATCAATCAACGACTGACAGATCGAATGAATGACTGAACGACCGACAGAACGAATAAATGACTGAATGAATGACAAAACGACCCACTGACCGAATGAATGAATGACCGACCGACTAAAAGGAAGAATGACTGAACGACCGACTGACTGACTGAACGACCGACTGACCGAATGAATGACCGAACGACAGACATAACGAAAAAATGACCGACTGACCGAATGAATGACTTAACGACCGACTGACCAAATGAATGAATGACCGACTGACCAAATGAATGACTGAACGACCGATTGAACGAATAGACGTTTGAACGACCGATTGAACGAATGAACGACTGAACGACCGAATGAATGACTAAACGGCCGACAGAACAAATAAATGACTGAGCGAATGAAAGACTAAACGACCGACTGAATGAATGAACGACCGACTAAAAGAAGGAATGACTGAACGACCGACTGAATGATGAACGAGCAACCACCTGATGACTGGACGAATGAGCGACTGAACGACCGACTGGACGAACGAACGTCTGACCGACCGACTGACCGACTGCACGAATGAATGACTGAACGAGCGACCGACCGAACAAATTTACGAACAAATGACTGAACGATCAACTGACCGACTGAATGACTGAACGATCAACTGACCGACTGAATGACTGAACGAGTGACCAAGCGACCGAACAAACGGCACGAAAACAAAACAAAACAAAACAAAACAAAACAAAACAATGAACGAACGAACAAGCAAATGAATGTAGGAAAGAAAGGAAGAAGTGAAGGGGAAAATAAAGGGGAAAAATCACAAATAGTGTAACAAAGATTTAAATGAACATAAACGATTGTCAAACAAACTCGTCGACAAACACGGGGGAGATAGGTGGGGGGTTGGCGGGGGGGGGGGGGGGGGGGGGGGGGGGCAACTTGTAATTGCAACTCTATATGTCCATTAATTTTAATGTGAAATGTTTAAATAATAGATGTAAAAAGCAGAAAACCTGCAACTTGCCATTGGCAATACTGTCATTACCACACGACAGGGCATACACTGCGCAAAAGAGGTCAAAATAAATACATCAATGATTAAACAAATCGAGAAATAGATACGGTAATCAAATGAGTTACTACATAACTACAAAAACTAGATAACTGGATTAACAGATAAACGAAGGAACAAATAATCTCTCTCTCACTATAATATACACAGAGAGAGAGAGAGAGAGAGAGAGAGGAGAGAGAGAGAGAGAGGAGAGAGAGAGAGAGAGAGAGAGAGAGAGAGAGAGACCTATCTACGTATCTGTCTATAAGATATACATCCAAGCGTGATTGCATTTCATCAGATAACCGAAGCCATCTATTCTACTTATCTACGTAATGAACATGTTTAATCAGTTACTTTCCCTTTGTCGGAAATCTATTATAAAGCTCAGTTTGTCTGTCTGTCTGTTCGCTTATACATGGCCACAGTTTTGGTCCGATCGCCACCAAATTTGGTATCAAATATCCTTGGTGTCCTACAAACAGCAACGTTGGGTCCGGCGATCACGTGACGCATTGCGTACACGCAAGCACGCACACACACATACACGCGCGCGCGCACGCACGCACGCACGCTCTCTTTCTCTCGCTCACACACACACACACACACACACACACACCACACACACACACACACACACACTCACACAGATGATGGTGATGATAATGATGATGGTGATGAAAATGAAGAGGGGGGGGGGGGGAGAGGAGGAGGAACGAGACTTGAGGGAAGACACCTGGGGAATGATGAATGACAGATGAGATGGCACGAGCAGAACGTCAGAAGGTGAGGGACAGACAGGAACGGACATGCAAAACTGGAAACCCGATGAAGGGCAGACTGGAGAAACAGAGGAGAACGTGGTCATGAACAATGACGGGTCGAGAGGAGACGACGACAACGACTGGAGAAGAATCCATCACAGACCGGAGAGGATGAAGAGAATGCCAGAACTATAAATGAAGGATGGGCCCGGGACAAAACGATGGTGAGGCTGGTGACTGATGGAGCCAACTCGAGAATGACAAATGATCAGCAGCTGAGCATTAAGCACGACACGTGACAGACGGAATGAGACAGGAGAACGTGGTGACTGTGATGCAGATGGGGTAAAACAGGAGAACGTGGTGACTGTGAATGACAGACGGGGTAGAACAGCAGAACGTGGTGACTGTGAATGACAGACGGGGTAGAACAGGAGAACGTGGTGACTGTGAATGACAGACGGGTTAGAATAGGAGAACGTGGTTACTGTGAATGACATCGACAGACGGGGTAGAATAGGAGAACATGGTGACTGTGAATGACAGACGGGATAGAACAGGAGAACGTGGTGACTGTGAATGACAGACAGGGTAGAACAGGAGAACGTGGTGACTGTGAATGACAGACGGAATGAGAACAGGAGAACATGGTGACTGTGAATGACAGACGGAATGAGAACAGGAGAACATGGTGACTGTGAATGACGACGGGGTAGAACAGGAGAAACGTGGTGACTGTGAATGACAGACAGGGTAGAACAGGAGAACATGGTGACTGTGAATGACAGACGGGGTAGAACAGGAGAACGTGGTGATTGTGGATGACAGACAGGTAGAACAGGAGAACGTGGTGACTGTGAATGACAGACGGGGTAGAAGAGGAGAACGAGGTGACTGTGAATGGCAGACAGGGTAGAACAGGAGAACGTGGTGACTGTGAATGACAGACGGGGTAGAACAGGAGAACGTGGTGACTGTGAATGACAGACGGGGTAGAACAGGAGAACGTGGTGATTGTGAATGGCAGACAGGGTAGAACAGGAAAACGTGGTGACTGTGAATGGTAGACAGGGTAGAACAGGAGAACGTGGTGACTGTGAATGGTAGACAGGGTAGAACAGGAGAACGTGGTGACTGTGAATGGCAGACAGGGTAGAACAGGAGAACGTGGTGACTGTGGATGACAGACAGGGTAGAACAGGAGAACGTGGTGATTGTGAATGACAGACGGGGTAGAACAGGAGAACGTGGTGATTGTGAATGGCAGACAGGGTAGAACAGGAGAACGTGGTGACTGTGAATGGCAGACAGGGTAGAACAGGAGAACGTGGTGATTGTGAATGACAGACAGGGTAGAATAGGAGAAGGCAAGTGTGATGAATGACGAGGAGGAATGAGGAGTGGACATGTGATGACAATGAATGATGGATGGAAAGAGAGAAGAGCATGCTGATGGTGAATGGTAGACGGGATGAAAATAAGAGTGTGACCACTCTGAGAAACATTTGGACAGCAACGACACAAACAAGCCTTTAAATCTATGAAGTGTGTGACCACTTTGAGAAACACTTGGATAACAGCGACACAAACAAGCCTTTAAATCTATGAATACTGACCGACGCAAATCACAGTCAGCACCACTCAGGACAAAGACGTTGACTGTCGCACACAGAAAGAAAACATCATAAGAAGACAGAAGAACTTTGCTTTGAACTCTACAAGAAACAGAGCCAAGGAGATCCAAGCGTGCTAACAGTTCAGGATTCATCCAATGGAGATGACTTCCCAGCACTCTGTCGAGGAAATCGTTGTAACAGTGAAGTCGCTGAACACGGCGAGGCTGCAAGCATTGACAGCATCCCTGCAGAACACTTGAATATAGCTGAAGGCAGTAGCAACGTAAGCAAAACAATGTTTGAAATCATTCTGAACAGATGACAGTTGCAGACTGACACCGCTGTTGTCTTAAAGGCTTTAGTACAGAACAGATCTTTACACCCTTCGCCACAAACACCTGCAACACCAAGAGTTCCATCACGTCTTCACAGACTTCAAAGAGGCGTTTGACAGAGTCTGTCCTGGGGTGCTTTAGACCGTTCTGAAGAAATTTGATCTCGGGACAAAGTTAACCCACAACATCCAGCAAGCACACGCCGAAGCGACCTGTGAAGTACTCACAAAAGGCGCGACTTGAAAGTGGTCCCACACATCAGTTACGATTGGTCAGGGCCCCTTTACTCTCCAAATAGTTTTCAACGTAGTCCTGGAATGCATCATGAATGATCCACTTGAAGATCATGTCAACACAATCAGCACTGCAAGAATATCTATCACGAACCTTCACTTTGCTATCTTCGGCGGCTTAGCGAGCCATGAACAAGAACTCGCTAGGTTTGTTTACACTCTGGGTGAAACGTCGATCAGACATAGTACGGATATCAACACCGAGAAGACCAAGCTAATGGCCTGCCACAACACCACTTTCAGTACCGATATAACCATGGATAGAAGCTAGGAACTGTTAAACAGTTCATATATCTGGCATTTATTTCAGCCAGGAACTCTTAAACAGTTCATATAACTGGGATTCAATTTTCAGCGATGGTGGAATTCAAATCAGATATCCTCTCAAGAGCAGCAAAGACATCAGTTCTGGGCGACTGAACCCTGTACAGAAAGACCATGACATGACACTGAAATACAAACCTGGCTCCTACATGCACGGGTATATTTCATTTTCCTGCACACAGACGACACAGGGATCTGAAGAAAGAACCCAATCACAGAACTGAGATATCATTGCAATATACTATAATATTGAAATATACTGCAATATACTATAATATTGAAATATACTGCAATATACTATAATATTGAAATATACTGCAATATACTATAATATTGAAATATACTGCAATATACTATAATATTGAAATATACTGCAATATACTATAATCAGACATACTGATCATATCACCACTGAACAAGTGCGCCAAACCATCAAACAGCACATCGGGCCACACAAAGACCTGCTGACACCAGCAAAGCGGAGAATCTAAGCTGGTATTGTCATGAAGATCCAACGGCCCCGCTAAGATAATGACCCAGGGAAGCGTTGAAAGAGCGAGACCACGGAGAAGCCAAAAACATGGACTGACAACATTGCAGAATGGACAAGGAGACCGCCTGTACAACCCAAGACCACGGAGCACAACCGACAGAATCGAAGGAATCTGGTGATCAGTTCTTCAGTGCGATGCCCCGGTGACTTCACACAGACCTAGGAAAAGGAAGTCAACATATTAGTGATACCAAGCCAAAATTATTATTGTATTCTTAAATGATTTTATTTTAGCTTTTCAGCAACTTTTTTCCTCTCCACACTTTCGTTTTATTCCATTTTACTATCCTTCGCTGGCTGCTTTGGTGCCGTTGGATTCTTTATTGAACCCTTGGTGGTGAGAACACCACAGAATTATGGACCGTGGTGTGTCTCTATTTGACACCAGGAGCGCAGACACAATCAGCCGTGTCTCCCTGATGAGTCTGATCCAGCGGACGAAAGGACTAGGAGCAGGCAATACAAATAGATCTGCCTTCAGAAGGATAACGATGGTTCCCTCAGGCAGCTAGTGAAGGGTTTCTCATATTTATAATATATTTCCCCCGTTTTCTTCATCTTTCTCTCTCTCTCTCTCTCTCTCTCTCTCTCTCTCTCTCTCTCTCTAAAAGTTCAAATCTTTGCGAAGTCATTATTATAATGACGGAAGAGTTGTTAGCCTGCACTTGTTTTCCCCTACTACTTAATTGTTCAGCATTATATTGTTTGGTCAATCAGTGGGAGATTGCATCTCTTAGGAGATCCAAGTAAAGGTTGTCCTGCACAATTCTTAGCCACTCGCATTGCTTGAGTGATTGAACAGCAGAGCTGACCACTCAGACTGTTCCATATCTTTTGATCTCCCTTGTATCCTTGAATGGATCCTCAGGCATAGGCTCAAAGATTGTCCCCTACATTTTATACTGTTTGCATAATGCTTTTAGTTTTTCAGCAACTTTTTTCCTCTCCACACTTTCGTTTTATTCCATTTTACTACCCTTCGCTGGCTGCTTTGGGGGTGCCGTTGGATTCTTTATTGAACCCTTGGTGGTGAGAACACCACAGAATTATGGACCGTGGTGTGTCTCTATTTGACACCAGGAGCGCAGACACAATCAGCCGTGTCTCCCCGATACGCGATGAGTCTGATCCAGCGGACGAAAGGACTAGGAGCAGGCAATACAAATATATGTGCCTTTAGAAGGGATAACGATGGTTCCCTCAGGCAGCTAGTGAAGGGTTTCTCATATTTATAATATATTTCCCCCGTTTTCTTCATTTTTTTTCTCTCTCTCTCTCTCTAAAAGTTCAAATCTTTGTGAAGTCATTATTATAATGACGGGTACGGAAGTGTTGTTAGCCTGCACTTGTTTTCCCCCACTACTTAATTGTTCAGCATTATATTTTATTTTAACTCAGAACGTATGCGCGATTCTTGGATTGCCCTTCTGTAAATGTTTTGTTGATAATTTATAACACGGCTTTAATATGTTCTTGGGTCTCAGAAAATAAACGTTTGCGTTGTCAGATGATAAAATTTTACTGCTTTCACCTGCAGTCAGAGCAATATAATCATGTTCAAATTTGACCGGTTGGTTCTCTTAGTGAGGCATGACAGGCACTGTTGGCCTGATGAAACAGATGGAAGAACAACATTGCATTTTTTGTTAAGTTTAACTTCTAACTGGCTGAACTTCTAACTGGCTGAGGGAAGACAGCGCGAGTCTAGATCTTTTTTCATACTTGTTGCCAGACTTTAACAATACTTTCTTTGTTTTTGAATTCAGACAAAAGCACTTTGAATGAAAACCATTAGCTTTCGGCAACCTACCTTATTCTGAAAGAGCCAGCTTTATGGTATGAATTCAACATATTTGTACATCTCGGACTGCCAAGAGCTAATTCAATGGCTCTACTGACTGTCAATTGTATTCTGTTCTACAGACTGTACGGGGTTGATAAATAAACTTCTTATTGATAAATCAGTTTGATCGGACGAGGCTGGTGGCTGTGGTAACGGAGGTTTATTGTTGTATGTATCTTGATCTCATGGTTAAGTACCAACTGCTGTAATGATCTTTTCATCTTTTCCTTGTTGTCATTATCACAAATTCTCAGTATGAAATGGCAAATCGAACTACTAATCAAGTGAGAATCCCCAAACTTCGTCCTGTGAACGCTGTAAAGTTTAGCCATCTGATACTCCATGTTGTAGCAATGACGTCGGACTCTCCCCGTTGTGATGTAATTACTAGTGTTTTCTCTCCCGAATGTGCAGGCCCATTTCATTCCATGTACATGTTTCATCGATCTCCAATACTTTGTGCATGATTTGACACCCTCATCTCCTTAGATTTGCATTTGTCAAGATGGAAATATCGTCTGAATATTAAACCATATGCATGTCTTTTGATGGTATCTTAGGTAGGTTACAAGTCGGAATAGCACACACAGTAGTAGTTACAATGACACGTTGAATGGTATGGATATTATGAAAAAGATTACTAGACTTTGCCCACTCTTAAACATTCAGATTCTCCGGATCAAAAAATTGTCGATACAAAACTTCGCTTGTCCTACTAATCGTCACATTTTAGAGCAGTTTTGCAAGTTATTTGTTATTGTAGGCTTTAAATGATAAATGCGACAATGTATTTTCTTTCATAACACAATTGAAAATAATAAAAGCAAGCTATATGAACTTCCCAGTCAATGCCATAAAACATTAAAGCATCAATGAAGCTGAACAATAAACACTACCATAAAAGGTTATAAGTACACAGAGAGAGAGAGAGAGAGAGAGAGAGAGAGAGAGAGAGAGAGAGAGAGAGAGAGAGAGAGAGAAGAGAGAGAGAGAGAGAGAACACCGCGACTAACGCCAAGTTAAAACCGTATTCCCAACATTGTAAAAAGAAAATTAAAAAATAAAATCAAATAAAATAAAATTTTAAACCCACAAGAAGAAAAATGTGGTTAAGTCGTGTTGGGTAAAGTCATTCAAAAAAGTGAAAATTCGTCAAAACCACACAAACATATTTCACTTGAAAACGTACCTACACACACTCTCCCCCCCCCCCCTTCCTTCACACCTCTTCATCCCTATCTTCCCCCCTGTCCTGTCGCTCCTCCACCAACACATCAATTTACATGATTGCGCCAAAATGCCGCTCATGCGGCCCAATCCCCCCCCCCCCCCCCCTCCTCATTACACACACAAAACACGAGCGCACGCACACACAACGCACACACAAGCAAGCGTGCACACACACACACACACACACACACACACACACACACACACACACACACACACACACACCACGCGCACGGTCACACACAAACATACGCGCACACATATACATACAAGCGCAAACAAATGCTCGTGCGCGCGCATGCACGCTTGGACATATACAAAAATGCGCGCGCACACACACTAACTAATATATGCATATACTACCATGCACACGCATGAAAAACACACATATTACACAAACACACACACACGCATACATGCACGCGTGCGTACGCCCGCACGCATATACAACCATACGAGCGCGCTTACGTACACATATACATGTTCAACCATGCGCACGCACAAGACGTACGTCACACACACACACACACACACACACACACACGCGCGCGCGCGCGCGCGCGCGCGCGCGCGCGCGCGCGTATACACACAAGCGCAAGCAAATGCTTGTGCGCGCGCACGCACGCATTGACATATACGACTATACGCGCATGTGCACTAATATATGCATATACAACCACGTGCGCGTGCACGCAAAACGCACATATTACGCTAACACACACACACACGCACGCGCACACGAGCGCACCTGCACACATATACAGCCAAACGCACGTCCTTACGTACACATATACATATTTAACCATGCGCGCACGCACGCAAGACGTACGTCACACACACACACACACACACACACACACACACACACACACACACACACACACACACACACGCGCGCGCGCGCGCGCGCGCGCGCGCGCGCGCCCTAACTGAAAGCCGTTAGAGTGTGTTAGGCAGCTCATTGGCACATCGCCGCTTGCTATTTGCTCGAGTCTTGCAACATGATTTTGAATTGACTGGACTTCATGACGTAAAAAATACATTGCTACCCAATATTTTTCTCCGAGCTTCTTATCTTATGTGCATCAACCTTTTTTTTAACCCACCTGATTTACTAGGACTATACTTTTTTTTTCCAGAGGCATTTCAAAACGACTTGTAGGTGTGTTCTTTTTTTAACAAATAGAATACCAACAACACTTTTACGCGAAAAGAAAGACGTCAAATATTCTTTAAATTCCTTGTATGTAATATATGAATTTGGTCTTTGATTAACAGATAAAGTCTCATCTTTCTGTCTTCATTTCTTTATGTCAGAAGTGAGTCTTGATGATGAACTGTTCTCAGAGAGTGCTTGTACTTTGTCAAAAGATCTCATGACAACAATTCTTCTTAACTTGACAGGATAGGATTTATAGTTATTCTTCATTTCTTAAATTTTTCCACACGTTGTACACATTTTTAGATTCAGATATATCAGAATGACGAAAATCAGGAAATAATACAATTTTGGTTTCAGCAACAACTCTGCTGCTATGATTTCACTGAAAATGTTGGATGACCAATGGGAGAATGACATGAACATGATAAATAACTGACAGGAGATGAGCGTAAATATGCAGATTGATGGACCATCGAAGAACGTGAAAATGATGAATGACTGGCGGGAGAAGAATGAGGAAACGATGACTGACTGACTGGAGAAGAACGTCAATGACTGGAGAAGAGTGTTAAAACGATAGGTGACTGACTGGAGAAGAACGTCAATGACTGGAGAAGAACGTCAATGACTGGAGAAGAGTGTTAAAACGATAGGTGACTGACTGGAGAAGAACGTCAATGACTGGAGAAGAGTGTTAAAACGATAGGTGACTGACTGGAGAAGAACGTCAATGACTGGAGAAGAGTGTTAAAACGATAGGTGACTGACTGGAGAAGAACGTCAATGACTGGAGAAGAGTGTTAAAACGATAGGTGACTGACTGGAGAAGAACGTCAATGACTGGAGAAGAGTGTTAAAACGATAACTGACTGACTGGAGAAGAACGTCAAGGACTGGAGAAGAGTGTTAAAATGATAAGTGAACACACTGGAGGACTGACGGGACTGGAGCGTGAGAATGAGGAAAGATGAACGGGACGTGAAGATAATGTGAGAATGAGGAAAGATGAACGGGACGTGAAGATAATGTGAGAATGAGGAAAGATGAACGGGACGTGAAGATAATGTGAGAATGAGGAAAGATGAACGGGACGTGAGGATAATGTGAGAATGAGGAAAGATGAACGGGGCGTGAAGATAATGTGAGAATGAGGAAAGATGAACGGGACGTGAAGATAATGTGAGAATGAGGAAAGATGAACGGGACGTGAAGATAATGTGAGAATGAGGAAAGATGAACGGGACGTGAAGATAATGTGAGAATGAGGAAAGATGAACGGGACGTGAGGATAATGTGAGAATGAGGAAAGATGAACGGGACGTGAGGATAATGTGAGAATGGGAAGAAAAGAGAAAATGATGAATAAACGATGGACAGAGGAGAGGAAGAGGACAGTGGGATGGAAGAGGAACGAGAAAATGATTCAAAAATAGTTTGGAGGAGATAATTGGAACGAAAGAAGAACGCATAATGGACAGGATGAAAACGGAACGTGAGAATAGTGAAGTATGAAAGGAGAAAACGTGAGTGATTAATAATAGACAATAACAAATGAGAGATGGAATGATGTCAAGGGAGCGAAACCTCTCAAAAAGGGCCTTAAGCGCTTTAGAGGAAAGGAATGCCGCATGTGGTAGAGAAATAGGTAATGGGCCGAGGAGGGAAAGAAGAACTGAGGAGAGAGGGGAAAGAAGAGTGAGCAGAAGAAAGAAGGGTTGAGGGAAGCGTGGTCTGTGAGACAGAAGAGACAGCCAGGTCTTGGGGTAAAAGACAAGCTGAAAAAGAAAAGACTGAGTTTGAAGCCCAGAGGTGGGTGAAAGAGACGAAGAAGAAGATTTCTACGTCGAGTTCCCAGAGACGACCACGAAGACCCAGTCGTGAAACCTGGTGCCAGTCAACCAAGGACGTCACCATCACCCAGTGCTGAAGAAAACTTGAAGTGACGGGTTCAAGAACTGTGGTGTGGGGTGAAAGAGAGAGAGAGTGTGTGTGTGTGTGTGTGTGTGTGTGTGTGTGTGTGTGTGTGTGTGGCGTGCGTGCGTGCGTGCGTGCGTGCGTGCGTGCGTGCGTGCGTGTGTGTGGAAAACTGGCCAGGAAAAAAGCCACTTCATTATAACCCAGAATTAGAAATATTGATCTTTCATGTTTTGATTATTCCATTTTGTGTGATTGGATTGCCCATGCGTAATTACAAGTAGCATAGAAATTGTATTTCTTGTTCTCAGTCTCAGTCTCAGGACGGGGGAGGGGGGGGGGGGGGGCAGAACTCGCCAACACTAACGAGAAGAAGACAACGTGAAA
>CM031621.1:50360082-50362582 GCA_018398815.1 Conus ventricosus | reverse complement strand
TCTCTCTCCTAAGGGCGAATTACAGAGGTATGCAGAGTGTTTAAAAACACACATTAAAGATTTGGCCATACGGGCAGAAAAAAAAACGACAGTGAAGAAATGGATAACAAAAAAAAAAACCACCACCACCACCAAGAACACACAGAAAAGAAATTACGAGCACAATATCGCAAAAAGACCGGAACACACAGTTTATACTACAAGAGCTCTGCCCCCCCCCCCCCCCCCCCCCCCCCCCCGCCACCCCTCTTCTTTTGCCATGGGGTTTCCACTGTACAAGGCGAGTTCTAGGGGAGAGGTGGCTGCAGACTGGCTCACAGGATGACCCAAGATGACCGAGGAGAAAAATAAACACATGGTAGGGACGGTGGTCAAGCAGGTGTAGAAAAGTATCACCGAGAGAATCCTCACGGAAGAACCGTGTTCACAGGTTGGCAACACTGGAAAGTTGTTGCAGGATACTCAGAGAATGTAAGCTGGTGCAGAAGGTGTTGAAGAAGGGGTCGCTCTATGGCTTTAGTTATCGGTGACGTACAGACCACAAGAAGTGCAGTGAAGAAGAGGTCGCTCTATAGCTGTATTATGGGTAACGTACAGACCACAAGAAGTGCAGTGAAGAAGGGGTCGCTCTATAGCTGTAGTTATGGTAACGTACAGACCACAAGAAGTGCAGTGAAGAAGGGGTCACTCTATAGCTGTAGTTATCGGTAACGTACAGACCACAAGAAGTGCAGTGAAGAAGGGGTCGCTCTATAGCTGTAGTTATGGGTAACGTACAGACTACAAGAAGTGCAGTGAAGAAGGGGTCGCTCTATAGCTGTAGTTATCGGTAACGTACAGACAACAAGAAGTGCAGTGAAGAAGGGGTCGCTCTATAGCTGTAGTTATCGGTGACGTACAGACGACAACAAGTGCAGTGAAGAAGGGGTCGCTCTATAGCTGTAGTTAATCGGTGACGTACAGACCACAAGAAGTGCAGTGAAGAAGGGGTCGCTCTATAGCTGTAGTTATCGGTAACGTACAGACCACAAGACGTGCAGTGAAGAAGGGTCACTCTATAGCTGTAGTTATCGTAACGTACAGACCACAAGATGTGCAGTGAAGAAGGGTCACTCTATAGCTGTAGTTATCGGTAACGTACAGACCACAAGAAGTGCAGTGAAGAAGGGGTCACTCTATAGATGTAGTTATCGGTGACGTACAGACGACAAGAAGTGCAGTGAAGAAGGGTCGCTCTATAGCTGTAGTTATCGGTGACGTACAGACCACAAGAAGTGCAGTGAAGAAGGGGTCACTCTATAGCTGTAGTTATCGGTAACGTACAGACGACAAGAAGTGCAGTGAAGAAGGGGTCGCTCTATAGCTTTAATTACCGGTGACATACAGACCACAAGAAGTGCAGTGAAGAAGAGGTCGCTCTATAGCTTTATTTACCGGTGACATACAGAACACAAGAAGTTCAGCGAAGGAGGGGTCGCTCTATAGCTGTAGTTATGGTAACGTACAGACCACAAGAAGCGCAGCGAAGAAGGGGTCACTCTATAGCTGTAGTTATGGGCAACGTACAGACCACAAGAAGTGCAGTGAAGAAGGGTCACTCTATAGCTGTAGTTATCGGTGACGTACAGACCACAAGAAGCGCAGCGAAGAAGGGTCACTCTATAGCTGTAGTTATGGGCAACGTACAGACCACAAGAAGTGCAGTGAAGAAGGGTCACTCTATAGCTGTAGTTATCGGTGACGTACAGACCACAAGAAGTGCAGTGAAGAAGGGGTCACTCCATAGCTGTAGTTATCGGTGACGTACAGACCACAAGAAGTGCAGTGAAGAAGGGGTCGTTCTATAGCTGTAGTTATGGGCAACGTACAGACCACAAGAAGTGCAGTGAAGAAGGGTCGCCTATAGCAGTAGTTATCGGTGACGTACAACCACAAGAAGTGCAGTGAAGAAGGGTCGCTCTATAGCTGTAGTTATCGGTGACGTACAGACCACAAGAAGTGCAGTGAAGAAGGGGTCGCTCTATAGCTGTAGTTATGGGTAACGTACAGACCACAAGAAGTGCAGTGAGGAAGGGGTCGCTCTATAGCTGTAGTTATCGGTGACGTACAGACCACAAGAAGTGCAGTGAAGAAGGGTCACTCTATAGCTGTAGTTATGGGTAACGTACAGACCACAAGAAGTGCAGTGAGGAAGGGGTCGCTCTATAGCTGTAGTTATGGGTAACGTACAGACCACAAGAAGTGCAGTGAAGAAGGGTCACTCTATAGCTGTAGTTATGGTAACGTACAGACCACAAGAAGTGCAGTGAAGAAGGGGTCACTCTATAGCTGTAGTTATGGGTAACGTACAGACCACAAGAAGTGCAGTGAAGAAGGGGTCACTCTATAGCTGTAGTTATGGTAACGTGCAGACCACAAGAAGTGCAGTGAAGAAGGCGTCGCTCTATAGCTGTAGTTATGGTAACGAACAGACCACAAGAAGTGCAGTGAAGGAGGGGAG
>CM031621.1:50342582-50355082 GCA_018398815.1 Conus ventricosus | reverse complement strand
AAGGGCGGGGGAGGGGGGGGGGGGGGGGCACAGTTCTGAAACCTATGCTGGCGACAGAAGCAAAAAAAAGTTAAGGCCGCTATGCTATGAAACAGAGAGCTAAAGAGACGATCGTTTCACACGAGTTTCTGAAGTCCATCATCATTGCTAAGCGTGATAAACATGTGCATTGTATAGGTCCTTCAACATCCCATTCCATATCGCAAATCCAGTTTTAAACGAGAAGAGAAGAACAAATACATGGTTTAAAAGTGACATGTTTTTAGTGTAAACGGGAGGGGGCTATGGGGTATTGGAAGGAAGGGCTATGGGGTATTGGAAGGGAGGGCTATGGGGTATTGGAAGCAAGGGCTATGGGGTATTGGAAGGAAGGGCTATGGGGTATTGGAAGGGAGGGCTATGGGGTATTGGAAGGAAGGGCTATGGGGTATTCGAAGGGAGGGCTATGGGGTATTGGAAGGAAGGGCTATGGGGTATTGGAAGGGAGGGCTATGGGGTACTGGAAGGGAGGGCTATGGGGTATCGGAAGGGAGAGCAATGGAGTATTGAAAGGGAGAGCTATGGGGTATTGGAAGTAAGGGCTACGGGGTATTGGGAGGGAGGGCCGGCTATGGGGTATTGGAAGGGAGGGCTATGGGGTATTGGAAGGGAGGGCTATGGGGTATTGGAAGGGAGAGCAATGGAGTATTGAAAGGGAGGGCTATGGGGTATTGGAAGGAAGGGCTACGGGTTATTGGGAGGGAGGGCTATGGGGTATTGGAAGGGAAGGCTATGGGGTATTGGAAGGGAGGGCTATGGGGTATTGGAAGGGAGGGCTATGGAGTATTGGAAGGAAGGGCTACGGGGTATTGGGAGGGAGGGCTATGGGGTATTGGAAGGGAAGGCTATGGAGTATTGGAAGGGAGGGCTATGAGGTATTGGAAGGGAGGGCTATAAGGTATTGGAAGGGAGGGCTATGGGGTATTGGAAGAGAGTGCTATGGGGTATTGGAAGGGAGGGCTACGGGGTATTGAAAGGGAGGGCTATGGGGTATTGGAAGGGAGGGCTATATCGAATTGGAAAGGAGGGCTATGGGGTATTGGAAAGGAGGGCTATGGGGTATTGGAAGGGAGGGCTATGGAGTATTGAAAGGGAGAACTATGGGGTATTGGAAGGGAGGGCTATGGAGTATTGAAAGGGAGGGCTATGGGGCATTGGGAGGGCTACGGGGTATTGGAAGGGGGGGCTACGGGATATTGGAAGGGAGGGCTATGGGGTATTGGAAGGGAAGGCTATGGAGTATTGGAAGGGAAGGCTATGGGGTATTGGAAGGGAGGGAAATGGGGTACTGGAAGGGAGGGAAATGGCGTATTGGAAGGGAGGGAAATGGGGTATTGGAAGGGAGGGAAATGGGGTATTGGGAGGGCGGGATACGGGGTATTGGGAGGGCGGGTTACAGGGTATTGGAAGTGAGGGCTATGGGGTATTGCGAGGAAGGGCTATGGGGTATTGGAAGCCAGGGCTATGGGGTACTGGAAGGGAGGGCTACGGGTATTGGAAGGGAGGGCTATTGGGTATTGGAAGGAAAGGCTATGGGGTATTGGAAGGAAGGGCTATGAGGTACTGAAAGGGAGGGCTATGGGGTACTGGAAGGAGGGGCTATGGAGTTTTGGAAGGGAGGGCTATGGGGTATTGGAAGGGAGGGCTATGGGGTATTGGAAGGAAAGGCTATGGGGTATTGGAAGGAAGGGCTATGAGGTACTGAAAGGGAGGGCTATGGGGTACTGGACGGAGGGGCTATGGAGTATTGGAAGGGAGGGCTATGGGGTATTGGAAGGAGGGCTATGGGGTATTGGAAGGAAAGGCTATGGGGTATTGGAAGGAAGGGCTATGAGGTACTGAAAGGGAGGGCTATGGGGTATTGGAAGGAGGGGCTATGGAGTATTGGAAGGGAGGGCTATGGGGTATTGGAAGGGAGGGCTATGGGGTATTGGAAGGGAGGGCTACGGGGTATTGGAAGGGAGGGCTACGGGGTATTGGAAGGGAGGGCTATGGAATATTGGAAGGGAGGGCTATGGGGTATTGGAAGGGAGGGCTATGGGGTATTGGAAGGGAAGGCTATGGGGTATTGGAAGGGAGGGCTATGGGGTATTGGAAGGGAAGTCTATGGGGTATTGGAAGGGAGGGAAATGGGGTACTGGAAGGGAGGGAAATGGCGTATTGGAAGGGAGGGAAATGGGGTACTGGAAGGGAGGGAAATGGGGTATTGGGAGGGCGGGATACGGGGTATTGGGAGGGCGGGTTACGGGGTATTGGAAGGGAGGGCTATGGGGTATTGCGAGGAATGGCTATGGGGTATTGAAGCCAGGGCTATGGGGTACTGGAAGGGAGGGCTACGGGGTATTGGAAGGGAGGGCTATGGGGTATTGCGAGAAAGGGCTATGGGGTAATGGAAGCCAGGGCTATGAGATATTGGAAGCCAGGGCTACGGGGAATTGGAAGGGAGGGCTATGGGGTATTGGAAGGGAAGGCTATGGGGTATTGGAAGGAAGGGCTATGAGGTACTGAAAGGGAGGGCTATGGGGTATTGGAAGGAAAGGCTATGGGGTATTGGAAGGAAAGGCTATGGGGTATTGGAAGGAAGGGCTATGAGGTACTGAAAGGGAGGGCTATGGGGTATTGGAAGGAAAGGCTATGGGGTATTGGAAGGAAAGGCTATGGGGTATTGGAAGGAAGGGCTATGAGGTACTGAAAGGGAGGGCTATGGGGTACTGGAAGGAGGGGCTATGGAGTATTGGAAGGGAGGGCTATGGGGTATTGGAAGGAAGGGCTATGGGGTATTGGAAGGAAGGGCTATGAGGTACTGAAAGGGAGGGCTATGGGGTACTGGAAGGAGGGGCTATGGAGTATTGGAAGGGAGGGCTATGGGGTATTGGAAGGAAGGGCTATGGGGTATTGGAAGGGAGGGCTATGGGGTATTGGAAGGGAGGGCTATGGGGTATTGGAAGGGAGGGCTATGGGGTATTGGAAGGGAGGGCTATGGGGTATTGGAAGGGAGGGCTATGGGGTATTGGAAGGAAAGGCTATGGGGTATTGGAAGGAAGGGCTATGAGGTACTGGAAGGAGGGGCTATGGAGTATTGGAAGGGAGGGCTATGGGGTATTGGAAGGGAGGGCTATGGGGTATTGGAAGGGAGGGTTGCGAGGTATTGGAAGGAAGGGCTTGGGGTATTGGAAGGGAGGGCTATGGTCTATCGGAAGGGAGGGCTATGGGGTATTGGAAGGGAGGGCTATGGGGTATTGGGAAAGTGCAAATCAAAGAGAGAAAAAATGAAATTTGACTTCGAGGGAGGGCCAATAAAGTACAAAAGTTGCATAAGAAAAATGAAACTCGACTTCGAGGGAGGGCCAATAAAGTACAAGTTGTATATGAAAAACCTTGAGTGTGCATGAAATCTGTACAACATGATCACAAATCGGCAGGAATGAGAAACAGAGAGGCAGCCCCCGCTTTTAATCCCCTAGTGTCCCCAGTGGACTGCCAAGTTTTATCATGAAAGAGTTTGCACATAAAAAAATAGTTCTCTATTTCCGTATACAGTGACTGTCACGACTTATGATACTGACGATCTCAATGAGCAATAATGCAATGAATGACATCAACTGATAAAGAAAGACAAAAACAGAAAGGCATAGACTATGGAAAGCAGATTGGATTAAAAAAAATGATAACCGAAGCCGCAGTCCAAACCACCCAAACCCAAAGGGAGAGAAACAGCAATCGTCAGGCCAGGGTTCAAACTGATCTTTATTATTGGTCAGATCGGATGGCTGATGCACTCAGCATGGCTTAGTGTGATATGTCCTACGATGCAGATCATCCAGCTTGCAGTGTGTGTGTGTGTGTGTGTGTGTGTGTTGTGTGTGTGTGTGTGTGTGTGTGTGTGTGTGTGTGTGTGCTGGCAGAACTCTCTGTCTTCTACATGGTGACACTGACAGCGCTGAAATGGCTGCAGGTGATCTGCTGGACTACAAAACGACAGTGGCTGAAACAACATTGCAGACGGCTGGTCTGGATTTTGTTTCTTTCTTTCTTTTTTGTTTAATCAAAGTATTCCAAGGTTCTAAGCTGACGGGGAAGACAGATGCTGCCGCCGAGAGGACATGCTGCTGGTGCCAGGTGCGCAAAGGTATCTGACACCTTACGGAGTCGGTAACACAATGCCAGGCGTACACCGGATGTCCTACACTTAAACGGCGAAATTAACATAGCGTTACGCGAAGATCGGGTACCCCACACTTAACGGCGAAAGTAACATAGTGTCAGGCGTGCACCGAGTATCCTACACTTTACAGCGAAAGTAGCATGGCGTCAGGCGTTCACCGAGTATCCTCCACTTTACAGCGAAAGTAGCATAGTGTAAGGCGTGCACCGAGTATCCTACACTTTACAGCGAAAGTAGCATAGTGTCAGGCGTGCACGGAGTATCCTACACTTTACAGCGAAAGTAGCATAGTGTAAGGCGTGCACCGAGTATCCTACACTTTACAGCGAAAGTAGCATAGTGTCAGGCGTGCACCGAGTATCCTACACTTTACAGCGAAAGTAGCATAGTGTAAGGCGTGCACCGAGTATCCTACACTTTACAGCGAAAGTAGCATAGTGTAAGGCGTGCACCGAGTATCCTACACTTTACAGCGAAAGTAGCATAGTGTAAGGCGTGCACCGAGTATCCTACACTTTACAGCGAAAGTAGCATAGTGTAAGGCGTGCACCGAGTATCCTACACTTTACAGCGAAAGTAGCATAGTGTCAGGCGTGCACCGAGTATCCTACACTTTACAGCGAAAGTAGCATAGTGTCAGGCGTGCACCGAGTATCCTACACTTTACAGCGAAAGTAGCATAGTGTCAGGCGTGCACCGAGTATCCTACACTTTACAGCGAAAGTAGCATAGTGTCAGGCGTGCATCGGGTATTCAACACCTTACATAGAAAGTGACAATGCCAGGCGTCAACCGGGTATCCTACGCCTTACGGAGAAAGTGACAATGCCAGGTGTGGACCGGGTATCCTACGCCTTACGGAGAACGTAACATGATGTCAAGTGCGCATGGGTATTCTACACATCACGGATTAAACAGCATGTTGCAGGGAGCGCACGGGTATCCTACGTCCTACAGCGAAGTATTATGGACGCCAGCTTACACACTATAGGAGAAACAAAATGGTGCTAGGTATGCACGGGCAGCCTACACGTTACGCAGAAAGTACCAGTGCCAGGTGTACATAGCCTACATCTTACGGAGTGAGTGACATGGTGCTAAATGTGAATGGATATCATACACCGAAAGTAACATGGTGCCAGATATGAACGGATATCCTACACCGAAAATAACATGGTGCCAGATATGAACGGATATCCTACACCGAAAATAACATGGTGCCAGATATAAACGGATATCCTACACCGAAAATAACATGGTGCCAGATATGAACGGATATCCTACACCGAAAGTAACATGGTGCCAGATATAAACGGATATCCTACACCGAAAATAACATGGTGCCAGATATGAACGGATATCCTACACCGAAAATAACATGGTGCCAGATATAAACGGATATCCTACACCGAAAATAACATGGTGCCAGATATGAACGGATATCCTACACCGAAAGTAACATGGTGCCAGATATAAACGGATATTCTACACCGAAAATAACATGGTGCCAGATATGAACGGATATCCTACACCGAAAATAACATGGTGCCAGATATGAACGGATATCCTACACCGAAAATAATAAGGTACGAGTTATGAACGGATATCCTACACCGAAAATAACAAGGTGCCTGGTTGACCCAACAGTGATGCAACGTGTTCGCAGTTTGAAGTTCCGCTCGACATCAAATATTGTCATTTTCACTGCGCACTTCAATGTGCTAATCTCCTCCTTTCCCTGCTCCACCTTCCCCGCCCACACACATGCCATCTGAAATGATTATTCTTATCTGTCACATACCTTATGGTACATGTGGACATCACGCCTGAATGTATCTATCCAAACCATTATGAAATGCAGACAGCCCTAACGTGGCCAATGTACCTATCTCCACAACTATGAAAAAAGTAGACAAGTCTGAATTGGCCAGTGCAACTATCGAAACAAGTATACACAGTGAACAGCCCTGATAACGGCATCATGAAAAAGGAAAGATGGGTGAGGCAAAAAAAAAAAAGGGGGGGGGGGGGGAGGGGGGCCAAAAGATCGATAAGGAAACAAAAAAGCATGGGAAAATGGATTACGAAACCA
Organism: Conus ventricosus; assembly: GCA_018398815.1. NCBI lineage: Eukaryota > Metazoa > Mollusca > Gastropoda > Neogastropoda > Conidae > Conus > Conus ventricosus. The sequence goes on along the minus strand of CM031621.1, from coordinate 50,348,786 downwards.
TAACAAAAGGAAAGATGGGTGTGGTCATCATGAGTATGGATAGATAGATGATGACATCATGAGAAAGGAAAGGAAAGAAAGACACACACGAATGTGCCTCTTGAAGAGAAAGTAACAAACACAAGAGAAAGACACACACGAATGTGCCTCTTGAAGAGAAAGTAACAAACACAAGAGAAAGACACACACGAATGTGCCTCTTGAAGAGAAAGTAACAAACACAAGAGAAAGACACACACGAATGTGCCTCTTGAAGAGAAAGTAACAAACACAAGAGAAAGACACACACGAATGTGCCTCTTGAAGAGAAAGTAACAAACACAAGAGAAAGACACACACGAATGTGCCTCTTGAAGAGAAAGTAACAAACACAAGAGAAAGACACACACGAATGTGCCTCTTGAAGAGAAAGTAACAAACACAAGAGAAAGACACACACGAATGTGCCTCTTGAAGAGAAAGTAACAAACACAAGAGAAAGACACACACGAATGTGCCTCTTGAAGAGAAAGTAACAAACACAAGAGAAAGACACACACGAATGTGCCTCTTGAAGAGAAAGTAACAAACACAAGAGAAAGACACACACGAATGTGCCTCTTGAAGAGAAAGTAACAAACACAAGAGAAAGACACACACGAATGTGCCTCTTGAAGAGAAAGTAACAAACACAAGAGAAAGACACACACGAATGTGCCTCTTGAAGAGAAAGTAACAAACACAAGAGAAAGACACACACGAATGTGCCTCTTGAAGAGAAAGTAACAAACACAAGAGAAAGACACACACGAATGTGCCTCTTGAAGAGAAAGTAACAAACACAAGAGAAAGACACACACGAATGTGCCTCTTGAAGAGAAAGTAACAAAGGATCGCTGTGGACATCATAAGCAAAGATGGACGTGGACATGATGAAAAAGGACAGATGGAAGTAGACATCACGAGCAAGGAAAGATGGGCATGGACATCAAGAGAAAGGGAAGACGAGAGTGGACATCATGAGAAAGCAACGATGGATATGGACACCCTGAGAAACAAAACAAAAAAAGAAAACGAAGGGTGGGGATATCATGAAATGTCAAGATGGATGAGGACACACTGACAACGGGAAACTGGATCTGGTCATAATGAGAAAAGACAGACTGGGCCATCATGAAAATGGGGGGAGACATCGTCAACAAAAAGATGGATGTGGACATCGTGAGAAAGGCAAGATGGGTCTCAACGTCTTGAGAAGAAAAGGTGGGTATAGAGATTGCGAGATAGGAAAGGTGAGTATAGACATTGTGAGATAGGAAAGGTGGGTATAAACATCACGAGATAGGAAAGGTGGGTATAGACATCATGAGAAAGGAAAGGTGGGTATAGACATCGTGAGACAGGAAAGGTGGGTATAGACATTGTGAGACAGGAAAGGTGGCTATAGACACTGTGAGACAGGAAAGGTGGGTATAGACATTGTGAGATAGGAAAGGTGGATATAGACATTGTGGGACAGGAAAGGTGGGTATAGACATTGTGAGATAGGAAAGGTGGATATAGACATTGTGGGACAGGAAAGGTGGGTATAGACACTGTGAGACAGGAAAGGTGGATATAGACATTATCGTCACATTGTGGGACAGGAAAGGTGGGTATAGACATTGTGAGATAGGAAGGTAGATATAGACATTGTGGGACAGGAAAGGTGGATATAGACATTGTGGGACAGGAAAGGTGGGTATAGACATTGTGAGATAGGAAAGGTGGATATAGACATTGCGGGACAGGAAAGGTGGATATAGACACTGTGAGATAGGAAAGGTGGATATAGACATTGTGGGAGAGGAAAGGTGGGTATAGACACTGTGAGACAGGAAAGGTGGATATAGACATTGTGGGACAGGAAAGGTGGATATAGACATTGTGGGACAGGAAAGGTGGGTATAGACATTGTGAGATAGGAAAGGTGGATATAGACATTGTGGGACAGGAAAGGTGGGTATAGACACTGTGAGATAGGAAAGGTGGATATAGACATTGTGGGACAGGAAAGGTGGGTATAGACATTGTGAGATAGGAAAGGTGGATATAGACATTGTGGGACAGGAAAGGTGGATATAGACATTGTGGGACAGGAAAGGTGGGTATAGACACTGAGATAGGAAAGGTGGGTAATGAGCTTCGTGACGTCAAGGATCCATGGAGCACATATACACGCAGTAAACGTCGCCAACGTTCTTTAACGCCTTGGGAGCACACAGCGCCAAGAGAACTCAATCCAGTACAACAGCTTTAACATGTCACAGGAAGAAGCTCTGGTACAGATGACGACGGCAGAAAAACGCATCATTTCCAACACGTATTTCTCTTCTCTTCCTATTTTAATTTCCCTGCCTTTGGAAAGACACTAAGTCAGACAGGGAGGGAGGGACGGAAATCTTGCCGACAGGGATCTTACAGTTTACCGAGCCTTTTCGTTCGTTACAAGTGGCTGCTCGTGAGTTTAGTGCTATCGTTTTTTGTTTTTTTTGTTTTTTTTTTCGCCGGTGAGGATAATATGAACTGTTTGAAGTCACTGCAAGAGAAACTACGGGCAGTTTTAATATCACATTAATGGGCGTTGAACGAGTATCCAAGTGACTGATTATTAAACTGCTCGACTGACTGACTGATCGATTGATTCTCTTATTTACCTGTTTGCTATCTATAACTTGACTATTTTTAACTGATTGATGAACAGTTTTCCTTCAACTAGGGAAAGAATCGATTACTAATCTTCTACTGAAATCGGCAAAGTAAATTCCGAGGAATCGCTGTCCACGTGCATACATCTGCGTGCGTACCACGCACCCACGCGCGCACGCACGCGCGCGCGCGCGCGAGCACGCACGCACGCACACACACACACGCCCGCCGCATATTTTGCATCACTAATGTCGACAGGCCGTAAACTGATTAAGAAACAACAACAACCCCCAACACACACACACACACACACACACACACTAATAACCTACTCACTGGGGTAGCTGTCAATCGCTGTCGACACTGGCGTGAGCCAACACCACACTGACCATGGTGTTAACACGCTTGCCCTTCAGCGTGAAGTACACAACAGCCGCTTTCTCCACTGAATAGACCTACCCACGCAAGTGCTGTAAGCTACTTCCACGAACTTAAACAGTAGAGAAAAGAAAAAGAAAAAAAAAAGCACACATGGGTGACTATCAATGTCGCGACAGTAATAAGGAACTTCTGCAAAGACCACTGACGATAAACTTATTCGTTGCAGGTGTCCTGGAGTTGGTAGTTCTTCTTCTCCATGTTGCTCTGACCCGTAGGTTCACATCCGGGGAGTCTGCGCAGACTGGTTGCCCATACAGCAGGTTTCTCGGGGCACGTGCAACACGCACGGAAGACCGTAACTTGTCTCGAATCCCGAACGTCGCTCTTAAGATGGGTAACAAAGACCTGTTTCAAATGCGCCCCCTTGTCGTTGAGAGACACAAGCGCAAGCATGTGTGTGTATGTGTGTGTGTGTGTGTGTCTGGATATCACTCAGACATTACATCAATTTTAGTGTATATTGTATAACTGCTTAGTGTCTAGTTAGCGTAGATTGTATAGCTGCTTAGTGTCTAGTCCGTGTAGATTGTATAACTTGGCCGATCTTTGTGAAAATTAGCAGGTATGTTTATTATGTGTCACGGATCATGCCCGAAGTTTTAGTTTACCTCTGTAGCCGTTACTAACGGATGTAACGGCCTGTAACGTGTTTTTTGTTTCCTTTAGAATATCTCAGGAAGTACTTGGCCGATCTTTCTGAAAATGTGTAGGTATGTTCATAATGGGTCACGAATAATGCCCGATGTTTTAGTTTACCGTTATAGCCGTTACTAACGGCTGTAACGGCTTGTAACGGTTGTTTTCTTCATGGAATATCTCAGAAAGTACTTGGCCGATCTTTGTGAAAATTAGCAGGTATGTTCATTATGGGTCACGGATGATGCCCGATATTTTAGTTTACCGTTATAGCCCTTACTAATGGCTGTAACGGCCTGTAACGCTTGTTCTTCTTTTTGGAATATCTCAGAAAGTACCTGGCCGATCTTTCTGAAAATTTGTAGGTATGTCCATTATGGGTCACGAATAATGCCCGATGTTTCAGTTTACCGTTATAGCCGTTACTAACGGCTGTAACGGCCAATAACTGTTTTCTTCTTCATGGAATATCTCAGAAAGTACTTGGTCGATCTTTCTAAAAATTAGCAGGTGTGTTCATTATGGGTCACGGATGATGCCCGATGTTTTACTTACCGTTATAGCCGTTACTAACGGTTGTAACGGCATGAAACGGTTTTTCTTCTTTATGGAATATCTCAGCAAGTACTTCGCTGATCTTTATGAAAATTAGCAGGTATGTTCATTATGAGTTGCGGATGATGCCCGATGTTTCAGTTTACTGTTATAGCCATTAATAACGGCTATAACGGCCCAGAACGGGTTTTCTTCTTCATGGAATACCTCAGAAAGCACTTTGTCGATCTTTCTGAAAATTTGTAGATATGTTCATTATGGGTCACGGATGATGCACGACGTTTAGTTGACCGTTATAGCCGTTACTAACGGCTATAACGGCCCATAACGGTTTTTCTTCTTTATGGAATATCTGAGAAAGTACTTGGCTGATCTTTCTGAAAATTTGTAGGTATGTTCATTATGGGTCACGGATGATGCCCGATGTTTTAGTTTACCGTTATAGCCGTTACTAATGACTATAAAGGCCCATAACAGTTCTTCTTTTTCATGGAATATCTTAGAAAGTACGTGGCCGATCGTTCTGAAAATTTGTATGTATGTTCATTATGGGTCACGGATGATGCCCGATGTTTTAGTTTACCGTTATAGCGGTTACTAATGGCCCATAATGGGTTTCTTTTTAATGGAAAATCTCAGAAAGTTCTCGGATGATCTTTCTGAAAATGTGGAAGTATGTTCAGTAATTATAGGTCACAGATGATGGCCGATGTTTACCAGAATAGCCATTACTAACGGTTACACCAGCCCAAGACGGTTTTTCATCTTTATGGAATATCTCATGCGTATTCAGGATAAACTGGGAGTACGTTTGTATGCTTTGCATCTTGTTTATTATTGTCATAGCCTGCCATGACTCCAAGCCCACCTCTTTTTTTTTTTATTCCAAGGTCCCCAGACTGGAGAATGACCTGTTCCTCCAGTTATCGCTGAATATCTTGTATTTGCCGCTTGGCACATCATCTGGGCAGTACTTCATATACACCTTATAGTTAAATTTAAATGTCATATTTTTAATGTGCCGTGGCAAGATGAATTTTGATGGTAGCAACAGACACACCACTGGGTTGTGGTGGTGATGGTGGTGGTGGTGTGTGTGTGTGCGTGCGTGTGTGTGTGTGTGTGTGTGTGTGTGTGTGTGTGTGTGTGTGTGTGTGTGTGTGTGTGTGTGTGTTTTGTGTGCGTGCGTGTGTGCGTGCGTGCGTGCGCGTGCGTGCGTGCGCGTGCGTGCGTGCGTGCGTGCGTGCGTGCGTGTATGTGTGTGTGTGTGTGTGTGTGTGTGTGTGTGTGTGTGTGTGTGTGTGTGTGTGTGTGTGAGGTGGTGGGGACATAAAGGCAGAGAGAGAGAGAGAGAGAGAGGGGGGGAAAGAGAGGGATGTGGGGGGAGGGGGGCTCTGGACACGCAAACGCACACACAGACACACACACATACACCACGCATTCACACACACACACACACACACACACACACACACACACACACACACACACAGTAAAGATGTGGAGAGAGAGAGACAGAGACAGAGGGAGACTGAGAGAGAGAGAGAGAGAGAGGAGAGAGAGAGAGAGAGAGAGAGAGAGAGAGAGAGAGAGAGGACAGACAGACAGGCAGACAGAGAGACAGGCAGGCTGACAGACTGACAGACATACAGACAGATCGACACACGGATACATAGACACACACACACACACACACACACCACACACACACACACACACACACACACACACACACACACACACACAGACGCACGCACGCACGAACGCACGCACACACACAGACCTTGCTGAAAAATGTTCACTTTATAAATTAGTCTGACAGGCAGTATGAAACAATTTCTGCCGCATTGATTCAGTATGAACGTAGGCTATATTCTTGGTAAAAGCAAATGCTCCGGAAGAAAT
>CM031621.1:50301879-50306879 GCA_018398815.1 Conus ventricosus | reverse complement strand
TCCTTTCTTCCTTCCTGCATTAACGCATGCACTCTCTCTCTCTCTTCTAGTCTGCTCTATCAAATGGACATGGTTGCTTTTCTTTTTTTTTTTTTTTTTTTCTTTCCTCTTCATTAGTTAGAAAACTCTCTCTCTCCACATCTCTCCCTAGTCCTTCCTCTGCAGACTATCTCATGCTAATCTCTCAACTTGGTTCTCTCTCTCCTCCCTCATCTCTCTGCTTCTCTCTCGTCAGAGCTTACAAAAGAACCTCTTCCTCTCTCTCTGTCTCTCTTCGTTCTTCCCTCCCGTTCTGCTTCATCTCTCTGCCTTTCCTCTCCTGTAGAGACTACCCCCAGAACCTCCTCATCTCTCTCTCTCTCTCTTCGTTCCTCCTCTCGTTCCCCTTCTCCACTCCCGCATCCCTATCTTTTCTTGAAACTCATCTGTCCAAGGGCGAGTACCATTGGTCAGTATTTTTACCGCCTCGTACCCGAAGTTATCTCCCTCTAATTCCATTGGATATTCAAATCATGACCAGTCACGCCTACACGCCTTACTCTCTGTGGTGGTCAATTGGTCATTTAATTGATTAGCTTGATTTCACCCCCCACCACACACTAACCTTCCCCCTTCCTACTTCAACTGGCGACGTCCGACTTAACTTGTGGGCGCTAGTCCTACAAATTGGCTAGATGAGTCTGGCCCAGGCACTGAGATCCGTCCGGGCAGACATCGAGGCGTCGTCCCAAAAGGCTTAGTCTGTCTGGCTGGACCGTACCGTCTCCGTGAAGCCTCTCCGCTAAGCTTAATTGGCTGGACCCGACACATGGCCCGTCTACCTGGCGCCTAGAATGTTTGAGTTGAAGCTTATGTCCGAACAAATTGGCTGGCGACTAACCACGAGTTTGGTTGTTTCATTTTGTCCGTGACAATTTCCCCCTTGCAAAGACCATGCTCCGCATTGTCTCAAAACAACGGTACAAAAAAAAACAACAACCGAATTTGCTGACACACAGCTACACGTGCAAAGTTGAAAAATACTTTACAACAACCGGTTTACAAATTATAAAATAATCATTAGTGAATACCACTCCAATGAGTTATCATTGACGTCGCTCTTGCGTTATTCAACTCATTTTATAACGACCTCTGTGCGCACTTATGCAATTCCCCTACCCGCGGATTTGCCCTCTCTCCTTTTCACAATTACTTTGAAGAGCACAATATAATATGATCACGATCCATGACACTTTACTGAGGAAACTCCATCCTCACTTATTGCAAATAATGCCTCACTACACAAGCGACTGTAGCTCCAAGCATAAACTACAATCACATGAACAAGTCTCACAAAGAAAATATGAACAAGTCTCACACAGAAAATATGAACCATAGCCCAACTGGGAATGAACCCCTATCACTCAAAATAACTGTAATCAACACATATTAATCACAAAGCACCCCAAAATATGACTGACTTTTCCTCTGAGTTGCAGCTTGCTAGACTACACGACTTAAATAGTCAGCTCCGACATTCTGTCGACCTGGAATGTACTGCACTCGGTACCTGTAGGGCTGCAATGCCATTGCCCAACGCAGCACTCTGCTGTTTTTCAACTGCGCCTCCTGCAGGAATTTGAGTGGTTGATGATCCGTCTCTATCACGAACTCTTTCCCATACAAGTATTTGTGGAATTTCTGCACGGCCCACACGACAGCTAAACACTCCTTCTCCACCGTTGCGTACCCTTCTTCACACTTTGTCAACTTCCTGCTAGCATACCTCACAGGAAACTCGACCCCTTCATGCTCCTGCAACAATACTGCACCTACTCCACCGCCTGATGCATCTGTCCGCAACAAAAATGGTTTGGACATATCTGGTAGCTTCAAGATGGGACGGGAACCTAGTCTTTCCAACACCGTCTGCAGTGCTTGCTCTGCAGCGTCTGACCACTCGACCACTGCCGGTTTCCCTGCCTTGACCAAATCACTGAGAGGACTCGTGATTGCTGCGAAATTTGGAACAAACTCCCTATAGAAACCAATAAAACCTAGCAGACTCCTGACTTCTGTTTTGGTCTTTGGTCTCTCTGAATTCATCATCTTCTCCACCTTTCCTCTTTCCGGCTGCTTTGTGTCGCCTCCGACAACAAAACCTAGGAACTCCTACTGTCTAGCCCTTCATACAGTGACACATCCCTGTATGACTCTTCTGGAAACTTAGGCAACAAAATCTCCCCTTCTTCTGCTGGGTCTCTTTCACCTCATCAATGATTGCTGCTGCGCCTATGTGCTGAGTCTCACGCTGAATATATCTGCGGAGAAAATTCGCATGGAAAAGTTTTAGTTTCCCATTCACATCAATTCGGTAATCCCGACCGACCTTTTCAGTGATGGTGAATGGTCCTTTCCAATGCATCAGCAGCTTGTTGTGACCCGTGGAAGCAGTACCAGGACTTGATCTCCCACCTTGAGGGATTGCTTCCTCACCTTCCTGTCATATTGCTTCTTCTGAACGACCCTAGCCTCCTGCAAACCTTCCCTTGCAAACTTACATGTCTCATACCTGTGCCCACCTTTCGAACAGGGTGAGATTGGGTCAATCAGGTCAACAGCCACTCTCCTGAACGGTGTGTCAATTAAAGGGGGATGTTTAAGAGGCGCCTTCCTCTTCACCCCTCTTGTGGCTGACCTTTGACACACGTCACATGACATGCAGAAACGCTTGATGTCTGCCATTGCTCCTGGCCAATGAAAATCATCGAAGATTCGGTCAGCTGTTTTGCTGGTGCCGAGATGACCCGCCATGAGCGACTCGTGACCCACTGACATGACAGTGTCACGATAACCTGCTGGTACCTCTAACTGAGTGGTCACCTTACCTGTCTTCCCCTTGGTGAACACTCGGTACAACAGCCCGCCTTTCACAAGAAATTCTGTCTCACCTCCTCTAACCACCTGTTTCTCTCCACCTCTTGCCAACTCCCAAGACTTCACGAGCGAAGGGTCTTGTTCCTGCGCTGCCCTAAACTCATCAGGCGACACATCTATGCCTGACTTCCTTGCTGGAACGACTAACGGTTTATCAACCTTTTCCTCCTTCTTGCTCCGTGTTTGAACTGCTGCCCCTGTAGCAGTCAACAACTCAGGATCCCCTGGATCCCTTGCACCTGGAATATTTCCGATGATCACATCATGAAGGGGTTTCTCCATCACCAACGCAGACAACTCGCCTGAGAAGTAAGGGGTACGTACTTCTATCTTAGCAACTGGAAACTCCCTCACAGTGCCATCGATTAGAGTACAGGTCTGGATTTGCCCTGTCAAATCCCCTTTCTCGACCAGCGTTGTTCTAACTACACCACATGAACAACCAGTGTCTCGTAACACCTTCACCCTCTGCTGGCCAATCCACCCTTCTTCCACTGGTAACGAACCACTCAGCCTAGTGCCCTCCATCCCTGACACTGACTGCTGTCCAGTGCTAGCCATAGGCTGCACTCCACCCTCTTCAGACTGAATCCCTTTTGGTTCCACTGCAGGTCGTTTCCCTTGACGACCCTTATCCACCTCTTGCAAGGCTGCTGCCTTCTGGAACCTCATGCGACAATCCCTCGCCACATGTCCCTTCTTGTGACAAATGAAACACCTAATGTCCCTTTGCCCTTCCTTCTGCCCCACCACTGGGTTTGCAGACTTTGCAGAAAACTCCCCTAGTCTCCTTGCACTCTTCTCACCTGTGCCTGGCACCTGTTTCTCCTGCACCTTAGTGCCCAAACGTGCCTCTCTATACACCTCTGCGAACTTCAACAACTCTCCTGCTGTCTCTGGCTGTCTCTCTTTCAAATGTATAGTTAACTCAGGGCCGCAACCTGACAAAATCTGTTCTTTCATAACTAGCTCTTTCAATTCAGCGAACTCCTTTTTCGTACCACTCAACTCTAACCACCTCTCAAAATAGTGATCTAAACGTGCACCAAACTGCGTGTACGTCTCACCTGCTTGTAATTTAGCTGAACGAAATTTCTTCCTGAACCCCTCCTCTGTGAGGTCAAATCCTTTCATCAACGATTCCTTCACAGCGCCGAAATCAGACTGTTGTTCTGCTGGTAACGCAGTAAAATTTGTAATGCCTTACCCGTCAGTAACGCTGACAAAATGACTGCCCACTCTTCTGGAGGCCAACCCTGACTGGTCGCAAACGTTTCGAAACGACTGATGTATGCATCAATCGAATCGGTCCCTTCAGAGAATTTGGGCAACTTTGGTCGGGGGGCGTAACTGCGCACAGAGTCACTGGAGACTGAACTCCCATCCTCGGTGGGCTCCCTTTGATTCTCACTTTCTCTAACTCTAATTGAACCTTTAATCTTTCTGTTTCCTGCTTTTCCCTAGCCTGATTATCATTAGCTTGAATCCTTAATCTTTCTGTTTCCTGCTCTGCGCTAGCTTTAGTCCTTTCCTGCTCTGCTATTTCTACTGCAACACGGCGTCTTTCCGCGCGTTCATCTCTTTCCATCTTTTGTTGGTTTTCGACGAATGCACGCAACTCATCTCCTGAGTAACCTAAATCACGAGCAACACTCACAAGTTGTTCAATAGGGGTGTTCTTTTCTTCCGCCATTATATCTCTTTTCTTTTTTTTTTTGAACAAGACTTTTTTTTTTTCTCTACGACAGCCAAACTGGTGGTTACCGACACGAGTGACGTAATAGCACAATCCTATGAATGATAATATTAGCTTGGGACAACGTGGTTAGTTTTTATAAGACGCCCAGCGCCTGACCCAACTATGAGAGCGAATTATAGGCAATCTGTGCGAAATAAGTACTCTGGGGCTGAAATGCCAAGCCTAGTATTAACTATCTTGGAAGCAATGCCAAGCCTAGTATTAACTATCTTGGGAACATACAGTAAGACAACCCCTTGTCTTAGAATTACAATACTTGAATCCCACCCAGCTTCCTCTCTGAGAAGTTGAACAATTATAATAAATGGGCCAGAATATCCTGGCA
>CM031621.1:50286879-50296879 GCA_018398815.1 Conus ventricosus | reverse complement strand
CTTCCTCCCCAAATAATTAGCGATTGTGAAGGACTGTTTCACACACATACACACACATGCACACACACTCACACTCACACACACACACACTCAATCACACACTGACACACACACAGTCACACCACACACCACCACACACACACACACACACACACACACACATCACACTACACAAGTCACACACCACACACACACACACACACACAGCGGGGCGCGCGGCACGCACACCACACACACACACACACCACACACACACACACACACACCACACCACGACCACGCACACGCACACCACACGCACACGCACACACACCATGTGTGTGTGTGTGTGGGTGTGTGTGTCGTGTGTGTGTGTGTGTGCATGCATGTGTCTGCGTGTGTATGTGTGTCTGTTGTGTGGGTCTGTGTGTGTGAGGAGAGAGGAGAGAGATTCGGTGGGTTTGAGGTAGAGGGGGGGTAGGGAGGACCGGGGCGGTCTGTGGGGGGGGGGGGAGAAACTGGGTTTCATGCCTGCTGATGCCAGTGCCCCTTCCAAGTGCACATTGCTCTAAACTCTAGAAGTGAACATAACAGTTTCTCAGATTGTTCTCTCAGCATCCTTATTTCCTACCTTGCTATCTTCTGCCAAAGATTTCTATTTTTCCCTATGGTTTTTGCTTACGCCAGAAAAAAAGGCATCTTGGTATACACAGTTCAGACAGAGTTTTTTTCGTGAGTCTTCATCGCCTGGGATTTTAAATGATTGAAAAGAAATCGCATACAGAAAAGAGGAGGAGAGACTATGCTGAAAAAGCGATCGTCTACAGCGAGAGAGAGAGAGAGAGAGAGAGAGGAGAGAGAGAGAGAGAGAAGGAGAGAGAGGAGAGAGGAGAGACGCGGAGAAGAGAGAGCGAGAAGGGAGGAGTGAGGGGAGAAGAGAGGAGAGAGAGAGAGATGATGAGAGAGAGAGAGACTCTGCTGAGAAGAAATCGTCTACAGAGAGAGAGACAGCCTAGGACAGAGATACAGAGAGATAGACAGATGATACCAGAGAGTTAGACAGAGAGGATGAGAGAGAGAGAGATGAGAGGAGAGAGAGAGCGTAGAGAGGTGAGAGAGGAGAGATGAGGAGGAGAGAGAGAGAGACTATGCTGAAAGAAATCGTTCTACAGAGAAGCGCCAAGACAAGACACGACAAGCAAAATTCTTTATTTTCGAGGAGATAATAGATAAGCACTAAACGTGCTTTTTTTAATCCAGTCCTCGCCCTGAGTAGGGACTACCACATGCAGTGAAATCAATAATTGTAAGAAATCAAAGAGAAGCAAGCAAAGCGGTCATGTATATAGAGGAACATCAAACTGAAATAGAAGATAAATGAAAACAAAACATAAAATAAGATTAACATAGACAAATCAACACACATAAAAAAAATTGATATAACAAAAAATAAAATGAATAAAAAGAGAATAATAATAATGAGAGGAAGGGTGGAGAGCGGGGTGTAGGGAGTGAGGTGGGCTGGGGAACCTTAGGTAAGTGTACTACAACGTACACGGATTGGCATGTGATGAAAACAGGGACAGTGAAGTGATATGAACGGTGCCGTCCATATTTTGAAACACCAAATACACGCCGTTTGCACGCCATCGAGGAGAGAGGAGATGAGAGAGAGGACGTGGAGAGAGATGAGAGAGAGGCGGAGAGAGGAGCGAGAGAGAGAGTAGGAGATGAAAGAGAGAGCTGAGAGAGAAGGAGAGAGAGGGAGCTGAGAGACGAGAGAGAAGAGCGGAGAGAAGAGAGGAGGAGAGAGGAGATGAGAGAGAGAGAGAGAGAGAGGGCTATAGGCACCACATGCAATTCATTTTTCGCAAGCATGAAAAAAATTACGTCGAAACGTACTTAAGCAAAGTGAGATGACAATGGGGGGGGGGGGGGGGGGAGGAGAAAGAAACAAGGAAAAAAAAAAAAAGAAAAAAAAAGGAGTAGAGGACCGAGAGAGAGAGAGAGAGGAGAGATGGAGAGAGCGAGAGAGAGAGAGAGAGAGAGGGATGGAAGGGCGAGGGACCAGCATGAGATGTATGATTTGAATGGGAAAACTGGTAACTTAAAAGCACAATAATTAGCTGTATAAAATCAGAAGTAAAATGAACTGACCCCCCCCCAATCTATACGATATTCGGGAGCATACACACGCACACATGCACAGACAGAGAGAGAGAGAGAGATGAGAGGAGAGAGAGAAGAGAGAGAGAGAGAGAGAGAGGCGAGAGAGAGAGAGAGGAATGAGAGAGGCAGAGCAGAGGGAGAGAGTAGAGAGAGAGAGGAGAGAGAGAGAGATGAGACGAGAGCGGCCGGAGAGAGAGAGAGAGAGAGAGAGAGAGAGAGCGAGAGCGAGAGGAGAGAGTGAAAAAAGGGGACAAACATATAATTCATTTTCATACGATTATTCCCTATGCTCACACACACCACACACACACACACACACAACAAACACCCCCACCCCACACCCCCCACCCACCCCCACCCCACACATATATATATATCAGATATTGATACATGAAAATGAGAAGAAAACAAAAGTTAGAAAAGACAAATTGGTTAAGTACATGAAAAAGGGATGATTTAGCTTTTGAGATTACTTGGTTTACTTATGGTTTTTGTAATTTTATTTTTTATTTATGGTTTTTTAAAATTATTTTTTACGCAGAAGATGGGTAAGGTAAGTGTTTTTGAAAGTTGTGCGTACACTTGATTGTTTGATGTATTCTGGACGGGGAGTTTCACAAAGAGGTTCCCGAGTACGTTAGACTTGATTTAAATAGGTCCAATTCTGGGGATTGGGATATGGAGGTTTGTGTGAGTTCTCGACGAGGACTTATGGAGATGTCTCATTAAAGTTGTTGGGCATTCCTCGGGGGTCAGAATCTTGTGCATCATTAGCCTTCCTGTTGTATTTGAAGTCTTGCGCTGACTGATGGAAAGAAGAATGTGAAGCTGTTTAGTACTCAGACGCTTTCGAGGCTAGTTTTCTCGGAAAAGGGGGGAAAATTTAGTTTTTGGGGGGGGAGCGCTCGTTTATGTAGGCTTGAACATGGTTTTAGTGTGTTTGCACTGGCAGAATCCCATATAGTCGATGCATAATCAACATGAGACTGAATATGAGATGGAAAAAAAAGTTTTCTTGAGTGAAGGTCAAGAAGTGTTTTGATTTTGGTGACTGATAGACTGCTGGGAGAGCTTTTTGCATAGTACGTTTCGTGGGGATTCCAGCTAAGACTATGGTCAAGTATTAGTCATAATACTTTATGATGGAATGTGATTGTTCACAAGTACCTTATTGAGGTGTATAGGAGGAAATCAATGGTGAGCTTTTGTCTTTTTTGCCTCGTTGTAATGTACATGAGTTTTGTTTTTGGGGTGAAGTGACATATGATTTAGTTGGTTCCATTTTACAAGGTCGTTGGTACTCTCTTGCAATTGTTTTGAAAGACTGGAAGGATCATTATGGTGGTGTGGTGTGAAATTGTGGTGTCATCTGCAAAGAGTCGCATGTAGCTCTCACATGTAGGGGATAGAGTCATTAATGTAGATTGAGAAGAGTTAAAAAGGGCCCTCGTAAAATGGGAGCCGTGTGGAAACGCCATACTTAAGAGTTGTTATAGAGAGACAGCCGTCCCGATAAGGACGCATTGTTGTCGTTTTGTGATGTATGATTTTCGAAGGATAAGGGCGGGATTTTGGAAGACCGTATTCTCTGTGTTCGAATAAGGAGATTGTCCCCCCCCCCCCCCCCCCCCCCCACACACATGGTTCAAGAATCGAATGCATTTTTATACCAAATCCGCATAAGGGACACCACAATATCTGTTGTTATTAATTTATTAAGCCACCATCTACAGATTGATTAATGGCAGAAATGGCAGGGAATGTTTCTGTCCTGACAACAGATCTGTCGGGATGGAGCAAAACGTACTCTGTGAATGTGATGAAGGATGTGTTTAATTAAATGCTTTTTAGAGGTTTGGAGAAGGCATAGATAAGAATGATATTGTCTGTTAGTTTGAAGGATCGTACTCTCACCAGATTTATGAAATGGGTATAACTTTTGCTTTGTGAACGCATTGGAAAATAACTTTTATCTATGCACAGCTTAAAAGTATACGTTAACGTGTTCAGTGATAACTGGAGCCGTGGCGTTTCAGAATTTGGCCCATCTATTCCATCTAGTCCACGTGTTCCTGACCTGTTGAGATGAAGTAGGTACTGATTCACTCGTGCACAGTTATGGAGTGGAATGTTTTGTTCAGACCGTGCATTGTTTGATCGTGGACAAAATTGATGGAGTTCTTGAAGTTCATTAGCGCTTGAATGATCAGTAGTAACAACTGTATTGAATGGTAGAAGAGTGATGGTGTAAGTTGTTTAGCAGAAATCCTTTGATAACAGTTGATTTTGAAGAAGAACTGTTGTGTTAAGCTGGATTATTGTTGCCAAACAGTTTTGGATTTGTATGGAAGTTAATAACTCGCGATGTATTTAGTTTTTCCTGGCTTTTCTGAGCGTTTATTGCTTTTCCATTAGTGATCTTGATTCTTCTTCCTAGCCATGTTCTTTCAAAGGTCTCTAAGGTACGCACGCTATGTAATTCTGTCGTGTACCACGGTGTTTGGGAATATGCTTTACTCTGATTGTTTTTAACGGAGCATGTTTGTTAAAGGTACTTCTGTAAAAATTTCCCGCTCCCCCCGTCACTCGCTGATCGGATCAGGCAAGATTGTATATGTATTAAGTTCTGACTATTTAATCAAGCAGAAGTTTTGTTCGTTAAATTTGAGAAGCAACGATAGGTTATGGTTTTGTGGCTGGTTTGGGATTTTCACTCTGTTTAGGACCATGTAACACACACTGGTAATGATCACTAGAAGAGAAGATGGTTACCACAAGCTTCTAGTATGTTATTTTCTTTGGATATAGATATGGTCAAGGATTGTCTTTGCAGTTGGTGTTACTCTGGTGGGTGTTTTGATAAATCTGATGTAATTCAACACACTTATCGTTTGGCTCCCCTTGGCTGTTTGATTTTCAAAAGGATTACATTGAAGTACCGAAGTAAACATCTCTTTACATTCTAAGGAAACTGCGTTCCCCCCCCTCCATCGTCCCCCCAAATATATCAGTCCAGCTGATCTTTCTGCTGGGTTCCGACTAGCAAAACGCGATTAAAAGGATCGTTGTTTTGTTCAGGTGATTTGTATCCACACTGCTTCTACGTCTGCTGTTTAGGTGGGAAGTCTCTTGAAGTGAGGGATTCATGACATACACTAGAAGACCTGTTTCTTTGTCTTTAGTAGTGTTCTTTTCGAACGATATTATTAACCTGGGGACTGCAACATCTTTTTTATCACTAATGTATGGTATTTAGTCTTGTTTCGGAGAGCCCAGAACATGGAATGGCTTTTTGGTGGTTCGATATCAGGGGTGCGAGATATCAGAGATTTATGGACTGCACTATGTATTAAATGGCAAATTTCATTCCATTCTCGATGGCCTGAGTTCTGGTTTGTGGTCATGTTATGTCCTGAGTCACAAGTAAAAGGAAAACAAAAAGAATGGGGAAGAGAGGTACGTATAAAAACGTAAATTAAATAATGAAAAACAACACAACACGCAACACACAAACCGCAGCAATACACAACCAACAACACAAGGAAAAAAAAAAACAAAATCATCAAACAATTGGTAGAATCGGTACAACAGCAGTGGTTCGGAAATAGGTGACTGAGAGGCACCTTACAATTTTAATGCATGCACTCACTAATTGCTGTTCAGGTTGTACATGGAACGAAAGTACTGCCGGACCTAACAAAGCCATTCCTGTATGTTGCACGCACAGATTCTCTCAAACTTCATATGTATCTGAACACATTATATATATATATATGCTTGATAATCAGATAAAATTGTCATTAGGTCCAAGTCGGTTTGCACAAAAGCGTTGCACTTATGGAGCGCTCTTCCAAATCAGTCACACTCCACGAATGCAGGTAAAGAAAGTTGTTGGTTGTTTTTTTTTTTAGAAACAAAAAATGGTACGCTGACATTCAGTTGAAGGCACATATGATTCATGAGCCCACAGATCAGTCATTTCTGAAACATGGGGGGAACGAAATGTTCTATAGTGACACGAAGTGGTCTTGATATAAATGGAGTAGAACTAAGATGTTTCAGCACAAGCCATACGGTGTATCACTGTCAACATGATGCCGATGTGAAAGATATTATTATTCCTAAGAACATAATGACAGCACAAATTAGTATCCGAGGATTAATTCTCAGTCTGGCAAGGAAGGATAATGCACGCACAAATAGTATCCGAGGATTAATTCTCAGTCTGCAAGGAGGATAAAAGTTACACACACAACACACACACACACACACACACACACACACACCCACGGCCGCACGCGCGCGTGCACACACAACTCACACACACCAACACACCGACACACACACACTCCACCACACACCACACACACACAAACGCACGCACGCACGGCGCGCGCGCGGCGCGCGTGGTGTGTGTGGAGGGTGATTCTTACGAGTCTTCACACTGAAGACAGGCCACAGCTGCCTGCAGAGTCTACTGCTTCGCAAGGCCTGTAGAGGATTAGGCCTAGTGGGGGAGGGGAGCACCATGGCGGGAACAGCGGTGCCGTAAGTGGGCAGTGGTTGGGGACGGTGCTCTTGCCTCTTGCGCGTGGGTTAAGGTCACTGAAGTACTGACAGGGACCGGCATCGGAATCTGGAGAAGCTGGGGTTCTCAAAAGGGGGGCGTGGCCTGTGTGGTACTGCTTGGCGCGACCGCTGAAGTGTAAGCGTTGTGGATGCTGAGTTGCGCTGGCCGGAACCATGGGGCTGATGGTTGTGTTTGGCGTTGCGGTGTTGTATTGTCATCTGTGGCTTGCAGCAGCGGCCGGAGTCGTGCGTAGACGAGGCACTAACACAGTATTTGATGTTCCAGGTCGTTTTAGCAAAACCTTTGTGGCTGATGGGCTAGGGAGATTTGTTCATGTCGTTACTGGGGGGCCACTCCTAGCAAGAATGGAATCTTTGTTGTCTACAAATCTGCAGACAGTTCCCTGCATACTGTCTGAAGCTTTAGGTTGGATGGACACAATGGCTGGATTCATTAATTGTCTACCACATGCGGGGATGATGGACGAGGCCGACTGTTGCTCTGGGGAGGCCGTTAGACATGGTACAGGAGAGCCTTCCCTTGGGTGTGTTGTAATCTCTCCCCCTTTTCAGTCGTTGAGTCCTACATGCAAATAACTCTCAACCCTATGGGCATTGGGTGGAGGGATTCAAGCCAATGTTTTATGTCAGAGACCCTGGAGACCAGGACACTGTTTTTCTGAATGATTTGAAGCTACCTGTGTTCATTTGTGTGATCCCATGTTATGTTTGTGGAATCTCTATATCAAACAGTCCGTTCTGTTCTTCAATGCTGTTTGGATGGAGACACCGGGTGGCTGGGAGTTAGCTGGTTGGTCTTTTGGAGACATGGGACAGGAATGGACTGATGATTCAGGTGATGATGGTGATGGATCAAAACGATTTATAACGGGATGGAGTCGACAGGAGCATGTCATTGAAAGGGCGGGGACTGGCCAGGAGCTGGTTTGTCTGCTAGGTTCAGAGGATGGAGGTGGGAAGGAATGGGTGGACGAGAGGATGGAGTGCAGCGAGTTGTTTTTACTTGGAGGAGGTGGGACTGGACGTTGACGCCTGGGTGTATGGGTAGGGGTGGTGGAGGGGCGGGTGGGTCTTTAGACATGTCAGGTGACTGTGCATCTGTGAATGTTGTCGTCGCGTGATGCAGGCTGGTCCTCTTCAGACAGTGGACAACAGAACAGGGGCAGTGGACATGGCATGTTCACAGGCAGGTTTCACTGTGGGGTACTCATGAAGGAGAACTGGTGGCTCATGCCGCTTCTTGAGATCTGTAATAATTCTTTTATGCTTCGCCAACATCGGCTTTCAATTTGTGGATTTTCATTTTCTAATGTTTAACTTTGGTAGATAGTGATTTGCTAGATCTTCAGGGGACTATGTTTCTCTTTGGCAAAGCTTTTGAGTTATTTTTTATCTGTTCTTTTAAAAGCTAGAATATGGCGTTGGACAATATTTCTGCATCCGGGCAAACGGTTGTGTGTTGTAGTCCACATTTCTCTTGTAGGGTTTGCCAGTGTCCCTGGGGATCTTTGGTGATGTTGTCCCTTTGGTCAGGTGTGGCGAATGGAATCAGTTTTGACGACCTTGTCGATGGGCTGTTTGACCTACTTGGGCTGTGTATGTTGGTCGTTGGTTTTGCCGGTTTTTTGACATTTGGGTGGTGATTCTAGTTCAATGGACTCTCTTCGGATGTTCTGGGCAATTGGTCCTGTCTTCAGATCTGGTAAGGGTAGAGCTAGGGATCCTTTCGTGCAAAGGTTTTTGTCAATGTCAGCTGCTAAATCACTGGCTGAAAGTTGCCTACTATTGGGCTAATTTGGTTCAATATCGTCCTTCACAAAGTAGGACAGCCGCACCTTGCAATTGCTGTTCCCTCCAAAATCATCCCACTCTGATCATAGAGCCAGGTGTAACGATTATCTGACGGCCCCTGAACTAATAATCTTTATAACAGTTTTGGCAAAGTTAGATGGATAAGTGGGGGGTGCCAAGTTAATTGGGGAAGTCTCACTGATGTTGATCGGACAATTCGTCAAAAGTCCTTGACTCTCCGTTCACCTGAGATATTCACTGGGTAGTTGTCAGGTTAGTATCTGTGTAGGAGGCATTGCCTCCATGTGGCAGTTAGTTCACGTCTGTACATGGAATTTTTTTTGTAGTGGGTCAGCTGTGTCACAAAAGTATGCCAGAATGAGGGTGGCCATGGATACGGTTGCAGGCCCCGTGAAGTCGGAGGCTGCAGTGGCGTGTCGCACATGTTGTTTACATTGGTTAATACGACACTGGAAACAAAAACACAATAACACAGAGTATCACTCAGTCCAGTCTCTTCACGCGCCATGCCCGGCCCAGTCTTGCCGGGTCTACATAGTACAAAGCATTTCAGCTGATGCGCCACTGGCCTCCTTCTACCTTCTGGGCGTTACTGCTGTTGGGACAGAGCCTTGTGGAGAGAGAGAGAGAGAGAGAGAGAGACGAGAGAGAGAGAGAGAGGAGAGAGATGCGTGAGGATGAGAGAGAGAGAGACTATGCCTGAAACGAAATCATCTACAAGAGAGAGACAGAGAGAGGAGAGAGCGATGGAGAGAGTGAGCGAGAAGAGAGCGAGAGAGAGAGAGAGAGAGAGAGAGAGACTATGCTGAAAGAAATCAACTACAGAGAGAGAGAGCGAGAGAGAGAAGAGAGAGAGATCGAGAGAGAGTGAGAGAGAGGAGAAGTGAGAGACTATGCTGAAAAGAAATCATCTTACAGAGAGAGAGAGAGACAGAGACTATGCTGAACAGAAATATTACACAGGAAAGAGAGAGACGAGAGAGAAGAGAGCGATGAGAGAGAGAGAGCGAGGAGAGAGAGAGAGAGAGAGAGAGTTGGAGACGAGAGAGAGAGCGAGAGATAGCTGCAACTCCTCTGCTTCCTGAGTGGCCCCAGCGGCGGGAAAACGTGTCCTGCGCAACGGGCTGTTCAATCGCTGCGGACCTCCGTCCCAAATCCACATCTCCTAGGGATGAATGGCCCCGCCCCCCCACTACGGGCGCATGTTACCAGTCTTGGTCTCAGCTGTGTGTTTTCGGTGGTAAGTGAAACAATCATACAAGTTTTCGTAAGCATCTTTTTGTGCTATCAATCTATTTTTAACGTTTCGGATAACGGAAAATGTTAGCGGAATGTTGGGTTTCCTTCTAAATGCTTTTTTAAAAAATACTATCGCCATCTCCGATCTTTTGAACAACATAAATACATCAAACATACATCTTTGCCAAAAACAGATTTATAGTCTAGCCGA
>CM031621.1:50276879-50281879 GCA_018398815.1 Conus ventricosus | reverse complement strand
GCTGCTGCTGCTGCTGTTGTTGTTGTTGTTGTTGTTGTTGTTGTTGTATTCTTGCTGTTGTTATAACTGTCGTGATTCTTGCGACTGTGGTGTTATTGTTGTTTTTCTTGTTGTTGTTATGATCGCCGTTATCATCGTGACTGTTATAATATTATTGTTAATGTGATATAACAACAGCGACGATGACAACAGCGATACATGCGAATCAAAACAGTGACAACATTAATAATTATGATGCTGGTTTCAGAACGAGGTGATCGAGGGCGGAGACTGAAGCAAGTTTTCAAACAGAAACGTTATTGGTGCCGCGGGACAGTCCGGACAAACAGATCACAGGACAAAACGCGCCGCATTTTCAAACAGAAACGTTATTGGTGCCGCTGGACAGTCCGGACAAACAGATCACAGGACAAACGCCGCATTTTCAAACAGAAACGTTATTGGTGCCGCGGGACAGTCCGGACACACAGATCACAGGACAAAACGCGCCGCATTTTCGAACCAACACCTAAGAGGTCGAAATGCATCGTGTTCTATCCTGTGAGAACAGAAGCAACAACAACAACAACAACAAAAGCAAGAATGATAAGATAACGATGATGATAGTCATTGTTCTTGTTGTTGGTAAAGCTGTTTCGTTGGACTTTCTGATTGTTGTCGTTGTGACTGCTGTTATCGGTATTGCTATGATGGTGAGATACTGTGGTGATACTAATATCAGCATTGATGACGATGATGATGATGATGATGATGGTGATGATGATGATGATGATGATGATGATGATGATGATGATGACGACGACGACGATGACGACGAGGGATGTACGTTCAATTGACAACAAAAACCCCTTTAAGAGCAATCTTTTTCACCACACACACACACACACACATCACCACCATCATGAAATTTATACTTTCTGTATCAAGCCGATTCCATTCAACTCTCTCTCTCTCTCTCTCTCTCTCTCTCTCTCCTCTCTCTCTCTCTCTCTCTCTCTCTCTCTCTCTCAACAAGGAGATGGCACCATATTGTATATTGTATTTTGTGTAGTTTTTATGTAGCATTTAAAGACTTCGTGTTGGTGTGTGTGTGTGTGTGTGTGTGTGTGTGTGTGTGTGTGTGTGTGTGTGTGTGTGTGTGTGTGTGTGTGTGTTTCTCTGTGTATGTGTGTGTGTGTGTGTGTGTGTGTGTGTGTGTGTGTGTGTGTGTGTGTGCGCGCGTGCGTGCGTGCGTGCGTGCGTGCGTGCGTGCGTGCGTGCGTGCGTGCGTGCGCGCGCGCGCGCGCGCGCGTATATTGTTTGTATTTTATGCAGTTTTGTTGTTGCACTTAAAAGAGTTGTGTGTGTATGTGTGTGCGCGCGCGTGTGTGTGTGCATGCGTACGTGTGCGTCTGCCTGTGTGTGTGTGTGGTGTGTGTGTGTGTGTGTGTGTGTGTGTGTGTGTGTGTGTGTGTGTGTGTGTGTGTATGTGTGTGTGTTAAAGAAGATATGAAACGCTAAGGGAATAGGCATGGCCGCTCATCATGAAAGATATATCCTTTAAGCTTGCTGAGATTTATTTGACATTCGACATTAACGTTTCACTGCAAGCTCAACGAAGACCTGGTTCAGAGATGGTCCACCGGATGAGAACTGAGTTTCCAAAGCAGATAAATGGTTTCCATTTGACCTGAGAATTCATGGTGGAAATCCAGTTTTGAGGCATTTTGAGTATGTTTAAAGAAATAAACTGGTTTCTTCTTACCGTTTTTTTTGTTTGTTTGTTTTTTGTTTTTTGTTTTTGTTGTTGTTTTTTGTTTGTTTGTTTGTTTTTCCAAATTAAACATTTCTGGAATCAAATTTTGACAATAAGACAGCCTTGATACAGCGCCGCCTCCTCACACCCTGCACTCGGCTGAACCATGAACAACATTAACTGGGAAAAAAAAAAAAAAAATATATATATATATATATATATATATATATATATATATATATATATATATATATATATATATATATCTCGACGTAGTCATAACACAACAGCAAGTTCTCTCCCTTCAGCTTCCGCCAGCAGTCACTAACCTTTCAACCCGAAACAAAGCAAAATAAACAAGGGAGATAAATGTCAGCGACCACTCCCCATGGGTGGACAGGTATTCTGCGGGGCCTAGATCTCATTGGCTGAGAATTAAGGTGACGACGAGTCACACTTCCGGCAGCTGATCCAGCCAATCAGAGGACGCTGCTATTCTGGTGCATGGGGAAAAAACATTTTTTCTGGCTAAACATAAAAATCATATAAGTTTTATTTACAGCAGGTAAGATAACGTGTGAACATCCTGTTTGTTTAGAAGATGGTGTGGATTGTAGACGCAAAGGAGATATATTAGAAACCAGGTCGTTTAAATTTCGTCTTTGCTTTTTGTTATTGGGTTTTTGTTTGCTTGTTGGGATTTTTTTTTCCCTATCTTTATACATGTGTGTGTAAAAAAATTTTTTTTTTAAGCAAGCAAGCAAGCACGTGTGTGTGTATGTGTGTGTGTGTGTGTGTGTGTGTGTGGTGTGTGTGTGTGTGTGTGTGTGTGTGTGTGACCATAAAAGTCATCATCATCATCATCATAATCATCATCATCATCATCATCATCATAACCAAAGTTCGCAGTAGTAAATTACAACATGTTTGACGGAATGGCTATCTAATCTTGTGCCATAGGTGATGGAGAAGAAAGGGGGAGGGTGGCAGCCGGTGGGGAGGGGGAGAAGGGGGAGGATAGGGCAGGAGAGAATTAAGAAGTTCGTTAGTGCAGTGGTAGGAGGTGATGGAAGGGGTGATTGACAAGTGCCTAAAGAGATTGTGTTTCACAGCAGGGGAGGATGAAGGGGCTGGGGGAGGGGAGAGGCCATGGAGTGATGGATAGAAAGGAAGAGGCTGACCAGGCGGGGGGAGGGGGATAGGAGGGCAGGGGGGAGGTAGGAGGGCAGAAGGGGCTGGGGGAGGGGAGAGGCCATGGAGTGATGGATAGAAAGGAAGAGGCTGACCAGGCGGGGGGAGGGGGATAGGAGGGCAGGGGGAGGTAGGAGGGAAGAAGGGGGGGGGGAGGTAGGAGGGGATGTTGCTGACGCAGCCAGTCTCCTGGAAGAAGTAATTGGCGAATTGTTGGCAAGGCAGTTCTTGTTCCGTTGGAAATTGTCGGCTGGGGGACAGGGGGTTGGGGAGGGGTTAGTTTAAACAATGCACGTGCGCAAGCACTGGTAATGGACACAAATCCATCGGAAACTCCGGGTTGTCAATCCTGTAACCAAGGAGATGGGAGGGAGGGAGAAGGAGAAGGTTATGTATGGGCAACATCTATAGGCGAGTCAACATTTACCAGTCGTTTGAAAAATCAACTAATGCTGTCCTTCTCGGTTACGTACTGGTGTTATAAAAATAAAATAAAATAAAGTGCACTGACCTCTTTGAATAAAAAAAACCCTTTACAACTGAAGAGGGGGGGGGGGGGCTAAGACCTCTGAATAGTGTCTTCCGAAAACAGCTTGTATATTATGCCGTGCATTCTCCAACCCTTCAATAAGCTGGGGGGGGGGGGGGTTGTTTGTTTGTTTTCTCTTGTTGTTGTTGTTGCTTTTTTTTGTTGTTGTTGAATATCCGTCTAATTTTCCGCCCCACCTCAGTGGCACTGCGCCTATGCCGCTAACTGTCTTGTCAATCTGGTGGAGTTGGTCTGTTACCAATTACCTCCCATTCAACTTAATGTTCTCGATGTCTACCTAACTGTCTTGTCAATCTGGTGGAGTTAGTCTGTTACCAATTACCTCCCATTCAACTAAACGTTCTCGATGTCTACCTGACTGTCTTGTCAATCTGGTGGAGTTGGTCTGTTACCAATTACCTCCCATTTCTACCCTGCTCCCTCTTCTCTGGAGGTAATGTATAGTTAGTCTCCCCCCCCCCCCCCCCCTCCCCACACACACCTTCTGCCCTTCCCTGCCCTCGCAAACTCTCTCCAGAAGTGACTGTGTTCTAATGTGTCCACCTGCAACCTGAGAGAATCAATATCATCTCGTTGAGAGTTCTCTTTGGGACACTCCTCGTTAGTGTTAATAAAAACAACTTTCTTTTTTTTTTTTTTTTTCTTTTTTTTTTTGGGGGGGGGGGGAGAGGGAACGGGGTGGGTCATGCTTCTTGTACTCTTTTAACTTAGTATTATATTCACTATAAAGTTCGTCTTTTACCGTACGTGTCTCTGAATGCCTTTTTGTTTGTTTGTTTGTTTAACCCCCTTTATTGCTGTCCACTGCTCTTCGAGCTTTGACGTCGTCAAGCCAACCGCAGTTTTCACAAAACGTTTAAGGGCTTTAATTGAAACGACACTCTAGAATGTAAAAGGATGATAGACCCCGCTCCGGGAAAAAAAAAAATCAGTGAAAGACAACCCCTATCTCTCCATTGCTCACCTTTTCTCAGTTGGAGGGTTCAAGCACAGAGATCTGTGCTAGAAGGACGATCGGATATCGGCGGATCGAAGATGCTGTATTGTAAACCCTGTCCAAAGTGGACGCTCTGAGGTATTTCTCAGCCTCTACGGCCTTTTCACGTCATGTCTGTGGCACCCTTGCCTTTTGGTTTGTTGTTGTTGTTGTTGTTGTGGATGTTGTGGTTGTTGTTGTTGTTGTTGTTGTTGTTGTTTTACTCCCCCTTCTTTAATGATGAATGAAGCGGGATGGCTTAGTGCCATGGCTTTTACCCCCTCAACATTTTTCAGACATTTTTTCAGCTTCACGCCAAAAAAAAAGTACATATATAATTATTTGGATAACGTAATTTTTTTACAGACTAGGAGAGCGGTCGCTGTTCACACATTTGTCACACAACAGTACAGTTTTGAACTGAAGCATGCTTTCCTATGAACATCTCCGCTTTGTGAGAGTTCCTGTGTTCACAATAGGGTTTTTTTTTCCCTTCAGCAAACTGTAGTATTTACCTCCCTTCAAAAGGTCGATAGTTCAGCTCTAAC
>CM031621.1:50254379-50256879 GCA_018398815.1 Conus ventricosus | reverse complement strand
AGCTCCGCTCTATCTCTATCTATCTTTCTCTCTCCCTCTCTCTTTCTCCACCGCCTTTATCTTCCCTGATCTGAACCAGGTATCCATGTACTGCTGGGCAGACAGACAGGAGTTTTCAAGCGTTCACCAACAACAACAACAACAACAAAATCCGACCCCACAGAGTGGTTCAAACTATAACGGCCGTCAGCTCCCGACAGGCAAACACTCCAAACACCAGAACACAGGCCCCTTGTAGATATAATGTATGCCCAACACAATAAGACCGAACTGAAACGTGGAGAATGCAGCTGGGAAAAACCTTCAGGGAAGGGATGGAGAGGAAGAGGGGGGGGGGGGGGGGGGGCAGGGGGGAGCAGGGAGGGGTTGAGGGAATGGAGGAGGGAGGGTGGGGGGCGGCTCCAGTTGCACGCCCTCTCACAAGCAGACGCATGGGAGGGGATGGGGGGGGGGGGGGAGGGGAAGGGCAGGGCACTGAGTACATTTCGTACGATGAGAGGATGGTGAGTTCTCTTCTCCTTGGTCCTGGTCGTATCCTAACAGCTGACCGTTAAGCTAACAGCAATGCACACTCCCTTTGAGGATGCAGCCTACTCGTTCTTTCCCACAGCGTCGCTCGCGCATGGCACGTGCTGTGTCTGTCCGTCAGAGCCAGTTCTAGCCACCGCGCGCCTTCTTCAGCAACATTCCTACGCACAGGAAGATGCTGTTTACTGTACTTACCGCCATGTGGGCTCCCTCCCTCTCTCTCCTCTCTCTCTCTCTCTCTCTCTCTCTCCTCTCTCTCTCTCTCTCTCCTTCTCTCTCTCTCCTCTCTCTATCTCGCTCTCTCTTTCTCTCTCTCCCCTCTCTCTCTCTCTCTCTCCTCTCTCTCTCTCTCTCTCTCTCTCTCTCACATAATAGAGTGACCAGGGATAGTGCGGACATGCGTAGTGACCCGCTTCTCACGGAACACGCCGTAAAGCAGACAATACTTTGGTAGGCATTCGTTCATCAGGTAGGGGGTGGGGGAGGGAGGGTGCGTTACTGTTTCATCACAGAAATCGTATGTTCTTTTTCTAAATATCCTTTCCAGGCGGTGGATTCTGTATTCAACTGCATTAAATTACACTACGCAAATTTGTGATTATTCAACAAAAGTTCCAAAAATAATCAGAATGCTCTGTTTGGGACTGCTGCCAGAACACGATGCCTGCTGACAGCGTAGGGGGCCCGCAGTCTCGTTTGCTCAGAGAACTAATCCGAAGGCCACAACGACTGCGGCAGTGGTCAGAGACTCTCCATTGGGGAAGGGTGGTGAAGGCCAGTGAGCTTGTCTTTCATGGGCACGTCAACAGGCCCGGTTCCTGCTCTGAGACTAGGGTACGTTGCACAGTCCCGGAGAAAGCTGCTCCCAATGTCATCACCACAGAGACACGCTGCAGGGTCATCGATGAGTAGTGACTTGATAAGCACGTGAGACTCTGTGTCTGCAGTGTCCCCTCCTCGGTCTCACGATGGTCCCTTGGTCTTCCTCCGGGGGGTAGGAGGTTTGCAGGCATTTCTGATGGACATCACACCCACAGTTCTGCTGATGCCATTTTCTTCATTATTGTCCTTCAGAACTCACTTCCTGGTCCATGGCGAATCTGTCTTACGGTGGAATCACGCAAACAGGGATTTGATGAAATCCCTGATCATTCTGGAGATTTCGTGTAGTTCTCCGCCAGGTCAGCAGTATCATGAAATCCCTTCATTAATTTATTTGTTTTTTGTTTTCAAATCACAGAATGGACACCAGGAGACGTTTAGATTCATGGCGCATGGGTTTAAAACAAAAGATGGCGATTCGTGATTGAAGAAAAAAAAAAAAAACGTTCTTTACGACTTCCAACCCTTAAGGACAACATGTTACTGATTTGTTTCGAAAATGAAATAAATTGTACACTTAGCGAAGCTAAATAAGAAATATTTAAAACTTGTTCACGAAATCCTTTAAAAATCTTTGATAAAATTTTAAGAAGTGTCTGTGTTACAGCAGGGATTCCATCACATTCCTGGGACAGACTTTCGTTGTAATACATCCATCACTACCGTTGCCACGAATGCTGGCAGCCGGACCTCATCTTCCGAGATTCTGACTCTTTCAGGAGAATGAGGAGGGGAGAAGGCGAAAGCAGTACATTCGCCAAACAATCGAAGAGGAAGGTGCGGAGGGAGGTGGGAGGGAGGGGGGAGGCGTGTTAGCGAAACAACTATGCTCGCTTCAAAATCATTTTTTCTCTGTGTACGCAGGCTGATACTCCTGCGGATATTCCCTGTATAGACAGGCAAGGATTACTCCCATCTACCCAACAAACGAAGCGGAGTTTTACCGTGTACGACCGTTTTTTTATCCCGCCATTACAGGCAGCCATTCTCCAGCTTCGGGGAAGGTGCATGCTATGTGCAACGTGTCATCCATACCAACGGCCAAACTGGCCTTCTCTTCAGAAAGTTGGTGACGGGATTTGACGTGTAT
>CM031621.1:50241879-50246879 GCA_018398815.1 Conus ventricosus | reverse complement strand
CCTCCCTCTGCTTCACACCACTTAGTCCGCCGGGTTTAAGACCCGATACTTCTTCACTCCTGTCAACACAAACCCAGGCAGGAGTCCTCGTCTGCCGCCCATAATCATAGTCCTCACTGCTAACAGTCCGTCCGCTGCAGCAGCCAAAAAAAGAATCGCAGACTGATTTTTTTTTTTTTTTTTTTTTTTTTTGGTGCTTTCTGTTTTGTTTGTTTGTTGTTGGGTTTTTTAGGTGAGAAGGGGGGGTTCCGACGATAGTAAGTGTCAAGAGTGTAAAATGGTGTGCACTGGCAAATAATTTCATAGATAGATAGATGGATAGATAGATAGATATACATAGGTAGGTAGGTAGGTAGGTAGGTAGGTAGGTAGGTAGGTAGGTAGGTAGGTAGGTAGGTAGGCAGGCAGGAAGGCATACAGATCTATTGCGACGACAGAAGGAGCAAAGAATGTAAAATGGTGTGCACTGCCCAATAAATTTTGATAGATAGATAGACAGACAGACAGACAGCTGTGTCTGTCTGTCTGTCTGTTTGTCTGTGTGCATGTGTATGTCTGTGTGTGCGTGTGTGTCTGTCTGTCTGTTTGTGTGTGTGTATGAGTGTGTGTGTATGTGTGTGTGTCTGTTTGTCTCTGTGTGTGTGTGACAGAGAGAGAGAGAGAGAGAGAGAGAGAGAGAGTGTGTGGTGTGTGTGTGTGTGTGTTGTGTGTGTGTGTGTGTGTGGTGTGTGTGTGTGTGTGTGTGCGCGTGTGCGTGTGTGTGTGTGTGTGTGTGTGTGTGTGTGTGTGTGTGTGTGTGTGTGTGTGTGTGTGTCTGCGTGAGAATGTCTGTGTCTGTGGGCGTGTGTGTGTCTGTGTGTGCGTGTGTCTGTGTGCGTGTGTGCGCTGTGCGTGTGTGTTTTGTGTGTGTGGTGTGTGTGCGTGCGTGCGTGCGTGCGTGCGTGCGTGCGGCGTGCGTGCGTGTGTGTGTGTGTGTGTTGCTTTTTCGAAAGACGTTCACACCCACACAATACCGCTCACCAAAATCAATATTCTTCACTGTAATTCAAGTCAGACTGTGAAGAAGAAAACAAGTGGAAATTTGAATCAGCAAATATATCCAGACATGGAAAGGACAGACAAACTCGTTCGTTTGGTTTTTTTGGTTGTTTTCCCCAACGTGGCTTGGTGCGTTTTGTCTGTGTGTATTCAACGTTATTACCCATAAGTCCATTTTATATCAGGTAGGGCGTTTAAACGTGGTGTGGTGTGGTGTGGTGTGGTGTGGTTGTTTGGTTGGTTTGGTTTGGTGTGGTGTGGTTTAGTGTGGTGTGGTGTGGTTTTGGTTTGGTGTGGTGTGGTGTGGTTTGGTGTGCTGTGGTGTGGTTTGGTTTTGGTGTGGTGTGTGGGGTGGTTTGGTTTGGTGTGGTGTGTGTGTGGTGTGTTTGGTGGGGTTTTTGGTGTGGTTTGGTTTGGTTTGGTTTGGTGTGGTGTGGTGTGGTGTGGTGTGGTGGGGTTTTTTGGTGTGGTTTGGTTTAGCTTGGTGTGGTGGGTTGGTGTGGTGTGGTGTGGTGTGGTGTGGTGGGGTGGGTTTGGTTAGGTTTGCTGTGTTTTGGTTTGGTGTGGTGTGGTGCGTTTTGGTTTGGTTTGGTTTGCTGTGTTTTGTTGGTGTGGTGTGGTTTGGTTGGCTTGCTGTGTTTTGGTTGGTGTGGTGGGGTTTGGGTTTTTGGTTTGATGTGTTTTGGTTGGTGTGGTGGGGTTTGGTTTGGTTTTGCTGTGTTTTGGTTGGTGTGGTGTGGTTTGGTTTGGCTTGCTGTGTTTTGGTGTAGTGTGGTGTTTTTTTGGCTTGGTTTGGTTTGCTGTGGTGTGTTGTGGTGTGGTGGGGTGGTGGTGGGGTGTGGTGTGGTTTTGGCTTGGGTTTTGGGTTTGGTTGGGTTGGGTTGGGTTGGGTTGGGTTGGATTGGTTGGGTTGGGTGTAGTTTGGGTTTCGTTTGGTTTTGATGTGGTTTGGTTTGGTGTAGTTTGGTGTTGTGGTGTGGTGTGGTTTGGTTTGGTGTGGCTTGGTTTGGTTTGACTTGGTGTATTTTTGGTTTTGGTGGGGTGGTGCTGCGGTTTGGTATGGTGGGGTGTGGTGTGGTTGGTGTGGTTTGGTTTGGTTGGCTGGGTGTGGTGTGGGGGTGGTGTGGTGTGCTGGCGTTTGGTATGGGTGGTGGGGTGTGGTGTGGTGTGGTGTGGTTTGGTTTGGCCTCGGTGTGGTGTGGTTTGGTTTGGTTTGGTTTGGGTGGTGTGGTGTGCTGGCAGTTTGGTAGGGTGTGGTGTGGTGTGGTGTGGTTTTGGTTTGGCTGGGTGTGGTGTGGTGGGGGTGGTGTAGTTTGGTGGGTGTGTGTATTTTTTGGTTTGGTGGGGTGTGGTTTTGGTTGGTATGGTGTGGTGTAGTTGGTTTGGGTGTGGTTTGATGTGGTGGGTGGTGCGGTTTGGTTTTGGTGTATTTTTGGTTTGGATTGGTGTTGTGGTGTGGGGTGGTGGGTATGGGTGTTTGGTGGGGGTTTGGTGTGGTTTGGTTTGGTTGGTGGGTTTGGTTTAGTTTGGTGTGGTTTGGTGTGTTTTGGTTTGGTTTGGTGTGTTTTGGTATGGTGGGGTGGGTGGGTGTGGTTTCGTTTGGTTAATTTTGGTGTGGTGTGGTGTAGTGTAGTTTTGGTGTAGTTTGGTGTGGTGTGGTGTGGTGTGGTGTGGTTTCGTTTGGTGTGGTGTGGTTTGGGGGATGTGGGTGGGTTTGGGTTTTGGTTTGGGTAGTTTGGTGTGGTTGGTGTGGTTTGGTGTGGTTGGGGGTGGGTGTGGTGGTGTTTGGTTGGGTGTGGTTTAGTTTGGGTGGTGTGATTTGGTGTGGTGTGGGGGGGTGGGGTTTTTGGTTTGGTTTGGTTTGGTGTAGGCTGGTGTGTGTTGTGTAGTGTGGTGTGGTGTGGTGTGGTGTGGTGTGGTGTGGTGTGGTGGTTGTGGTGTGGTGTAGTGTGGTGTGGTGTGGTGTGGTGTGGCGTGGCGTGGCATGGTGTGGCATGGTGCGGTGTGGTGCGGTGTGGTGTGGTGTGGCTTGGTGTGGTGTGGTGTGGTGTGGTGTGGTGTGGTGTGGTGCGGTGCGGTGTGGTGTGGTGTGGTGTGGTGTGGCGTGGCTTTGGTTTGGTGTGGTGTGGTGTGGTGTGGCGTGGCTTGGTTTGGTGTGGTGTGGTGTGGCGTGGCTTGGTGTGGTGGTGGTGAGTGTGTAGTGTGTGTGGGTGGTGTGTGTGGTGCGGTGCGGTGTGGTGCGGTGTGGTGTGGTGTGGTGTGGCTTGGTTTGGTGTGGTGTGGTGTGGTGTGGTGTGGCGTGGCTTGGTTTGGTGTGGTGCGGTGTGGTGTGGTGTGGCGTGGTTTGGTGTGTGTGGTGTGGTGTGGCGTGGTTTGGTGTGGTGTGGTGCGGTGTGGTGTGGTTGGCGTGGCTTGGTTTGGTGTGGTGTGGTGTGGTGTGGTGTGGTTTTGGTTTGGTTCAAAGTGAGGTGACTGGAGGCGGAAATTGAAACAGACTTCAAGACAAAATACCATTGGGCCGGACTGAAGGGACAAACAAATTACGAGAAGAAGAAAAAAGACGCGTTCGACCTCTTTGGTCTTCCTCGGCAAGATAAACAACATTCGGGACAATGAACACGAAGAATGAGCAATCACTTATCTCCTCAAATTGGAAGCACAAGGGACGCTGTTTCGTTTTGTGTTGTTTTGTGTTGTTTTGTTGTTGCTTCAGTTGGGGGGTTTTTTTCTAATGTTTCTCTTCAAACCAGTTTATGAACTGGTTTGTTTAGTTGTTCCTTCACACCCTCAAAAATGCCAAAAGAATTAACCCCCCCCCCCCCCCCCCCCGACCCCTGGATCTTGAGTTTTGAAAATGTTGTAAATATCATATTTCATTGCATATGTTCCTTAATCAGTTAGTTCGCAGTAGGACAAGAATCTTTTTAAGAGCACCGTTCAACTCAACAAAGAACAAATAACCCTAATTTAAGAACACTCTTCAGCTCAATGTAAATAAATAATTCTACGAACGCTTTTCAACTCCCTTAAATCAACAACAACAAAATTTAAGAACACTTTCAACCCAGTTAAAACAAAGAAAATCAAGAACATCCGTCAATTCGACGGAAACAAATTGCCATAATTCGAGAACACCCTCCAACTCGATGAAAACAAACTGCCATAATTTAAGAACACATTTCAACTCACTGAAAATAGATAAAATTAAGAACATTTCTCAAGTCAATGAAAACAAAAGGCCATAATTAAGAACATTCTTCTACTCAATAAAGAAACAAACGGCCACATTTTAAGAACACTCTTCTGCTCAATGAAAACAAACAGCCATAATTTCAAAAACACTCTTCAACATAGTGAAAATAAATTTGAGAACAGCAAACAGCCTTATCAAATGCCTTCCGGCAGTTTTTGTTGTTGCTTTTTTTTTCTCTCCGCTTCTTATTTTCTCTGAATAGAAACATCCACCTCATCCGAGCAGACGACAAAACAACACGTCTCAAATTCGTCTGTTCATTTTGGGTATGGGGATTTTTTTCTTTCACCGTTTAGGGTTAGCGCTGGCCATAGGAACTGGGCCATCATTGACGTATGTAGCAGACAGTCATATTTTCAGACAGAGAGAGAGAGGTGGGGTGGGTGGAGGGATGGGGGTGGGGGTGGGATTATACCTGTTTACGGTGGGATTTGTGTCGTCTGCTTCACCTACGTGTAAAATTGATTGGTGCTTGAAAAAAAAAAGCAGAGGGGGGTGGGGGTTCTGACTGGCAAAAGCCGGATGGTTCGCGGTCAAAAAGACAGAAGGAAAGAGGCAAGGGGTGCTGTTCTTTCTTCGTTCTCTCCTTCACTCTTTTTCAAACCTTCTTCTGTCATCTTTTCAACCTCTCGCCCCCTCATCATTTTCACACCCCCACCCCCCCACCCCCCCCTCTTATCCGTCCCCTTGTTTCCCATTTCCAGTTTCC
>CM031621.1:50236879-50239379 GCA_018398815.1 Conus ventricosus | reverse complement strand
AAATCCGAAAATGCGAATACTTGTTCGCAGGGTACCAAGCTTTCAATTCATCCATGATTTTTAAAAAAATGGTATAACATCGTTAACTCCCCGAGAGAAAAAAACGTTGCCCATGGTAATACCAAATGAAATGCTTCATCTCTCTTGGTTTTTGCCTGAACAAGACATGTTCAACATTACATAGCACGGTTACCACTTTTTTTTTCTTTAAAATGATCTTTTAAATCTGTCCAGAAGTCTTGAAATTTGTACCCAAACCGTAAGCAGTGATCTACTGCGCTTCTTTCAAAATTATAGTCGTATCGTTCGCCCCCCCCCCCCCCCAAACCCCATTCTCTCCCAAGTAATGTTCACAACTAAACTCATTGGCATATTGAAAGCTGAAACCATTTGATTTTTTTTCTTTCAATTACCGAGGATGACTTTCCAATCCACTGGGTTCTTTGGGTTTACGTAAAATGTTTTATATTAAGCAGCTCAGTTTCATCCTAAATTTTTTTATTAACACAAGTCATTATTCACAATGTCTTAAGCGATTTTGTTCTTCAAATTATGTGTTTTTGATGCCTTTAATGACGAAGCTCTACGGCAGTCTACAAGAGCTGGAGAAAACGGCACTGTTCATCTCAAGGGCCGGACTGACCGTGTAGACCAAGGCATACGCAAAGAAGAAGAAGAAAATGCCGTTATACCATGAATATGTACATGACTTTTTCATCCATCATTTCACCATCATCTCATGCTATTAACTCTACGCGTTGTGCAAATAGTTTACGAAATACTGGGTCCCCTTGAAGGCATCATCGTGGAAACCAGGAACTGTTACCCACTGAAGAACTTTTTCCAGGATGATGAGGACAGAGATACTTTGTTAACAGAATCAAAGACCTTTTCAAATCCACAGAAACTAGTAGTCTAGGCGGATGTTTGTTTTAACAATCATGAATCATAGCATACACCATGCTTAGTTTTTTTCACAGTATATCTTCTCCTCTTTAGTCCAATCTGGTTTTCATGTAATAAATGTGTTAACACTTTTTTTTTATTCTACTGGCCCCCAAAATGCCTTCTTGTCTTCAATCCAATCTGGTTTTCATGTTAATAAATTGGTTAAAACTGTTTTGCTTCTATTGGCAAAACGCGTTAAAAACTAGCTTCATAGATTATGTTTTAAAATGAAACTGGCCTCCGATTTTCCAGATGCTGTTTGGGCTCGGCTTTTTCTTTTGGTAGACACATATTAATTTCTCCTATTTGCGTCACCGACGATCCTCCCTTTAGGGTAAAAAAAAAAAAAAAAAAAAAAAAGCACTTTCGTTCATGGATCGAATTGCAAAGTCTTCAAATTGTTTCTACGACAGGTAAAACGCATCCACTGTCATCCCATCCGTGTCTGGGTTGTCGCCCTTTTGCCTCTGTCTAACGCTTCCGGTGTTTCTTTCGCCATGCGATATTCTGCTTCGCCTGCGTGGGTTCTGCTTCATTTTGGATCAAGTTATTTTCTTCGTAAATATATTATTATCAATACCTTTTTATTTTCGTTCTATATATATATATATATATATATATATATATATATATATATATATATATATATATATATATATATATATATATATATTTGTTAAAATAAGGTACTAAAAAGAGAAATCGACAAATTTGTTTCTAGCGGCGTTGCGCTGTCATCAGTTTCCTGATGACAGCGCAACGCCGCTAGAAACAAATTTGTCGATTTCTCTTTTTAGTACCTTATTTTAACAAATGTTGCTCCCCAAGGGGTCGAGCACTCAAAAAATCATTTTGGGTATTTTAATCACTTTGATCTTTTATATATATATATATATATATATATATATATATATATATATATATATATATGAGAAAGGCGTGTTCTCTGGAACGGTGCTCGGTACTTATCCTTGGAATTTATTAGTTTGTTATATATATATATATATATATATATATATATATATATATATATATATATATATATATATATATATATATATATATAGTTCTTCAAAATATGTTTCAATTTTTTTTAATAACATTTCTTTCGTTCTGACGGTACCAAGCCCTCTCTTTTGTCATCAGTTTAAACATGCATTTGCTCACAAAATACACTATTTCTACACAATGAGAGTACTTAGTTATCTTTCCTTGTAAAGCCCACCTTTCCTTTCAACTTTATTTTTCCTTCTTTCTTTTCAGTTTCCTGAGTTTTCTCGATTGGTTCTCCTCTAGGTTCAGACCTGTTCGATTAATTTGGTTTGATACTGGTTTCCTATCCAAATCGTTCATCTTTCGTTCCAGATTTTGCTCGGTTTTCTTACATTCTTGGTTTTTTATGTATTCTATGTGTAATTTCTTTTTGCCTTCGTTTTGCTTTGGCAGAGTGTCCAGAACTGAGTTTGCTCATTAGGTACTTGCTGTGAAGTTCTCTTTCGCATTAGGGAAAACCGTGTATTATGCAACATATTGGTAATGGTGTCGTTTCTCG
>CM031621.1:50211879-50226879 GCA_018398815.1 Conus ventricosus | reverse complement strand
TGCCCTTCTGCTGCGTCACTACGTAACATACAAAATATGCCCTTCTGCTGCGTCACTACGTAACATACAAAACATGCCCTTCTGCTGCGTCACTACGTAACATACAAAATATGCCCTTCTGCTGCGTCACTACGTAACATACAAAATATGCCCTTCTGCTGCGTCACTACGTAACATACAAAATATGCCCTTCTGCTGCGTCACTAGGTAACATACAAAATATGCCCTTCTGCTGCAAGAAGTCAATGACACAGGAGCACAACACGATGTACAAACACGCCTTCGGCTTCAAATCAGCCAATCAAATAGTAGTACCACCACATGACGTGACATACAACAAACACGCCTTTCAGCTTCAAATCAGCCAATCAAATTGCAGTACCACCACATGACGTGACATACAAACATGCACGCCTTCTATAAACAGCCAGTCAATGCAAAGCATCACGTAAGCTTATTTGCACACACACACACACACGCACGCACGCACGCACACGCACGCACACACACGCACACACACTCACACACACACACACACACACACGCGCGCGCGCGCGCAAGCGCGCACACACACACACACACACACACACAACACACGCGCGCGCACACACGCACAGACACACACACCCCACACTTCTCTTCCCAGCAACAGTCACGGTAGAAGCACCACGCAACCGTACATGAACAACAAACACGCACACTTCAGCCACAATCCAGCCCTCACTGAAGAACGCCACATGCACTTAAGGTACAAGCTACGCACTCCTGCTATCAACAGAATTCAAAGCAAAACAATAAAACATCACGAAACAGAGGAACAGTGGTAAGATTAAGGCTCTTTCTTACCCAGAAGCTCTGAAGATAAGGAGATTCGCATACCGGGATTTTCAGGAGGAGGGGGGATAAAAAGGGGGGGAGGGGGGTATTCACGATCACATAAAAGGATTCAAAGCGTACAAGTCAGGAAACAGAAGAACAGTGGTAAGATTAACCCTCTTACTCACCCAGATGCTAACAGACCACAAACTGTCCTTACTCTGCTTAATTCTTGGAATGGCTCAGCTCCTTCCTACCTTTCTGATTTCCTTCATCTCCACGTTCCTTCTAGGCAGTTGCGTTCTTCTACCTACAACTCTCTGCTCAAAATCCCTCGATCTCGAACTAAAACCTATGGCGATCGTTCTTTTTCTTTTCAGGGTCCGGTTTCTTGGAATAAAGTCCCAATATCTTTGTGTAGTTCAAACTCTGTCTTCCTTCAAAGCTTCTCTTAAAACAACCCTCTTCACTTATCAATAGCTGTTCTTTCTTCCTCTCCCATCAAATTGATTCTGCGACTAATGTGTGTATGTGTGTGTGTGTGTGTGTGTGTGTGTGTGTGTGTGTGTGTGGTGTGTGTGTGTGTGTGTGTGTGTGTGCATGTGTGTGTGTGTGTGTGTGTGTGTGTGTGTGTGTGTGTGTGTGTATGTGTGTGTGTGTGTGTGTGTGTGTGTGTGTGTGTGCGTGCGTGTGTGTGTGTATGTGTGTGTGTGTGCATGTTTGTGTGTGTGTGCGTGTGTGTGTGTGTGTGTGTGGGGGGGGGGGTGTATGTGTGTGTGTGTGTGCATGTGTGTGTGTGGGGGGGGGGGGGGTGCGCGCATGTGTGTGTGTGTGTGTGTGTGTGTGTGTGTGTGTGTGTGTGTGTGTGTGTGTGTGTGTGTGTGTGTGTGTGTGTGTGTATGTGTGTGTGTGTGTGTGTGTGTGTTTGCGTGTGTGTGTGTGTGTGTGTGTGTGTGTGTGTGTGTGTGTGTGTGTGTGTGTGTGTTTGTTTGTTCTGTGTGTGTATGTGTGTGTGTGTGTGTTGTCTGTCTGTGTCTGTGTCTCTCTGTGTGTGTGTGTGTGTGTGTGTGTGTGTGTGTGTGTGTGTGTGTGTGTGTGTGTGTGTGTGTGTGTGTGTGTGTGTGTGTGTGTGTGCTTTGAGTTAGAATTAGTATTTTTATCATGTTTCTGTAATACGCGCTTTGGGCTCTCGCGAGGTAAAGCGCTCTATAACATACTTTTATATTACATTACATTTTATTACATTATTATGCTCTGAAAGGTAAGGAGATTCGCATACCGGGATTTTCGTGGGACGGGGGTTGGGGATGAAATTTTGGGGGAGAGAAAAAATAAGGGGTGGGGTTCACGATCATAAGAGTACAATGCCCATGCGTACGTAACATGTCGGACGGAGGGGGGGGGGGGGGGCAGACAGAGGACGTTGGGGTAGGACGACGATCGTCTTGGCCGCGCGCCAGATCAACATTAGCAACGTGCGGTGGTGGCGGCGCCGGTGTCGCAATGTTGGGAGGCAACGCTGGCCTGTACACCGTCTTTCCTGTCAGGGACCACACCATTGTTCACAACCCCCCAACCCCCACCCCCACCCTCACCCTCACCCCTCCCCCACCCCCAACACCCCACCCCCACCCCCACCCCCTCAGCTCTAAATCTCCTCCACCTCAACCGCCCAGTTATCAAAGAGACGAAGAAGAAACTGGAACCGTTGTGGGGGTGGGGGGGGTGGGGGGGGGTTAGGGAGAGGGTATGCTAGGGGAAGGGTGGGCAGGAGGGGATCATGACAAGATAATGGGAACGGCGGTCGGCAAGGTTAAAAGGAGTTCACACACCGATACAAAGGTCGGCCTATGTGGTGTGTAATATTGTCGAGCCGACCACGAGGGTACGTAAGAGTTGCTCGATATTATGTCTGACGGCAGTCGTGTCCAGACGGGGACATGCCAGTTTGCCGCGTGCCAGATTGCCGAACACCTGACGCCGCCGCGCTTTTAAAACGAGGAGGTTTGTAAGGAGGAGGAAACTAACGGGAATTATCACTCGATGAAGCTGTGTCCCAGTCTACTCCCGTCTGATCGATGATCTCATCAAAATAAAGGCCGTAGCGAAGCTATGGGGTTGATGCCGAAGGCTGAAGAAACGTAAGCCCGAAGGGCTGAGAGAGTGCTCAAAAGTCGGCAGTCTGGCACGCGGAAAACTGGCACGTACCCGTCCAGACTACATGCTCCAAGTCTTTAAATATACTCACTCACAATTTGCTGGGGATACAACAACAACAACAACAACAACAACACACACACACACACACACACACACACACACACACACACACACACACACACACACACACACATACACACACACACGCGCGCGCGCGCGCGCGCGCGCGCGCCGTGATCATATTGTTACATGTCATGACATGAAAAAATAATTCCAGTGCTGAGACAAAATATGCACAGGCCATCTTAGAGTCAAAAGCTCCAACATATGAGTTTTTTTTTGTATGCTTAGAGCACACCCCATTGGGGAAGCATTTATAGGTTCCTTTTTTTAGGGGGGGGGGGGGGCATTGGGGATATGTGTGGGGAGGGAAGATGGAATAATGTACAAAGCTCAAAAGTGACAAGGACTGAGAATGGTTAAGTTTCTGTGCCTTGATGGTCGTTAAATCAATTAGTTTTGTTAAAATTTAACTTTTTTTCTGTGAAACTTATTTGAAAAATTAAAGTGTTTTGTAATTGCCATTATTATTCATGTAAGCACTCGTATAAGCCACACATATGCAAACACCTATACTCAAACACACTCGCATATGTATACGCACACACGCGCACGCGCACATGCACAAATACGTGTGCGTGCACAAGCATAAGCACATACACTCTTTCTTTCCCTTTCTCTTTCGGTACAATTTTTTTTAATCGTCTAATATCCGATTAGTGGAAAGACGTTAAATGGATCACACACAGACACACACGCGCGCGCGCGCGCGCGCCCTCGCACGCAGCCACGCACGCAACTACGCACGCACACGTGTTCGCACAAGCACACACACACACACACACACACACACACACACACACACACTCACGCACACACACGAATGCATATATGCACACGCACACTTACACATGCATGCTCGCACGCACACGAACGTGCGCGCACGTACGCACGCACGCCACACACACACACACACACACACACACACACACACACACACACAAGCACGCGCGCGCGCGCACGCATGCACGCACACCCACACACGCACACGTACATACATACAGTGGACTCAGGAACTCTCACAAAGGACGAGGGAGACATGGGAATGGTTACAGCGGCCAACACACGCCTGTTTCCCTCTTCAAACCCGGAGAAAGGCCGACATCGATTCTTCTCTCTTTTTTAAAAGAGTTATGTCATCTGACGCAGACATTGAGTTTTTTTCTCTTTTTTCTTTCATAGATTTTTTTACTATCCAGTGTGAACGTTTTTTTCCTCTCTCTCTCTCTCTCTCCTCTCTCTCTCTCTCTCTCTCTCTCTCTCTCTCTCTCTTTAATAGAAAAAACGTCATCAAAAATGTGTTCAGACTGCTTTTCGTGAGGGCGCAAAAGATGTACGTTGCGAATGTTGCAGGGGATCAACAATATGTTACTCGTCGGGGGTGGGTTTTTTTTTTTGTTGTTGTGTTTTGTTTTGATTTTTGTTTCTTTCTTTGTATGTCTAGTTTTTGTTTTGTTGTGTTGTGTGTGCATTTTTGTTTTTTGTTTTGTTTTCTTCTTGGGTTTTTTGGTTGGGGGGTTTTTGTTGGGTGTGTTTTGTGTGTGTGTGTGTGTGTGTGTGTGTGTGTGTGTGTGTGTGTGTGTGTGTGTGTGTGGGGTTTTGTTGTTGTTGTTGTTTTCTATTGGGGGGTGTTGCTTTATCTTGTTTTGTTTTGATTTTGTTTTTTATTCCCCAACAGAAATACAGTGTTCTTTAAAGAGCAGAAACTGTGGTTGGCATGGATCAAGTGTTGGCGCAAACACCATATCAAATTAGCACGTACGTATTTATGGCTCCTCGCATAAACAAAACCAAAACAAAAAAAAGATTAATCCAAAAGACGCGAATAACTAAAAAAGTAAAATAAAAAAAGTAGAGTTCTTATGTTACCTACTCTGTCCGCGTGGTTTGAAAATGGTTTTATTAACCAGTGTTCGCGAGTGTACATCAAAAGAACAGTGACTGCACTGACAGATAATTACTTTGTCCCGTGTCCTTCTGTTGTTTTAGGTGGTGTCATTAGTTTTCGTTTTTTTCATGTAATCCCCAAGGCTTTTTTTTTTCCTTTTTGTTTTCCCCTAATTTTTAAAATATATATGTCACGATCGGCGGTACTAAAACGGCCGTCCATGTGTTTGGAGTTAATGGTAATTCGGAAATAGAGAGCATGTGCGCGTGTGCATATGTGTATTTGTGTGTGTGCGAGCGTGCGTGTGTAAGATTTGGGGGGTTTTGGGTTAAGGGGGAAGGTTAGGCTAGGTAGGGGGTTGGCGAAATTAAGAATACAATGTTCTTGAATTCCAGTCTTCATTATGGAAGGAGTGGAATCGGGGTTGGTTTCGTTTCCGACTGTTACCCTTTTGTTACTTTGGTTCTACACCAGAAAAAGGCGGGGGAGGATATCGGCTGTTGTTGGGGGTCAAGTCTGTGAGTTGTTGTGGTGAATTGTCGTGCTGTTGCAACGAGCAACAACTAGTCGTGGGTTTGGGCGTGTCAGCTCTGCGGAGGGATACGCTGCTCTGACCAATCGCTGTTTTGTGTTGTTGAGTAGAGTTCGCTTGATTCCGACCAGGTCGGAATGCGTTGGGGTAGCTTCACTTCGGTCCCTGGTGTTCGTCGGAGTGGACGTGCCTTGTAGTTGCGGCGGGAGCGCCGTTAGTCGAGCTGAGTGACTTCGAGTCATAGTTAGGGCCAGGTCCTCGTCGGGTCTGGTGTGCCCTTGGCCTGCGCCGGGTTCTGTGTCGTCTTTGTTGGCAGCCACTTCAGCCAGTTGCAGAACTGGTGTGTGTGAACGTCTGTCTGTCCAGTTGTTTCAGCAGGTATCCTGTTCCGTCCTGAGGCTGGGGCCAGCCCACCGCAGTCTGCTGCCGCGTGCCGGCAGGTGAGCGGTAGTTTCCTGTTGCCTGCTGCTTTCCCGGAGAGGGAGACCATCCAGGCCGTCTGCCGGCTGTGAGGCAGCTCTCCTCCTACTACCGGGGTTTCTTCCGGAGTTCTCCAGCCACCTGTTGCTCTTCCCTGTTCAGGCGTCCTGAGAGAGGGCGCTGCACCAACCTTCCCTCACCCTCAGAGTCTGGCGGGGCCTTCCGAGGAGGAGGAGTCCTTCGAGCCCCGGACTCGTCGAGAGGCGTCTGGTGTACGTTGGGTGTCGTGCCACAGCGGGGGAGAGGAATCAGACTGCAGGGAAGCCACGGTCGGCGCCGGGTGTAGAGTCTTCGGGAGAGGTCGGCCCGCGGGGGAGCCACGGTCAGCGCCAGGGTTGCAGAGTCTTCCAGGGAGGAGTCAGCCTGTGAGGGCCAAGTGCAGCGCCGAGGACTGGAGCTCTCTGGGCCGGGATGGGTTGTCCCATGGTTGTAGTAGAAGGGGTGTAGCGTTAGGCAGTAGGGTTAGGGGTGGTTTGCTACTGCCTCCTTTTGGGACGTAGTGGCCAGCGCAGTGTAGGGTACTTGTCTTTGCCTCCTTTAGGGACGCAGCGACCAGTTTTGTAGTGATCCGGGTCAAAAGAGAAGGGTGGGGTCCTGGGGAAGGTGTGGGTGGTAGTAGTTTAGAGATTAGAGTCCCTTGGGTTTGTCCTTGTCCCTAGTAGTTAGCCACCACTGTGCGGGCTATCTCTGCGTCCCTAGGTCGCAGCGATATACCGCAACTGGTGCTTAGCATAGGTTAAAGTTCTCAGGGTCGTAGCAGTGTAGTGTGGGTCAGCGAAGAAGTGGGATACCTGTATTGGGTGTGGATGGATGCGAGTGGTGGCGCCATATGTGTGTGTGAATAAAGAAGTGCGCATGATTGCAAAGCTGTGTTAGTGTGCTGTGTTGTCTGCTCTAGTGTGTAATGGGCGTGGGTAGGAGTGGTAAGGGCCGTCCGGCTTAGCGACCGTGACAATATATTTTAATAATATATTATGTGTGTGTGTGTGTGTGTGTGTGTGTTCCCATTTTCTTCACCTTCAAATCCCCCCCCCCCCTTTTTTTTTTTTTTCTTAAAGTTCAAATCTTTGCTAAGCCATGACTATGATGACTATGATGACGGAAGAATTTGTAGCCTGCACTTGTTTTTCCCCACTACTTAATTGTTCGGCATTATATATATATATATATATATATATATATATATATAATAAACATAACTTCCAAGGATAAGTACCGAGCACCATTCCAGCAACTTACACAATGCAATGACTGCAAGAAATATTCAATTATAAACAAAGCTTGCTCGTATGTCCTAGATTGAAGAAATAGGGGAAAGCTAAGCATTCATATCAGCAATGGTAGATAATTCTGCCTAGTGAATGGGGAAAAATATAATAAATGCTTCTCAAAATGAGAATTCAGCAAGCTTATAGCCTCCAAGAGGGAGGAGACAATCTCCAATGGGGAGGAAACTCACTAACATAATAACTCCTGGTCAGAAACCGATATTTCGAAACGTGATTGTTTCTCCTCAGTGACCGCGGAAATGTAATTTGACTCCTCTGCCTTCTGGTTTTTAAGAAGAATGGTATCCCAGAAAAAGCTGGTGAGCAATACCGTATATGT
This sequence comes from Conus ventricosus, assembly GCA_018398815.1. Classification (NCBI taxonomy): domain Eukaryota; kingdom Metazoa; phylum Mollusca; class Gastropoda; order Neogastropoda; family Conidae; genus Conus; species Conus ventricosus. Next base: position 50,219,275 of record CM031621.1, on the reverse strand, counting down.
TTGTTGAGTTTTCAACAAAAAAAAACCAAAGGTGTCACCTAAGAAGCAAAAGAAAATCATGAAAGAGCAAAACAAGCTACATTTTCTTGTGAAAAGTAGAAAATATAAAAAGAAAACCTCTTAAGACACAAGCGCTGAGGGCCAGGTTCTTGGAATGAATCCGTAAGGGACTAAATTACAATAAACTAATAAATTCCAAGGATAAGTACCGAGCACCATTCCAGCAACTTACAGAGCAGCCTGGTGTTGCAATGACTGCAAGAAATATTCAATGATAAACAAAGCTTGCTCTTATGTCTTAGATTGAAGAAATAGGGGGAGATAAGCATTCATAATCTGCAGTGGTAGATTATTCTGGCCTAACTAACAGTATGTGCTTAGTGGTGAATGGGGAAAAATAAAATAAATGCTTCTCAAAATGAGCCTTCAGCAAGTTGGTTTTTTGAAAACTCAACAAACATACTACGGTATTGCTCACAATCAGTTTCAAAATATCGGTATCTGACCAGGAGTTATATATGTTAGTGAGTTTCCTCCCCATTGCAGACTGTCTCCCTCTTGGAGACTATAAGCTTGCTGAAGGCTCATTTTGAGAAGCATTTATTTTATTTTTTCCCCATTCACACCACTAAGCACATACTGTTAGTTAGGCAGAATTATCTACCACTGCAGATATGAATGCTTATCTCCCCCTATTTCTTCAATCTAATACATAAGAGCAAGCTTGTTTATAAATTGAATATATATTATATATATAATATATATATATATGTGTGTGTTGTGTGTGTGTGTGTGTGTGTGTGTGTGTGTGTGTGTGTGTGTGTGTGTGTGTGTATGTGTGTGTGTGTGTGTGATATGTGTTTTGATCAGTGACGAATAAAGTTTCTCTGAGGAAGGCAAGATTGCTGAAACGTAAGAGGAAAATGTACAATTTGTTTTGTCTTTATTTGCTGTGATCGATATGTGTTGTGTGGTGTGTGTGTGTGTTGTGTGTGTGTGTGTGTGTGTGTGTGTGTGTGTGTGTGTGTGGTGTGTAACGTCTTATCTTGCCTGCTAAGTTTTGTTTGTTTTGATTTATTTTATCAGTTTGAAACGTCATCGGGATTCTCTTTACTCCATACGCTGTCAACTGGTTTCAGGAGCAGTCTTCATCGCGAACGAAATTCTCATGTTGATCATTCAGACGCGAGTCAAAATAGCGTCCCCCTCATGAGCAGCAGCAGCTAAATAAATTCTGCTCAAAGTGTGGACCAATGTGAAGAAAGTTTACAGTGCTCGGCCAATCGCACAGCCCGACACAAATATAAAGGAACGAGTACAAGAATGAAAGCGGCATACGAGAAGAGAAGAAGAAGAAAGAAAGAAAGAAAAAGAAAAGGAAAAGAAATCTTTCTTGCAGATCAAAGGGGAAGTGAATAAATAATTTCGCCTTTCAGTAAATTTAAAATAAAAAAAAAATAAAAAAGAATTGTTAGTAAGTCCGCCAACAAGGGGGACAAACAAATCAACAAGACAGAACACGACGCGTACCTCACTGTGAAACTGGCCTTTCGGCAGTGAAGAGTCACATCGCTGGTATCGTGGGCATTATCTTACTTGCGGATCAGAAACAGAGTGGATAAATTCTCCGCCTTTCGGTAGTTAATATGAATTCCATCGCTTGTATCGTAGGCATTTACCACTTCCTGCCGATCTGACAGCCTCTCTGCCTGGCTCTTTTTCGAGGGTGTGCTTGCCTGTTCGCCGCGCTTCGCCGCTGAAAGTGTCAAGCTGTCGAGTTTGAAGAACACACGTGGTGATTAATGCGCCATGGAGGGGTAGGCCACGTTCAGGCAAACGAACAATTCTGTCACGGTGCGCGGTGTGACTGTGGTGTCCGGAAGAGGTCGATGACCCGTGCGAGCGAACTGGGTTCCAGCACACAAGCGGACGGCTGGGTAGGGTAAGCGAGGTCACATACTTGTCCTGTCCACTAGTTATCTATGGATGACTGAGAAGTCAAGCCTCCGATCGGTGTCTTCCCTTTAATGACGCGCTTTATTGTCCTGTCCACTAGTTATCTATGGATGACTGAGAAGTCAAGCCTCCGAGTCGGTGTCTTCCCTTTAATGACGCGCTCTATTGTCCTGTCCACTAGTTATCTATGGATGACTGAGAAGTCAAGCCTCCGAGTCGGTGTCTTCCCTTTAATGACGCGCTTTATTGTCCTGTCCACTAGTTATCTATGGATGACTGAGAAGTCAAGCCTCCGAGTCGGTGTCTTCCCTTTAATGACGCGCTTTATTGTCCTGTCCACTAGTTATCTATGGATAACTGAGAAGTCAAGCCTCCGAGTCGATGTCTTCCCTTTAATGATGCGCTTTGATGTACCTTGTGCTGGGTTCTGCTATGCCGTGTTGTGCTATGCCGTGTTGTGCTTTGTTATGCCTGGGGGTTGTATTTTCCAACTGCTATGCCGTGTTGTGCTTTGTTATGCCTGGGGGTTGTATTTTCCCACTGCTATGCCGTGTTGTGCTTTGTTTTGCCTGGGGGTTGTATTTTCCAACTGCTATGGTGTGTTGTGCTTTGTTATGCCTGTGGGTTGTACTTTTCCACTGCTATGGCGTGTTGTGCTATGCCGTGTTGCGCTTTGTTATGCCTGTGGGTTGTATTTTCCCACTGCTGTGGCGTGTTGTGCTTTGTTATGCTTGTGGGTTGTACTTTCCCACTGCTATGGCGTGTTGTTCTATGCCGTGTTGTGCTTTGTTATGTTTGTGGGTTGTATTTTCCCACTGCTATGGCGTGTTGTGCTTTGTTATGTTTATGGGTTTGTTTTCCCACTGCTATGGCGTGTTGTGCTATGCCGTGTTGTGCTTTGTTATGTTTGTGGGTTGTATTTTCCCACTGCTATGGCGTGTTGTGCTATGCCGTGTTGTGCTTTGTTATGCTTGTGGGTTGTATTTTCCCACTGCTATGGCGTATTGTGCTATGCCGTGTTGTGCTTTGTTATGCCTGTGGGTTGTACTTTCCCACTGCTATGGCGTGTTGTGCTATGTTGTGGTCTTAAATTCCATATCGTGCTGTTTAGTGTTGTATTGCAATATCCCATGCTGTGTACGTTGTGTGCATGTGCGTGTGTGCATAGGCGCACGCACACGCACACACACACACACACACACACACACACACACACACACACACACACACACACACACACAAACACACACACACTGACTGACTGAAACCAATTTATTGTCAGGTTAACTCAAGGTTGTAAAACACACACACACACACACACACACACACACACACACACACACACACACACACACACACACACACACACAGGTGATCACATACGTAAAACTCTTAGGTGTGTTTGTATACTTAAATACATAAATGCACACGAAAATATTACATACATTCATGCAAACAATATTCATGCATATATCATTCATGCATACAACTCAGATCTCCGAACACCAGCTTATTCAACGAACGCAGATTCACACACCTGTTCGATTTATTCATCTTTTAGCGAATACACACACACACACACACACACACACACACACACACACACACACACACACACACACAACACACACACACATTCGTGCGTGTCTGCGTGCGTGCATGCGCGTGCGCGCGCGCCCGCGCGCGCGCGCGCGCCCGCGTGTGTGTGTGTGTGTGTGTGTGTGTGTGTGTGTGTGTGTGTGTGTGTGTGTGTGTGTGTGTGTGTGTGTGTGTGTGTGTGTGTGTGTGTGTGATCACCTGTATGTTTGTACATGACTTTAGAAGGCGCCTTGACCTGACACTAGGATATTACGCCCAACGAAATGCTATCTATTGTTGATAGTATTACTATCATTGCTATCATCATAATAATCATCATCATTATTAGTATCATTATTATTATTATTATTGTTGTTGTTGTTATTATCTTCAGTAGTAGTAGTAGTGGTAGTATCATTATCATAATTATTATTACTCAGTGGTAGTAGTCGTAGTATCATTATCATAATTATTATTACTATCATTATAATTCTATCATTATCACTGTTATTATTGTTGTTGTATCCCCCTCCTCCTCCTCCTCCTCCTCCTCCTCATCATCAACATCATCATCATTATCATTGCTCCTGTTCTTAATGTTGTTGTGATGTAACATTCTATGCTGTGTGGTGTGTGTGTGTGTGTGTGTGTGTGTGTGTGTGTGTGTGTGTGTGTGTGTGTGTGTGTGTGTGTTGTTCTTTGTTGTGTCATGCTGTGCCGTGCCATGTTGTCAGGCTGTTGTGTGTGTGTGTTGTTCTTTGTTGTGTCATGCTGTGCCATACCATGTTGTCAGGCTGTTGTGTGTGTGTTGTTCTTTGTTGTGTCATGCTGTGCCGTGCCATGTTGTCAGGCTGTTGTGTGTGTGTTGTTCTTTGTTGTGTCATGCTGTGTCATGCCATGTTGTCAGGCTGTTGTGTGTGTGTGTTGTTCTTTGTTGTGTCATGCTGTGTCATGCCATGTTGTCAGGCTGTTGTGTGTGTGTTGTTCTTTGTTGTGTCATGCTGTGTCATGCCATGTTGTCAGGCTGTTGTGTGTGTGTGTTGTTCTTTGTTGTGTCATGCTGTGCCGTGCCGTGTCAGTCTACGTTGCCGTTGTCGTGTTTTGTGCTGTCTTTGTTCTGTAACGTGCTGTCCTCTCTTGCCTTGTTGCCGTGTGAGTAGCCGAAATAGCTCAGCTGGTACAGCGCCGGACTCGTAATCTTGGTGATCCTGGGGTTGCGGGTTCGAATCTCCGCTGGGCCGCTTCGGTACAGGGGGATTTTTCCCTCGGAGTTAACATTGGTTCTGACTCCATTTCCCATACAGTCCTTCGAATGAGACTATAAACCGAGGTTCCGTGTGTGAACGCAGGCATAACATCTTGGACACACGTCAAATCCCATCACCAACTTCCGAAAGAGAAGGCCAGTTTGGCCGTTGGTATGGATGACACGTTACACATAGCATGCACCCTGCGTGAAAAATGGAAAGAATGAAGGCAGTAAGGAAATTGACTGAACGATATTGAACAATACTGACTGGATGACACGGGAAACGACTGAATGAAGCGCCAGCTGGCAGCGCTTTGAGCTCGGTCTCTACACGTATTCATCATCATCATCATCATCATCATCATTATCATTATTATTATTAGAGTTGATGAATGACACCAACATGGCAAAGAAACGGAGACGGAGGTAGCATTTCTCACCTCACTCCCCACTTCTCACCCCTTTCACCTAAGAACCCCCATCCCCCCGCCTCCCCTTCCTCTCCGCCACCGTCCCTCCTCCAACCCACCACCCCCTCTCCTCCCAACCCCCTTCACCCTCTGCTTCCTCAACCCACTGACGTCTACCTCCCTCTTCCCCACCGCTCACACGGCACCCCCTCCCCGCCCCCCCCCCCCCCCCCCACCCCCGCCCCCACCCTCTTCCCCTCCCTCCCTCCCTCCTCCCAAAAAAAGTTTCCCAGTTTCCCTCACTCACCCCATCGCTAATAACGACCCGGGTGGGATACAGCGTTTTATCTTTCACCCACTAACCTCGTATTCCTCTCATCATCAATCTTCCCATCCAATATATCACCACCACCACCACCACCCCATATCCTGCAACCCCCCCCCCCCAACCCCCACCATCCCCAACCCCGCTCCCATCGACTATCAACCCCCCCCCCCCCCCCCCCCCCCCACCTACTCCCCACCCCCTCCCGTCACCCTCCCATTAATCCTCTTCCTTAGGGTCTGTCAGTGCGTTTGCCAAACGCATCATACATACACTGCCCTGTCCATCTTCGCGTTTGATGTCGTCTGACGTGCGCCGTGCCATCTCTTCACGCCTTGTTGGGTTCCAATGACTGTGCCGCCAGGCAGAAGGAAGCAGCAGCATCGTGCACGCTTCGCTGACGCCGTGTCCAACAGCTGCGAGGCCCGGCGGTCCTAATGCACTATGTCGTTTTCGTGGCAACAACAGTCATAGCACGGGTTTTGACGTCATCTCGGTCAAAACGTTCATAACGTTCGTCGAAGAAAATTACTTCCCAATGGAGGATGCTCTGAAGATTTGCAATAGGAAAAAAAAAGAAAGGAAAAAAAAAGGTAAAAAGAGCAGAAATCGTCGACGTTGTCTTTAGTTCTACGTCTGACCACTAAAAGCCGTATTAGACGAGAGAGAGAGGGGGGGGAGGGAGAGAAAGAGAAAGCAAGAGAGAGAGGAGGGGGGGGGGGGGGGGCAGAGACACAGACAGGCAGATAAAGAGACAGGGTGACAAAGGCAGAGACAGAAAGAGACAGAGACAGACAGACAAACAGAAAGAGACAGTGAGAGACAGAGTGTGGGGAAGGTCGGGAAATAGAGGGGATGGAGGCGGATTATCAAATCTCATCAGATCTCTCCGAGGCAGCTTGAGAACTGGTTCTAAGCATAGCGATTCTGTTAAACTTGAATGTCGTTCTTGTAAGGGTAAGGAGGAAATGAGCGTGAGCAGAGCCTGATCAACGCTTTGCTCCTTGTTTAGCTGCTATGTCTGCTTCATCACTGTTACAACACGTACAGTGAGACCACAGCCAGCGAAAGATTGTTTCAGTGCCTCGGATAATTAGTGTGTGTGTAAACGACTTATTTCGTGTACACATAGTGCATGTATAAATGACTTCTTTCGTGTACACATAGTGTATGTATAAATGACTTCTTTCGTGTGCACATAGTGCGTGTACTTCTTTCGTGTGCACATAGTGCATGTATAAATGACTTCTTTCGTGTACACATAGTGCATGTATAAATGATTTATTTCGTGTACACATAGTGCATGTGTGAATAACCTATTTTGTGGTTTCTCATCTTATCTCTAATTTTAATGATTGCAAAATTCTGAAGCACCAAAAAAACTTTGAATCAACACGGAGGAATAGTTAAAATGGATTTTGTCCAAATCCAACCAGATGATTATAAATCAGGAAAAATCTTTGTGAGTTTAGCAGGATGATTTGTTCCAAGATGAAACATCATCTTCATTTTGAAGAGTGTGCGTGTGCGCGTGTGCGTGCGTGCGTGCGTGCGTGCGTGTGTGTGTGTGTGTGTGAGTGGGAGTGGGAGTGTGTGTGTGTGTGTGTGTGTGTGTGTGTGTGCGCGCGCGTGCGTGTGCATGCGTGCGTGTGTGTGCGTGTGTGCGTGCGTGCGCATGCGCGTGCGCGCGTGCGTGTGTCTAGACACACGCACGCACGTGTCTACATGCCCACTATATCTACAATCATAATAACACGCACTGATTACGTATGAGTGCGTGCATGTTCGCATGCGACCGTGTACGTACGTACGTACGTGCGTGCCATCACGCCGTCGGCGCGCGTAACCTGCCGCTGGGCGCACGTGCGCGTGCTTATG
>CM031621.1:50206879-50209379 GCA_018398815.1 Conus ventricosus | reverse complement strand
TTATTTCGAGCATTAACCCGCAAATAAGGGATGTTCTGGTTGTTTCTAAAAAATTCCCGAGCCACTTGTTTTAAAACTTGATGACACTCTTGTAAAGTCAAGGGGACAGAGAGTGACTGTGCACTCATTTCAGTTTTAGCTCCCTTTTTGGCAGAGCTGTCAGCGAATTCATTGCCCAAAATTCCACAGTGTGAAGGAACCCAGAAAAAGTTAAATCGGTCCCTTTGCACATCAAAATATGAATTAAATAACATATTTCCTTCAAAATAAAGTTTTCAGAATTAGAACTGAAAAACTTGACAGATTGTAGTACTGACATTGAGTCGATACATAACAATACTTGCAAGACTGATTGCGGTAAATCAATTAAATATGCCAAAGCCATTAGTATAGCTATCATTTCGGCAACTAAAATAGATCGATTTTTGCCTATTGAATATGCTTTATCTACTTTAAGTGATGGAATAACAAAAGCAGATCCAGCGTCTTTGTTCTTTGTCAATGATCCATCAGTATATACATTAAGATGGTTAGGACACTTGCTTTGCATATGCATCATTGCTGAATATGACAAGATATGCGGATGGTCAGCTTTTTTAGCATCAGTGTGATCAAGGTCAAATTTTGCCCTGTTTCTTTCCCAGCTTGGGATTGGATCAGTATGAGACATCTTTGCCAAAGAGTCGGGGGTCCAATCAGTTTTCTGCAACAAATGGGCAGAGTAGGCCTACGAGCCAATAGTAGACAAGCAGGAAATGTTTTTTGCTCGTTTGGGGTAATCAGTAGATGGATTTAAAGAAATTTCTGTTTCGTTTACACCTTTCATAGCTGTACATTTCACAACATATTTTGCCAAAGTGAGTGTTCTGTATTCGTTTAAAGGCAAAACATCAATTTCCGAATATGTCCGTACTGTAGAAGCATGTACACAATTCCCAAGCATAATTTAAAAGCCTTGCTATCAACACTTTGCAGTTTTTGCAACAAATATTTAGGAGCACAAAAGAAAGCTTCTTGAGCATACGAAAGCTTAGAACGAACGAGTGATATTGCCAGATGTTTCAATGTTTTTACATCCTGGCACCAGCTTTGCTTGCTTAAGATTTTCAAAAAATTTTAACTTTTCCTAGCCTGGTTTAAGAGATAATCAATGTGAACTTTCCATATCAATTTAGATGTGAAGTAAACTCCTAAGAATTTTACTGAGTGTACATACTGAAGTGTTATTCCATCAAGTCTAAAAGAAGGCAGATCAACAGGATCATCACCATTATTAAATAACACTATATACGTTTTTTCATGGGAAAGTTTCAGTCCATTTTCAAACAAGTACTTACTAAGATTATTTAGCTCTGCCTGAAACATTTTTTTGTAATAGCTGATTGATCTTTTTGGCGTGTTTTTTCTTAGACTAGCATTTATCCACATACACAGATCATCAGCATACTGCACAACGGTAGCGTTTTTAGTTACGTGCTTTGGGAGATCATGTAACAAAATATTAATTAACATTGGAGCAATTACGGAACCTTGGGGAATGCCCATTTCTAACGATTTAAAATTTGAATAATTTTTTTATGTGTTTTCTACCCTGACTTCCAAACTTCTTTCTGATAAAAAATTCTCTAATGTAGTTATAAAAATTACCAGATATGCCAATTTTTTTCAGTTTATAAAGCAATCTAGCATGCCACACGCTATCAAAGGCTTTTTTAACATAAAAAAATGTCGCCAGAATACTCTTTCGCCTGGCAAATTGATGCTTATATAAATTGTGTTGTTAATTTTACAATGTGGTCAGTTGTTGATCTTCCTTTTCTGAAGCCTGCTTAATTAATAGGCATTTCATTTCTGTCACAAAAATAGATACGCCTATTTAGTATAATTCTTTCCATAAGTTTTCCTACATGAGACGTCAGTGCTACAGGCCGGTAACTGTAGACACTTGTGGGAGATTTTCCTTGCTTTACAATGGGGATAATTACAGACTGTTTCCAAATTGATGGCATAACACCATTATTCCAAACCCGTTGGAATATTTTCAATAAAAAACAAAGATAATTATCTAGTAGATGTTTAAGCATTTCATTCGAAACAGCGTCCAATCCAACTGATGGTGATTTATTACCTATCAAGGAGATGGAGTCGTTTAACTCGCATATAGTTATGGGGGCATTTATATAGTGGTCATTATTTGAAATTGGCTCTTCGTACATCTCTGTTTTTTCTTCCCTTTTCCTATGTTGTATGCAATCTTGTGGAAGACTTTCTAGACGCATCGTCTTTGAAAACATGTTAGCGAATGCTTCTGCTTTTTCAGATGAGGTTGAGAATTTTTTTTTATCCAAATTAACTGGATATCCTGGGAGATTTATCCCTTTTTTCATAGTTTGAAATTTTTGCCACACTTTTTGAAGGTCTTTATGATGAGAAGCTTCTTTGGCACAAAACGCTGTCCAGTAAAGCCGCTTTGCTTTTGCAATTACTCGATTACAGTGTG
>CM031621.1:50166879-50199379 GCA_018398815.1 Conus ventricosus | reverse complement strand
AGTATGCTGTCCTGTGTTGCCCTGTTATGTCCTATGTTAAGTTATCCTGTCCTATGTACCTGTTGCCTTATCCTGTCCTTTGGTATCCTGTCCTTTCCTGTCCTATAGTATGCTGTCCTGTGTTGCCCTGTTATGTCCTATGTTAAGTTATCCTGTCCTATGTTCCTGTTGCCTTATCCTGTCCTTTGGTATCCTGTCCTTTCCTGTCCTATAGTATGCTGTCCTGTGTTGCCCTGTTATGTCCTATGTTAAGTTATCCTGTCCTATGTTCCTGTTGCCTTATCCTGTCCTTTGGTATCCTGTCCTTTCCTGTCCTATAGTATGCTGTCCTGTGTTGCCCTGTTATGTCCTATGTTAAGTTATCCTGTCCTATGTTCCTGTTGCCTTATCCTGTCCTTTGGTATCCTGTCCTTTCCTGTCCTATAGTATGCTGTCCTGTGTTGCCCTGTTATGTCCTATGTTAAGTTATCCTGTCCTATGTTCCTGTTGCCTTATCCTGTCCTTTGGTATCCTGTCCTTTCCTGTCCTATAGTATGCTGTCCTGTGTTATCCTGTCCCGTCCTATGTTACCTTACCCTGCCGTATGTTCCTGTTGCCTTATCCTGTCCTTTGGTATCCTGTCCTTTCCTGTCCTATAGTATGCTGTCCTTTGGTATCCTGTCCTTTCCTGTCCTATAGTATGCTTTCCTTTGGTATCCTGTCCTTTCCTGTCCTATAGTGTGCTGTCCTGTGTTATCATGTCCCTGTCCTTCCTGTCTGGTCCTCCACTGTCCTTTCCTACACTGCTTTCCTGCCGAATCCTGTCCCATCTCAACCCAGTCCCCGCCCTACACAGAGAAGGCCAGCAACTCCCCAACTGTTTCGTGTGATGATGAAATACTCACCGAGTTTCGACCGTCCCGGTCACAATACTCGCTCAAGGTCTTCGCCACTATACGCACTCCTCCGGTGTAGATTACTGCATGGCCCCCCTACGTCAAATTGACCAACGCGGACTTCTGTACTCGAACGTGTCCTAATTAACTGCCGCCACCGTCACAGTCTCGCTCTGCTGTCTACTTACTAAAAAATAAAAATTAAAAAATTAAAAAAATAGAATTTAAAAAACCCAGCGGTGTAGGTTACTGCGACGTCTCATATCAAATTTTCTACCACACACGATTTGTCGTTGGCGTTTTGTTTTTTTGTTTTTGTTTTTTATTTGGGTTGTTTTGTTCCTTTAGTTTTGTTTTAAGCACAGTATGATGAGGAGCATTTGATCTGTCCCAAACGCACCAGAATAAACCCAATCCATTCAGGTTAGTATGTAAGTGTGTGTGTGTGTGTGTGTGTGTGTGTGTGTGTGTGTGTGTGTGTGTGTGTGTTTGATTGTTTGTTTGTTTGTGTTTGAATGTGTGCACTTGTGCGTGTAATCGTGGCTGTGTGTGTGTCGGTGTTAGTAAGTGTGTGTGTGTGTGTGTGTAAGAGTGTGTGTGTGTGTGCGAGTGTGTGTGTGTGTGTGTGTGTGTGTGTGTGTGTGTGTGTGTGTGTGTGTGCGTGCGTGCGTGCGTGCGTGCGTGCGTGCGTGCGTGCGTGCGTGCGTGCGCGCGCGCGCGTGTGTGTGTGTGTGTGTGTGTGTGTACGCGCGCACATGTATGTGTGTGCGTGTGTTCAGTGTGTGTGTATGTGTGTGTGTGTGTGCGCGCGCGCGCGCGCGCGCGTGGTTGCATGGAGAAGCGGACGAATGGAAAGCATGTAAACCATTTCCAATGAAATACAAGCCGAATATGCAAATCTGCTAAACCTGACGGTGAGTACGAATCACACGCCCCCCCCCCCCCCCCCCATCCCCCACCACACCCACCCTCTCCTGCCACCCCATCCACCCCACCCCACACCCTCACCCCACCATCACCACCTTCTCTACACCCCTATCTTCAGAAATCGGAAATAAACAGAGGTTATAAATGCGTACAAACCACTACCTATTCTATTGCTTTACAAACTCGTGACGTCATTTTAGGACTGATTCTCCATCGTAAAATCTTTAATATGTACTTAACCTCCATATTTAAATTAGGGTTTTTTCTGTTGCTGTTTTTTTCTTCTTTTTTTTTCTTTTTTTTGGGGGGCAGTTACTTATGTGTACAAATATTATTCGTGTTTTCACACGCATTAATCTTATAAATTGTCACACTTTGCAGGAAGACGTAAAACTAAACGACACAAAAACATACAAACACACCTACACAAAATCTTTCGAGCAGCAGGACAGTGAGGTGTGGGAGAGGGCAGGAGGCAAGGGGGGGGGGGGTAGGGGGAAATGTTTGAGGGGGGGGGGAGAGAGAGCGAGACAAAAGAGGGGCACTGTTTTTCCTTCCCGGAGCGACCTGTCATCAGAGCGATCGATTGACAGTCACTGCTCATTATAGGGAGACTTGCACGGACCTTGAAGTGTCCAAGCTTTTATGTGGCTGGTCTGCTTGTCTCACTGTCACGACCGACCCTGGAGGTCTGCCCTGACAGGATCGGTCTAGATGGGAGTGAAGGGAATGGCTGACCTCGCACGCCTCGCAAGAGCCCACACGAGAAAGATTACGATACAACACCCCATTTATTCACACCAGCAAAATAAGCATTCCAACACACACAACATGCACAATCACAATCAAGCACTCCAACGCACACAACATGCACAATCACAATCAAGCACTCCAACACCCACAACATGCACGATTATAAATAAACATTTCACCATACGACGTACACAATCACAATTACAGCATTCCAGCACATATGACATATACACAATTATAAAGAAACATTTCCAGCATCGATCCCTTCTAACACCATGGAGTGCGTCCACACCCCTGCCTCTGTCAAGTCTACTGGGAGCACCCTGTCGCACTAGGTGCTCCGAACCGGGTCGGTTCTTGAAGGGAGTCGCTCAAAGCCGACACCCTCGACACACAAGCAGGCAGTGAAGAGCGCGTCCCGGAGGAGGGGGGGGGGAAACGTGGCGTTGTTACTGGAGGTCCTGGACGGGGGTCAGGGCCGGCCAGTCAAGCCGGCGGGCTCCTCTACCAGTCCGCGGTCCCGACCAGAGCGTGGCCTCGACCAGCGCGTGGCACCATCCAGTCTGCGGTCCCAGCCAGAGCGTCGCCTCAACCAGCACGTGGCACCATCCAGTCCGCGGTCCCAGCCAGAGCGTGGCCTCAACCAGCACGTGGCACCATCCAGTCCGGACTCCGGGTGAAGCCCCCGGGAGGGGGGGGGGGGAAACGTAGCTGGGAGGAGAGAAGAATGGGAGGGAAGGAAGAAGGAAGGAGGAAGGGTACTGGAACCCCGCTGTCAGTACAGTCTGACCCATGCTGTTAAATCTTAACAGCCACTCGCATGATGGGCGAGGGGAAGTCTACTAAATGCACCAATAATCCCAGCTCAACACAGACCTGAGCATAACACAGTAAACCCATCGAATCAGTAATGTTCATTAGGGTCTTCTCACACGATGCAGGTAAAAGACTGCATTAAATCAACAGGTTATAAAACAAATATGAATTATCTTCACCCTTCTCTCACTCACGTTTAACATTTGCCTTTCTTAGGAAATAACCAACACAGCGACCATCGCTTTATAACTGCCACCACATTTGCAAATAATAATTCAATGGCATAATTGTCACATTTTATAGCCACATTTCAAAATAACACAAATCTCCAACCACGCATCCGAACGACAAATCATGCGTACGCACGCTCGCGAACATAAAACTCGTTCTCCTTGCACACACAAACAGACGGTGGCCGAAGGATAAGAGTCCGGCGAATGTGACAGGGGCGGACGAGCGAGACCAAGCAAGTTCCAACCCTGAATCACCAGGTTCTCTCCCATCCCCACCGACTACCGCATCACCAGATGCATAAACAGGAGAAAGAATTTTGGAAATAATTTAGAATGGCCAGGTTAAAGATTGAATTAACCAGAAAAAAAAAGGTCTCCCACAATATTTCTCTTACAATTTCGAAAACAAAAGAAAATTGCGCAAAAGAGAAGACTAAGCCGGCTAACAACAACAAACCAAAACAAACAAACCACGAAACTGATGCTTACCAGCTACCCGTGGGTGACCCAGAAGAGGCGGGTTCAAACGACTCTCTCTGCCCTCTGTCCAGTCGAGAGGACAGAGGCACAGGTGCGGAAAAAGAAGAAGTGATGTCCCTCTCCTACAGCCGACTGTAGGAATTGAAGATACCGACTGTACCCTCGATGATACGGTGAAGAACCAAGACGGAGCAGGCGCTCCCAGAGACATCTTCCGCTCGAGTGAAGAGCTAACCTCCCTCAGCGATGGCGGCCAACATGCCACCTAGTCACAGAGTGAGCATACCTCAAACTAAAAGAAATGAAGCACGTGCGACAGGTAAAAAGACAGGCGAGAGGCCGATAGACAGCCAGTACAAGAAAAGATACACACCACCTGTGAACCTGCAGGTGCGTGCGAGTGTTTCGTTGTGTGCGTATGAGTGTGTGTGTGTGTGAGTTGTGTGTGAGTGTGTAGTGTGTGTGTGTGTGTGTGTCGTGCACGCGCGCAGCGCGCGTGCTTGCGTGCGTGCGTGCGTGCGTGCGTGCGTGCGTGTGGTGTGTGTGTTTCTAATTTTAGAAAAAAGCAAAAAAAAAGTAGGAATGTACTATGTCCAACAAACCTGAAAATCGTATTTGGTGAATATTCTGTTGTGAATCTCTTGCTTTAATGATGAAGTCCAAGTTCGATTTGTTGTTGTTCCTGGACCGTCTTTTCCTCAGAAATTAATGGCAAGCGAGTTTCTGACTGGTGGTCGGCTTCCCCCGCCGCTATAACTATCGGTAAACATCCCGTCCCGTTTCCTTCTGACTGGCCTGTAGTTCCTGTCTATGTTTGGCCCATATTCCCCTTTCTATCTATCTGTCCTTTTTGGTACTTATCATGTCTTCTGTAGTTATCGTTTGATACAACCCAGCCCTACCCTATCATGCATCTGTTCCTGGTTTGTACTGTCTGTCCTTCCCTGCCTGCACTATCATGTGGTCGTTTATCCTTGTGTTATCCAACCTTTCTCCGCTCTGTCTCTCGACAGTAGTAGCCTGCCTGTTTTGCACCTCTCTTGTTCTTTCTCGCCCTGCCCGGTACAGTCACACGGTATCCTGTCCTCTCTTACGTCAGCCTCTAGGCTTATGTCCTTTTTTTCTGAAACTATATGCAGCATCCTTCTCTATCTTGCTATCCTATCCAGTGTAGCCTAACCCTTTCTATCTTCTTCTTGTCCTGTCTTGCACTACCCTGTCCTATCCTGTCCTCTGGGTTTAGTTTTTTTCTGTCCGTTCCAGCCTGTCTGTCTTGTGGTGTCCTGTCTATATAGCCTGTCTGACCTACGGTTGTCCTGTGCTTTGCTTCCCGTCCTACGGTACCTTGTCCTATGTTTCCCTATCCTGTCCTTTGGTATCAGTCCTTTACTGTCCGATAGTTAAGCTGCCTGGTTTCCTATCCGTCAATGTTAGGTGATCCTGTACTTAGGTTCCGTTGTTATATTTTACCCTATCTGTTTTTGGTATCCTGTCCTTTCCTGTCCTATAGTATGCAGTCTAGTGTCGCTTTAACTGTCCTATGTTCCTTACCATGTCCTATGCTCTGTTTGCCTTATCTGTCTTTGGTATCTGACCTTTCCTGTCCGTTTGTATGCTGTCCTGTGTCGCTCTCTCCCTGTCCTATGTTACCTTCCCATTGTCTATGTCTCCTGTGTGCCTTATCCTGTCTATTGGTATCCTGTCCATTTCTTTCCTTTAGTATGCTTGTACTGCGTGCCCTGTCCCGTCCTCTGTTACCTTACCCAGTCCTATGTTCCTGCGACCACTCCCGTCTTTTGGTTTCCTGTCCTTCCTGTCCTCTGTATGTGTTCTGCGTTGCTCAATCCTGTCCTATGATTACACTTACCCTGTCTTTTGGTATCTGACTTTCCTGTCCTATAATATGCTGTCCTGTGTTGCCCTGATATGTCCTATGTTAAGATTCTCCTGTCCTATGTTCTGTTGCCTTATCTGTCTTTGGTACCTGTCCTTTCCTGTCCTTATCGTAAGGCTGTCCTGCGTTGCCCTGTTATGTCTTTGTTAAGTGTATCCTACTAATGTTCCTGCTTGCTTATCCGTCTTTGGTTTTTTTTTTAAAATTTCCTGTCCTTTTCCTGTCCTTTTAGTATGCTGTCCTGCGATGCTGTAATGTCTATGTTAAGTTATCCTGTTCCTATGTTACATGTTGCCTTATCCTTGTCCTTTGGTTATCCTGTCCTTTCCTGTCCCTCTAATATGCTGTCCTGAGTTTGCCCTGTTATGTCCTATGTTAAGTACTCCAGACTATGTTCCGTTGCTATCCTGTCCTTTGGTATCCAGTCCTTCCTGGTCCTCTAGTATGCTGTCCTGTGTTGCCCTGTTATGTCTATGTAAAGTTATCCTGTCCTAAGTACTGATGCCTTACTGTCCTTTGGTATCCTGTCCTTTCCTGTCCTAAAGTATGCTTTTTCCTGTGTTGCCCTGTTAGTCCTAAGTTAAGTTATCCTGTCCCTATGTTCCTGTTGCCTTATCCTGTCCTTTGGTATCCTGTCCTTTCCTTGTCCTATAGTATGCTGTCAGTGTTTAGCCCTGTTATGTCCTATGTTAAGTTATACTGATCCTCTGTTTCTGTAGCCTTATCTGTCCTTGGTATCCTGTCCTATCCTGTCCTATAGTATGCTGTCTGTGTAGCCCTGTTTGTCCTAAGTTAAGAACTCCTGTCCTCTGTTCTGGTTGCCTTCTCCTGTCCTTTGGTATTTCCTGTCCTTTCCTGTCCTATAGTTGCTGTCCTGTGTTGCCTGTTATGTCTCTGTTTACAGTTATCCTGTCCAATGTCCTGTGCCTTATCCTGTCATTTGGTATCCTGTCCTTTCATTTCCTATAGCTATGCTGTCCTGTGTTATCCTGTCCCGTCCTCATGTTACCTTCCCTGCCGTTATGTTCTGTTGCCCTCTATCCCGGTCTTTGGTATCCTGTCTCTTACCTGTCCTATAGTATTGCTGTCCTTTGGTATCCTGTTCTTTTTCCTGTCTTCGTATGCTTTCCTTGGTATCCTGTCCTTTCCTGTTCATATAGTGTGCTGCCTGAGTTAACCTGTCCCTGTCTCCGTCTGTCCTCCACTGTCCTTTCTACATGCTTTCCTGCCGAATCCTGTCATCTCAAACCCAGTCCCCGCCCTCCTCCACAGAGAAGGCCAGCAACTCCCTGTTTCGTGAGTGATGAAGAACTACTCACGAGTTATCGATCCCGTATCCAGGTCCCCAACCTCGCTAAAGGTCTTCGCCACGATACGCACTCCTCCGGTGTAGATTACTGCATGGCCCCCACGTCAAATAGACCCGACGCGGGCTTCAGTACTCGACCGTGTCCTAAATAACTGCCGCCACCGTCACCGTCTCGCTATTGCTGTCTTCAACTTACATACAAATAAAAATTCAAAAATTAAACAATAGAGACTTTTAAAAAACCCAGCGGTGTAGGTCTACTGCGCAGTCTCATATCCCACCACCAACCCCCCACCCCCCCTTATTATATATAACTATATTATCACATTTTTACACAACGCCCCCAATTTGTCGTTGGCGTATTGTTTTTTTGTTTATGTTTTTTATTTGGGTTGTTTTGTTCCTTTAGTTTTGTTTTTACGCACAGTCTGATGAGGAGCCTTTGATCTGTCAAACGCACCAGAATATCACCCAATCCATTCGGTTAGTATGTAAGTGTGTGCTGTGTGTGTGTGTGTGTGTGTGTGTGTGTGTTCGTGTGTGTGTGTGTGTTTGATTGTTTGTTTGTATGTGTTTGAATGTGTGACTTGTGCGTGTACTCGTGGCTGTGTGTGTGTCGGTGTTAGTAAGTGTGTGTGTGTGTGTGTGTAAGAGTGTGTGCTGAGTGTGCCGAGTGTGTGTGTGTGTGTGTGTGTGTTAGTGTAGTGTGTGTGTGTGTGTGTGCGTGCGTGCGTGCTGTGCGGCGTGCGTGCGTGCGTGGCGGTGCGATGCGTGCGCGCGCGCGCGTGAGACATGTGTGTGTGTGCTGAGTGTGTCCGCGCGCACAAGTAGTGTGTGCGTGTGTTCAGAGTGTTTGAGTATGTGTGTGCTGCTGTGTGGGCGCTTGCGCGCGCGCGCGCGCGGGTGGTTTGCATGGCGCCGCGGTCGAATGGAAAGCATGTAAACCATTTCCACATGACATACCAGCCGAATATGCAAAATTGCAAAACCTGACGGTGCGTCACCCGCATACACGCCCCCCCCCCCCCCATCCCCACCACACCACCCTTTGCCCCCCATCCACCCCCCCCCACCACCTCACCCCTCCATCAACTATCTCTACACCCCTATCTTCAGAAATCGGAAAAAAACAGAGCTATAAATGGTCCAACACCACTACTATTCTATTGCTTTACCAAACTCGATGACGTTCATTTTAGGACTGATTCTCATCGTCAATCTTTATATGTTACATAAACCTCCAATTTAAATTAGGGATTTTTTCTGTTGCTGTTTTTTTTCTATTTTTTTTTACTTTTTTTTTTGTGGGGCAGTTACCTTATGTGTACACATATTCTTCGTGTTTTCCACCCGCATTAAATCTTATAAATTGTCCCACATTGCAGGACAGACGTAAAACTCAAACGCACAAAACATACCAAACACACCAACACAAATCTTTGACGCTGCAGGACGTGAGGAGTGGGCGCGGGCATGAGGCAAGGGGGGGGGGGGTTCGGGGGAAATGTTTGAGGGGGGGGGAGGGGACGAGCGAGCAAAGGGGGCCTGTTTTTTCCTTCCCGGAGCGACCTGTCATCAGCGCGATCGATTGACAGTCATGCTCATTAAGGGAGACTTGCACGCCCTTGAAGTGTCCAAAGCTTTTATGTCGGCTGGTTCTGCTTGTCACACTGCACGACCGACCCCTGCGGTCTGCCTGACCGGATCGGACTAGATGGGAGTGAAGGGCAATGCTGTCTCGCACGGCCCTCGCAGAGCCCACACGAGAAAGATTACGAGTACACACACCCCATTTATTACACCAGCAAATAAGCTTCCAAACACACAACATTCCCAACACACTACAGCACTCCAACGCACACAACATGCACTATCCCAATTCCATCACTCCCACACCCAAACCTGCACGAATTAAATCACTAAACTCTCACCCATACGACGTTACACAATCACACTCTACAGGCTTCCGCACATATGACATATACACAATTATAACGAAACATTACCAGCTCGAACCCTTCTAACACCATGGAGTGCGTCCAACACCCTGCTCTGTCAAAGTTACTGGGAGCCACCCTGTGCACTAGGTGCTCGAACGGGTCGGTTCATGCAGGGCGATCGCTCCCAACAGACGCGAACCTCGAACCCCGCCGGCAGTGAACGAGCGCGTCCGGAGGAGGGGGGGGGGCAACCGTTGTGGCGTTGTACTGGGAGGTCCTGGACGGGGGGTCAGGGCCGGCCAAGTCAAGCCGAGCGGGCTCTCTACAGTCCGCCGTGGTCCCGACCAGAGCGTGGCCCTCGACCAGCGCGTGGGGCACCCATCCAGTCTGCGGTCCAGCCAGAGCGTCGCCTCAACCAGCCGTGGCACCATCCAGTCCGCGGTCCCAGCCAGAGCGTGGCCACACTTCAACCAGCACGTGGCACATCCAGTCGGACTCGGGTGCAACCGGGAGGGGGGGGGGGCAACGTGCAGGGAGGAGAGAAGAATGGGAGGGAAGGCGAAGGAAGGAGGAAGGGATGGAACCCCGCTGTCACGTTACAGTCTCGCCCATGCTGTTAATCTTACACAGCACTCGCATGATGGGCGAGGGAAGTCTCTAACTGCACAAACAATCGCTCAACACGAACCAGAGATAAACAGTAAAACCTCGAACAGTAATGTTCATTAGGGTCTTCTCACACGAATGCCGGTCAACAAAGACTGCATAAATCCTCAGGTTATACACCAAATATTATATCTTCACCCTTCTCTCACTCACGTTTAATTGCTTTCTAGGGTAAATAACCACCCACACGGACCATCGCTTTATAACTGCCACCACATTTGCAAAAATAATCATGGCATAATTGGTCACCTTTATAGCCACATTTCAAACTAACAAACTCTCCCACCACGCATACCGAACGACACAATCATGCCGTACGCACGCTGGCGCACATAAAACTGTTTCTTGCACACACCCAGACGGTGGCCGAAAGGAAAGAGTCCGGCGAATGTGGACCGGGCGGAACGAGCGAGGCCCAAGCAAGTTCCAAACCCTGACTCCCCCCCCGGTACTCACCCCTCCCACCGCCTTCCCGCCCATCACCCGATGCAAAAACAAGGAGAAAGAATTTTGGACATAAATAGAATGTCCGGTTAAAGATTGATTAACAGAAAACAAAAACAGGTCCTCCCCCAATATTTCTCTTACCTTCGAAAACAAAAGAACATACGCCAAGAGGAAGACCTAAGCAGGCTAACAACAACAACACCAAAACAAACACCCCCGAAACTCGATGCTTACCAGCTACCGTGGGTGACCCAGAAGAGGCGGGCGGCTCAAAACGACTCTCTCGGCCCTTGTCAGTTCGAGAGGGACCGAGGAGGACAGGTGCGACAAAAGACAGAAGTGATGTCCCTCTCATACAGGCCCCGACAGTAGGAATTGAAGATACGACTGATACCTCGTGATACGGTCTGACGAACCAAGCCGGAGCAGGGCGCTCCAGACGACATCTTCCGCTCGGGGGGAAACCGTGAAGAGCTAACCTCCCTCAGACGATGGCGGCCGGCCAACATGCCCTACGTCCCAGAGAGAGCATACCTCCAACTAAAAGAAATGCAGCACGTTGCGAAGGTAAAAAGACAGGCGAAGGGCGATATAGCCAGCCCGTACCGGCCCACGAACCACACACCTGTGAACCTGCAGGATGAATCGCACGCGGCAGTGGAATTAGAGAGAGAGAGAGGAAAAGAAAGCAAACGAAGTTGAGTGAATAACCCAAAGTGCAAACCGCACACAAGCCACATTCCGGGCCGATAAACCGACCACCGCAACGACATTCAAAAAAGAATAACTTCCGCCACCCTAGATGTTATTCTAGTTCAAACGTCGTAGGCCTCGTGACAAACTCGTGAGACCAAACCCCCATTAAAAGCATCTGTTTCTTGCGATACCAGTGCTCCTGTGAACCTAGGCGCATGTGCAAATTCACACACAGGGACCGAACCCAACTCTCTGTGAAGACAGAGTACGATCAATCCAATAAACCATTCCACGATAGAATCACCCGAAAAATACATAATAGACTAAAATTTTCAAACAAACTAAGCGCCCCTCCAACCATTGAAAGTAACAATCCGAACCAAGGTGATACCTCGTTCCAATCACTGAAGTGACAACAGACACTACACCTATACAGGACCAAAAGGGGATCTAACCCTGGAAGAGGGGAAGAGTCCTCTGAACGCTTTCACATGTGAGCCTCGGAGCTCGGCTAAGATAGTCCGCATCCGTCGTACCCGGTCCCCTTGATATGAACGAAATGTGAAGCATGATCTGCAGTTCATGCTACTCTGAGTCGGACGACTGACTTGCCGGATCCGGTCCATGCATGGATGAGGATGATGGTCGCTCTCACCTCCCAACTTCCGGCCGTACTTCTTCTTGGGCAGCCAGTGCGCTCCACATCTGCCTTGAGAGATTCAGCACCGTAGGGACGATAGTCCTAC
Organism: Conus ventricosus; assembly: GCA_018398815.1. Classification (NCBI taxonomy): domain Eukaryota; kingdom Metazoa; phylum Mollusca; class Gastropoda; order Neogastropoda; family Conidae; genus Conus; species Conus ventricosus. The sequence goes on along the minus strand of CM031621.1, from coordinate 50,187,597 downwards.
GCGGGACCGCCTTGGGTATCGATTCGCAGATTCTCCATTACGCAGTGTAGCGGTGACCGCGTACGGATGGAGGATTAATGGGTCCTCCCAGGTCGACCCCATTGCTGAATGGTCCCAAACCCGAGGCCTGGACCCGGGGAACATGCGTCAAGCGACCTTCGCGTTGTCCGTTGGCAGACATCGCAACAGGCGGCAGATGCCTAACTGTAGGTCCTCCTGGCACAAAGAAGTCTTGACTTACTCGCTCGAGAGTCGCTTCTTGGAGCCATATGACTGCATGGGGGAATCGTGGGCCCTGCCGGAGGAGAACAGATTCTCACAAGCTTTGGGGAAACAACCACAGTTGGCCCCAGATCTCCTGAGTGAAAACCCTAAAGAGGACCCCTTGTGGAGCTTGAGTCACTTGGCGTAGTCGGGCAGATGGCAGGACGACCTACCGTATGTCGCAGGCCGTTGGACTCCAAGTCCTGGCCTGAAGACGGATAATGCTCGCCGGATCGGGCTTTCCAGAACCTCGACAGCGATCGCTGACAGACCGGGACGCAAATTTCCCTTGTACCAGCTTCTTAGCTTGGCGCGTGTGGTGACACTCCAACACCCGCCTTACGGGCAAATCCGTAGACACGGGACTGACTGCGTCGTCTGCGAAGGTGATAGTATTCCTATGCTACGGAAATACAGAGGTCGCACCACCGCGATGGCCCATACTTCGCCACCGGAAGTAGGGGGTGGAGATAGAAACGAAGTACTGAAAGGACGGGTGGAGGTAAAACCAGCCTCCACCCCGCACACATCGTAACTGCGCGCCCCGCCGGGCCTTACGGGGAAAACTCAATCCATATCCACAAAGAACGTTGATGACCCGAATCCCTGATGGTGTCGACAAGGAGGAACCAACAACAGAGAGACAGACTGGGCAACTCAGATGCACCAGGAAGCTGGATGGGGAAACCCCGTTAGCGAGGCCCGAGGCGTGGGTAAGGACAGGCCCCACGACTACCCGCGGTTTAGACATCTTTCTCTGAGGCAGGACGACCCCAAGACAACCCCACCGCTCGGGGGCGCTGAACTCCCCGATGAACTGCCAGCCTTGTTCACCCGCTAGTAGTGTCGGCGCCTTATTGCCACTAAATCCTGTGGGCAGGCTTCCTCTCCGCTATACTGGGGCGAATGCCCATACAGGCCCCTGGAGCTTCAGCAAACACCTCAGCGGAAGTGAATCGCAGCGCGAACTCCTGAGGTGCTCCGTCTCGGCTCTCCGGTCCTCACCTCTGGGGAACAGTGTTGGTGAGCTGTTCACTGCGGCTCAGCTCCACCAGCTAACTTAGCCACCTGACGCCAGTACCCTAGCGTTTTGCGCACAGCTATCACCGCACTGCACGACTGTCTCGTTAATTTCTACTGGACCTGCACTATCCCTTGTCGTCTCTGGGGGTAAGGTGGAAACGCTTCCGAGAGCAACTGCAAGTCTTCCTCGACGCGCCATTCATTTTTAGAGTGCGGAACCACTCCTTGCTAGGCACCTGATTAATCAGAGACGAACAAAAGGTCCATGCCTATTTGTTCCTCAGACAATGGTATCGAACTAGGCACCTTGTCAAATGCTCTAGGAACATATCAATGTCCACACTAGGTCTGAACTCTGGGAAGCTATAACAAAGGGCCTCTAACCTCTATCACCGCCTGGTGATTAACCCCTGACTAACAGATGCGGAGACCGCGAAAGAAGTTGTTCCCTCTCCTCCCTACGCAGAGCCTCCCATCCTGTCTAGTTCTTCTACGGAGGTCAGCCTCCCTCCCTGGCAGAGCAGCCTATTTCCCTACGTGGGCTGCCTCTTCCCTACGCTGAGCCTCCTGTCGGGCAGCTTTTCCTTACGAAGGGCTCCTGTGGGCAGCCTCTTCTCTGCGCAGCCTAGGCTCTTCCTATTGAGACTTCTGTCTGTCAGATCTCCTCTCTGCGCAGAGCCTCCATCCTATCCAATCTTCCTCCGCCGGGCTTCTGCCTGGAAGCATCCTCCCGTCGCTGCTGCTCTAGAAAACATCAGAAGAGGAGATGTACCAGGAAGGATTCACCACTCCGACACGGGAGGATGACGTCTGACCGTCCCCTGGGTTCGACCTTCCAATGAGAAGTCCCCCGGGGCATATCCTTACGAGGGAAGCAGATGGGGGCTTGTTTCTGCGCACTCAACTGAAGCCACAGTTTGCTTCGTTTATACTCTGAGCTACGAGCGGAAGAGCCATTCCGGGGTCTCAGCAGGGGAACATCCCCTAGCGCAAGAAGCAGTTGCAAGATACTCGCTGGACACCGTACAGCACTGGATAAGTAGGAAGTAACGTAGTCGAAAGTTACTGGTCCTAATAGTAGGGGACTACAGTACCCTTTGAATACCTTCTTCTTCGCCGCCCCGCGTCGCCATACCACCAGCACGGACTTATCCCTGCACCTCTCTCTACGTTACACATACAGGGGAAAGACCAAATTCCTCTTGAAAAAACAAATCTTTTAGGGGTGTGTGTAAATGTGTGTTATTGTGTGTGTATTTGCGTAGTGTGCGGACAAGTTCCGGTGCTCCACTCTGGCAACACCGCGTCTAACAACAGAGCAAACAGTGCGGTGGGGGGGCTCCCCGAAAACAAAAAAAAAAAAAAAATATTGTCCGGCTGCACCACTCTGGCAACCGCGCTCCAAAGCCACGCGCAACAGTTGCGGCTGGGGCTGCGGCAACACAACAGGCAGACGGCATCGGCGAGGAAACCCCCCCCAAAAAACTGACACTACCGTCCGATACACCCCCTGTACTCCAAGACCGGTAGAAAAAAAACAAAAAACTTGGCTAAATACAAAACCAGGAATGGGAAGACTGAGCGGGCCAACCGAACGGCAAGATTACGGCCGTTACCTGCCGTGAGGTACCCGGGGAAGGAAAGGTCCTGGACGCGGTTGATTCCCCTCGGTCTACCTCGGACTCCGATTCACAGGCTGTTACCACAGGCCACAAAACGCCTCCTTCACGGCTCGAGACACCGCCCCCCCCCGAACACCACCCCGACAAATGCCTAAACATCTCCAAAACAGAAAAACTAAACAGGTACTCCGCGAAACGAGTGAGACAGCCAGGAGCTTCAAACCGGACGAGCCCCCACAATTGTCACGACCTGACCCCTGCGAGGTCTGCCCTGACGGATCGGTATCGCTGGGAGTGAATGGACTGGCTTGACCTCGCACGCCTGCAAGAGCCCACACGAGAAAGATTCGATACAACACCCTATTTATTCACACCAGCAAAATAAGCATTCCAACACACAAACATGCACAATCACAATCAAGCACCTCCAACGCACACACATGCACAATCACAACCCTCAAGCACTCCAACACCCAAAACTGCACGATTATCAAATCAACATTTCACCATACGACGTACAACATCACAATACAGCATTCCAGCACATTGAATATACACAATTATAAAGAAACCTTTCCAGCTCGATCCTTCTCACACCATGGAGTGGTCACACCCTGCTCTGTCAAGTCTACTGGGAGCCACCCTGTCGCAATCGGTGTCCGAAACCGGGTCGGTTTCTTGAAGGGAGTCGTCAAGCCGACACCCTCGACACACAGCATGCAAAGTGAAGAGCGCGTCCGGAGGGGGGGGGGGGGGGGGGGCACGTTGCGTTGTTTATGGAGGTCTGGACAGGGGGCAGGGCGGCACGTCAAGCCGGCGGCTCCTTACCAGTCCGCGGTCCCGGCAGAGCGTGGCCTGACCAGCGCCGTGGCACCATCCAGTCTGCGGTCCCAGCCAGAGCTGGCCTCAACCAGCACGTGGCACCATCACGTCCGCGGGTCCAGCCGAGCGTGGCCCTCACCAGCAGTAGCACCATCCAGTCCCGGTCCATCCCAGCGCTGCTGGCCTCAACCAGCCCGTGGCACCATCCAGTCGGACTCCGGTGAAGCCCGGGAGGGGGGGGGGAAAACGTAGCTGGGCGGAGAAGAAAGGGAGGGAAGGAAGAAGGAAGGAGGAAGGGTACTGGAACCGTCTTGTCAGTACAAGACTGCCATGCTGTTAAATCTTAACAGCCACTCGCCATGGATGGGCGAGGGGAGTCTACTAAATGCACCATAATCCAGCTCAACCAGACCTGAGGCTAACACAGTAAAACCCTTCGAATCAGAAATGTTCATTAGGGTCTTTCACCCGCTCAGGCTAAAGGCACACTGCATCCTTAATTCCACAGGATATAAAACAAAAATGAATTAATCTTCACCCTTCTCTCACTTCAGTTTAACATTTGCCTTTCTTAGGAAATAACAACACAGCGACCATCGCTTTATAATGCCACCACATTTGCAAATAATAATTCATGGCATAATTGTCACATTTTATAGCCACATTTCAAATAACACAATCTCCAACCACGCATCCGAACGACAAATCATGCGTACGCACGCTCGTGAACATAAAACTCGTTCTCCTTGCACACACAAACAGACGGTGGCCGAAGGATAAGAGTCCGGCGAATGTGACAGGGGCGGACGAGCGAGACCAAGCAAGTTCCAACCCTGAATCACCAGGTTCTCTCCCATCCCCACCGACTACCGCATCACCAGATGCATAAACAGGAGAAAGAATTTTGGAAATAATTTAGAATGGCCAGGTTAAAGATTGAATTAACCAGAAAAAAAAGGTCTCCCACAATATTTCTCTTACAATTTCGAAAACAAAAGAAAATTGCGCAAAAGAGAAGACTAACCCGGCTAACAACACAAACCAAAACAAACAAACCACGAAACTGATGCTTACCAGCTACCCGTGGGTGACCCAGAAGAGGCGGGTCAAACGACTCTCTCTGCCTCTGTCCAGTCGAAGGACAGAGGCACAGGTGCGGAAAAAGAAGAAGTGATGTCCTCTCCTACAGGCTGACTGTAGGAATTGAAGATACCGACTGTACCCTCGATGATACGGTGAAGAACCAAGACCGGAGCAGGCGCTCCAGAGACATCTTCCGCTCGAGTGAAGAGCTAACCTCCCTCAGCGATGGCGGCCAACATGCCACCTACGTCACAGAGTGAGCATACCTCAAACTAAAAGAAATGAAGCACGTGCGACAGGTAAAAAGACAGGCGAGAGGCCGATAGACAGCCAGTACAAGAAAAAGATACACACCACCTGTGAACCTGCAGGATGAATAGCACGGGCAGTGGAATTAGAGAGAGAGAGAGAGAAAGCAAACCGAAGTTGAGCTGAACTACACCAAAGTGCAACCGCACCACAAGCCACATTAAGGGACGGATACACGACAACAGCAACGACAATAAACAAATGAATAATTCCGCCACCCTAGATGGGTCAAACGTCGTAGGCCTCGTGACAAACTCGTGACACTCACAATACCACCTCCCACATGGTAACCCTCCCCCCTTCTCCCCCCCCCTTCCACCCTCCCCGCCCCTTCGCCGCCTCCTCCCCCCAAGTGTTTCCTCTCTCTCTCTCTCTCTCTCTCTCTCTCTCTCTCTTCTCTCTCTGTGAACTCTTAATCTCAGTCTTCCTCCCTCTCTTTGTGTGTGTATAGATCTATATGCGCGTATGTGAGTGTGCATGTCCGTGTGGTTTTGTAAGTGTGCGTGTGTGTGTGCTTGTCCGTGTGTTTCTATAAGTGTGCGTGTGTGTGCGTACGTGCGTGTGCATGTGTGCATATGTGTGTCTTATGTATGTGCGGGTTTCTGTGTGTTGTATGTGCGTGCTTTGTGTGCGATGATTGCATGCATGTGCATGTGTTTGTGCGTGCGTGCGTATGTGTGTGTGTGTGTGTGTGTGTGTGTGTGTGTGTGTGTGTGTGTGTGTGTGTGTGTGTGTGTGTGTGTGTGTAGCCAATGTGTGTATATATGAATGCATATGTGCGACAGCACCAGTGCTTTGTGTATGTGCACACACGCATGCCCACACGTGCATACATCCAAACACACACACACACACACACACACACACACACACACACACACACACACATAACAGATGTACAGACACTCGGACATACATACATACATACATACATACATACATACATACATACATATATACATACATACATACAATATACATACATACCCATACACACATACAGATAGGCATGGACACACACACACACACACACACACACACAAAACACACACACACACACACACACAAAGAGAGACAGACACATTCGTCTTATATCACACTTTGCAGAAAGGCGTCAAACTAAACAAAATACGAACACACATACACACCTGCATAAATCTTCAAGTAACAAAGGGGAAGGGGAGGTTGAGGGGGGGAGGGGTATGTTTGGAGAGGCGGGGGGGGGTCGGGTTTGGGACAAAAGAGGGGCACTGCTTTTCCTTTCCCCAAGCCGTCTGTCATCAGAGCGATCGACTGTCAGTCACTGCTCGTTAGAGGGAGAATTGCACGGACCTTGAAGTGTCCAAGCTGGGGTGTGGAATGTCCGCTTGTCTCACAACTCTGCCCCCTACATGGTAATAACAACCTCCCCTCCCTCCCTTCAATTCCCTTCTCCTTCTCCTCCTCCCCCTTCTCCCTCCCCTTCACACCCCCCTCTGAGGTGTTAACCCCCTCTCTCCCTCTCTCTCTCTCAGACACAAACACACCCGTGTGTGTGTGTGTGTGTGTGTGTGTGTGTGTGTGTGTGTGTGTGTGTGTGTGTGTGTGTGTGTGTCTGTCTGTCTGTCTGTCTGTCTGTGTGTATGTGTGTGTATGTGTGCGCGCACAAGCACGCATATACGCGCATGATTTCATAAACACATAAGCATGTCCACAGATGCACGGGTACAATTGCCATATCACTCCACAAGAAAAACATGACACACGAATCTATGCTCTCTCTCTCTCTCTCTCTCTCTCTCTCTCTCTCGCTCGCTCGCTCGCACACACACACATCTGTTCCGTAACCTATGTCTGTCTTCCTTTCTCACTGTGCACAAAGAGAAACGCATATTTTTTTTCGCTGATAATATTAAGGAAAATTTTGACAGAAACATACCCCGTATAGCAGGGAACTCTGTCCAGATACTCTGTCCAGACACTATGTGTGAATAGTCAGACATAATGAATAGACATAACAGTAGATTGATGTCTTATTTCTTCTGTGGTTGTAATATTTTGAATTCTAAATGACGCTTGAATTGACTGAAATACAAATATGCGTTTTCTTTTTGTGCATAGTATATATGTACCCATCTGCTTTTCTGCTTGCCCACATATCTGTATGTATGGACTCATCTAACGATCCATGACCTATCTACGCCAATCTTCTGCAGGTCGTTACATTTTGATTGGGCTTCCTAGACATGCTTTATAAGGGACTGGGAGCTGGTTTGTTTGCTACGTTTTGTCTTTGCTGTTGTTGTTGTTGTTGTTGTTGTTTTGTTTTGAGAACAAGGTGTCAACAAGCTCGTGATTGTTTATTCTTTTTCCCTCATCCAATGTCGTTCGTTACCTCCTCCTCTCTCTCTCTCTCTCCTCTCTCTCTCTCTCTCTCTCTCTCTCCTCTCTCTCTCTCTCTCTCACCTTCCCTTCTCTCTCTCTCTCCCTCCCTCTCCCCAATATCTCTCTCTATCCCTCTCTCTCTCTACTAACTCTCTTTCTCTCCCTCCCTCCCTCCATCTTCAACCATACTCTCTCTCTCTCCGACATCTCTTCCCCAACTCTCTCTCTTCTCTCTCTCTCTATCTCTCTCTATTCTCTCTCTCTCTCTCTCTCAGGTCTGCGTGCATTGAACGTTGTTATGCCACTACATGTCGTCACGGTCCTAGTGTCTTTCGCATTCTCTGTCCGTCTGAGATGGTTATAAAAAGACCGGTACTTACGCAAATACCTCGTTGCGTTAAAGTGAGATAGCGTGTGTCCATTCCTTGTAGGGTATATCCATGCTCGGAGACTCAGATCACACTTTCGTCAGGTCGGCGAGATATCACGAGAACCTGGTTTGTTTGTCTGAGCGTGTGTGTTTGTGGATGTGGTGTGTCGTGTGTGTACGTCTCCTTCGTCCAGTATCTGGTTTGCCCAACGCGAACCCAATCTGCGTTTGCAATCAGTTAAGTACAGGCCTACAGGTTCTCTTCAATGCTCCAGCAGGTAATTCTAGGGAATGATTTCGGTACCCCCCCCCCATCACGCCGTTTGGGAAATTGATTCTGAACGACTTTGTCTGCTTGGATTAGCCGGTTGTCGGTCGAGTCCCATGAAGCAGTGCTCCGTTTATATGAAAATATGGTCGCCGAGCGTTGTGTTGAACCGGTCACAGTTAGGAGGGATATCATTTCACTCACTTCCAGTAAACCACCCCCCCCCCCCCCCAAAAAAAAAAAAAAAAAAAAAACACACACCACACCAAAAAAAAACCTCTTCGTCAACAGACACGAGATTCACAGTTTGGTCGTTGTGGAGAAACATTCGAGACTGCTTTTATTTGTCGTGCTTCGGGAGCTTTGTCAGATAAATAAGTATTGACTGCTGGCGGCAGAAGGTTATATTACTGTGGAGGGGGGGTCGGCGGTGGGGGGAGGACGGGGTTATGTAGGGCTAATTTTTTTCATTACTCTCTAGTGCTTGTTTGAATGCTTGTTTTTTAGTTCTGTCTGTTTTTGTTTTTTCTTTCTTTCTTTTTTTTTCTTGTTTGTTTATTTCGTTGTTTGTGTCGCGGGTCCTAATATTGTTATTGCCTTATTGGTTACGTGCAATGGATACTTGCATATTAATAGATGTTCTTTCGTGGGGTTTTTTAACATGTGTTATGTATAGTGTTTGGGGTAGTCACGTTCTTTGGCTCGTGTCATGGGAGTGGGGGCTGGTGGGGAGGGGGCTGGGGTACTGGGACGGAGGGGGGGGGGGGGGCTTTTTTAAGGGTTGCGGGTATAATGGGTTGAGGCTAGACAGACGGACCAAGGGGTAAGGTTCAGGTGGGGGAGGGAGAAGAATGGATTGGCAAGTGGGTTGGGGAAGAGGGGAGTTAAAGCTACTGTGTGTGTGTGTGTGTGTGAGTGTTGTGTGATGGGTGTGTGTGTGCTGTGTGTGTGTGAAAGAGTAAAGGTGTGAAAGGAGGGTGGGGATGGATGGAGGGGGGGGGGGGGGTGGGTGCCGGTGTCTTTTCAGTGTGTAGATGTGGTTGTGTGTGCGTGTGTGTGTGTGTGTGTGTGTGTGTGTGTGTGTGGTGTGTGTGTTGAGTGTGTGTGTGTGTGTGGGTTTGTTTGTGTGTGTGTGTGTGTGTGTGTGTGTGTGTGTGTGTTCTGTTGTGTGTGTGTGTGCGTATTTGTGTGTTCCTTGTATGGGTGAGTGCGTATATGTGTGTTCGTGTTTGTATGTGTGTTTGTGTGTGCGCGTGTGTGCTGTGTGTGTTGTGTGTGTGTGTGGTGTGTGTGTGTGTGTGTGTGTGTTTGTGTGTGTGTGTGTGTGTGTGTTGCGAGCCGCGTGTGTGCGTGAGTGCTGGCGTGCGTGCGTGCCGTGAGTGCAGGACTGTGTGTGTGGAGTGTGTGTGGGTGGTCGTGCTTGAATGCGTGCGTGCGTGCGTGTGTCGTGTGTGTGTGTGTGTGTGGGTGTGTGTGTGTGTGTGTGTGTGTGTGTGTGATAGTGTGTTGGTGTGTGTGTGGTGGTGTGTGAGTGTGTTGTGGGAGGGCAGCTGCGCGCGCGCGTGCGAGAGAGCGCGCGCGCGGCAGGCCGGTCGTGTTTGTGTGTGTGTGTGTGTTGTGCGTGCAGTGCGTGCGTGTTTGCATGTGCAGATTGTGTATGTATGCGCGCGCACGCGTACGCACGCTCGCGCTCCTCACGGATGAGAGGATTACTTATCTGCAGGGCAGGTACTGTCGACTGCATACAATGAAAACATATCACCGGTTCACATGACATTCATGCACTGACAAAAAAGGTGCGTGTGGTCGTTAAGTGGCCGGCACCGTCAGAAGCCAGCAATGTGATCTGGGTCTCCCCATTCTTAAACCTCAAGGACCTCTTGCAGTGAGGACGGTGTCACGCCCGCTGACACCAAACCTAAATTTATTACTGTCCACTCCCCCCCCTCCCCCCAATTCAAATGAAAGATGTGCATTGTCAATTTCGCCCTTGAATGCTGTTCAATATTTCTTATAAAAAATAAAAATTAAATGAAGAATTATAATTAAATAAAATAAATAATTTATATTAAAAAAATTAAATTATTAAATAAAAATATATTTATATATTTCTCTGTTGTGTGTGTGTTGTGTGTGTGTGTGTGTGTGTGTGTGTGTGTTGTGTGTGGGTGTGTTGTGCGCGCGAGTCCGATCCAGCGGGGGACGATAGCCTTGGAGCAGGCTATACCACTAGATCTGCATTAGGGAGGGATTGCTCGTTGGTTGCTAATGCAGCGTTTTCATTTCTATAACATATTTTATTAATTCTTATGTTCACCATTTTCTGCACCTTAACTCCACACCCCCACCGCACACTTTTTTTTTTCTATAGTTTCTAAATCTTTGCATAGTTCAGTACTATAGTGATGGAAAGAAAATTTTTAGCCTGACACTTGTTTTCCCCCAATACGTTTATGTGAGGCATTACTTCATATAATGTGAAGTATTATGTTCCTGTTCAGTTCTCATTATTTATATATATTTATATAATAGAAGAAAATAATGCAAATACATGTATCTCTGAATCCCTTTGAATGGCTCGAAGATTTGGACTTTCTTAATACTTTTTTGTTGTTGTTGTTTGATGTCATGGGATCGTAGACCTCACATCAAGGCATGTGTAGCTCCTTCGCTGTAGTTAGTGATATGAATCATTTCCCCGTGCCACAAACTAAAGGAAAAATATTATGTGGCATTGGGGGGACTAAGGGTAGCGGGCCGTCCAAAATTAATTTGGTATGACTGTAATTCAAAGATGAAACAGAATGTGGTCATTGGGTGGTGTGGTGAAAGTGACCACTTAGTGATAGTTTTACAGGGCTGTTGGTATGTAAGGGGATGGTCATGTGTTTTGAACACGGAGTAATGCTATCACTAGGAGAAGGGAGGTAAGAGTTAGTTTTAAAACCAGCAGATGGCCCTAGATGACTAGCTCTGTTAAGGACGCGTGGTTCCTCTTTGCTGACCAGTCATTAACGGGTGAGTGTTTGATTGTGGGGGAAGGGAAAAGCTACTGGGGGGATATCTTAGAGAAAAGAGGGAAAGAATAGAATTCATAGGTTGAAAAATTTGGGAAGCAAGGTTACTTACAAGCATACTTTTTAGTGTTGCTGCCATTCCCATTTTAACTTCGCCATTCTCCATTAAACCTTTTACCCGTTGAGCGTTGTGTTGTAGATGGCCCATTTTGGATTGTGAGGAACACACTGGTAGTTCAGCCACCGGAGGTACTAATCCAGGGAGAGAGGAGTTGAAGCTCGTCGTTTCTCAAGAGACAGAAGTACTCAGAAGGGAAGTCGAGACGACGTTATATCCTGGTCAGGAGAATTCAAGGGGGCAGTATATTGTCTCCAGAGAGGACAGGGATTGAGAAAGCAAGGGAGCCTTTTTCTTGAGGAGGCTGAGTCATACATTGTGATGAAGGGAGTTTATGTTTCTCCTGGGTCGGTTTTTTTTTGAATAAACGGTATGTGATGGACTTTGCTTTTTAGAAGCGGAACTAGATTTTTTATCTCTCGGTATGTGAGGAGAGATACATGTGTGATGATTGATTTGTCTATACGATTGTGAGGAGAGATACTTGTGTGAAGATTTATTCGGTCTATCAGTGTGGAGAGAGACTATGTTGTAAAATCTTGTTTCAAGGGGTTGATGATTTAGTTTAATATTGTTTTCAATGAATGGTGAGGGAGAAGAAAAACATTCGGTTAGTGCGACCTTTTGGTTGTTTGGAAAGATTGCGTGAGAGTATGGAGTAAATGCTGTCATGGAATGCGGGTATGCATAGTGACAGTGTAGACAAGTGGTGACCCCGACTCCAAATTTCACCGGCGTAGCTGCCGTTTGTTTCCCCGGGAAAAAAAAAAAAAAATACAAAAGAAAGATTTTATATTGTGTCCCTTGGGGTTTAAAAAAAATGATTTTTAGTTGTACCCTAAAGGTTTGAGGAAGAGGAAAAAAAGGATTTCTATTTGTGCCCTATTGGGTTTGAGGGAATGGATAATAAAAAAGAAATTAGTTGATTAGTGATTGTGTTTTATATTTGCATTTGTTGTTGTTTTGCTATTTCTAGTGTGCACGCTTTAGGTGGTTGAGATTCTTTTGCGGTTGCTCTACATACGTTAGGTTTGTTTTTTTTGGTTGGCTTTTATTTTTGACCCCTTTTCCCCTTCACGCCAGGAACCGAATAGATCAACATCCTCTTGCTCGAACCATGGCTGCAAGGGGGGCAGGGCGTTGTGGGAGTTGTTGTCATTTCCCCTAGAAGATTAGAATTTTTGTCCCCGTTCCCAGGTCTGATAGCCCCAACATCTGCCGGGTTTTTAGCTGGGGAACATGGCGTTGGGGAGTAAATTGTCATTCCACTTCTGTATAAATTTCTATTTCTTTCGCTTGATAGTGTTGCTGTTCTGATTTTTCCCCTTGCCTAAGAGTGTGGGATCATCTTCTCCTCCGTCACGCTAATTGTGTTGGTGGTGTGGGTGTTGAAAGATCTGCCCAAATATAACTTCGTTTCTTTGGATCATTTTTTGTTTGGGGGGGGTGCGTGTTTTTTTGGAGTTTGGGTGGATTGGGAATGTTAGTGATTGTGTGTGGTGGTTGTTGCTAGTTATTAATGTTTGTGTGGTGTATTGTGGGCATGTGTGTTGTTTTTCCCCGTCTCGGTTTCTCGGGTGAATGTGAACTAGTGGTGACTGGTAGTGGGATTATGGGGGACTTGTACGGGTGTGTTACGAAGTGGAAGGGACGGGGTAGCCTGGGAAGTGCGTGTATCTCAAAGGTTTCTATAGATCTTAACATTCTCCTCATTTAAGCGACTTGTATTGGGGGAGGTAGTCATTGTCTGTCTGTGAGGTTAGTTTTCTGTTTGTCTGCGTTTCTTAACCGCTTGTTAATGGTTTGTGTGTCACTTTTGTTTGGTATTTTTTTTTATTTTTGGTTTAAGGCGGTTCTTTGTTTGGTTTAAGGCTGTGGATGTTGTATGTAAGATAGACTGACAATAAGAACATTTAAGAACATAACTTTTTAAGGTTATTTATTTTCAGAAAAAACTTTATTGTGTTTTATTCTTTTTCTTAGGGAATAACAGTTTTGCATTTAACTTCATTTTGTTTTTAAATTGCAATTTGATGCAGTTGGCATTTTTTTTTGGAAATATACATTCATTGGATTTAAATCATTACCCTGTTTTAGTAGAGCTGTTATTCTGTTTACACAGGAAATTGATTTCTTTTATTTGTATTATACTTTAATTTCATTTTTGTGAAATATACTGCGCATCTAATATATAGCTTATTTTTATTATTCTTTGAGATTGTTTTGTGTTGTCGTTTCATTATGGATGATTTTGATATTTAATTATGTTCATCTAGCGGAACGACTTGGGCGTAGTGAGGGAGGAAAAAACTTACCTACTATGTGGCAAACAAATTGCACAGATCGGGCAGACAGGCTAAGAGTGAGGGAAGAAAAATTAACTACGAGGGAAGCTGAAGAAAATAATAACTTCAGAGGGAGCTGAAGAAATATAACTACAGAGGGAAGAAAAATAAACTAAGAGGGAAGATGATGGAAAATAGACTACAGAGGGTAGCTGAAGAAAAAATAGATACAGAGGGAAGCTGAGAATATAGGATACAGTGGGAAGCTAAATCGGAGGAAAAATGATACAGAAGGGAATCTGAAAATTGAAGAAAAATGTTTACAGTGGGAGCTGAAGCTGTTGAACGTATATTTAAGTTGAGACAGTTAGAAATAGAGGCTGATGCTGTAATTAAAAAGAATACAGGCTTCAAGAGAACCTCCACCTGTTCAACCGTCGGTTCCGCAGCCATGCCTCCAACAAAAGCTGCATTTATCCAAAGTTAAAGCCTTGTGAGGAAAATACACGGGATATGTCATTGTTAGTTTTCTTTTCCAGTTTTGAAGTCACGCAACGTCTTGTGGGTTGGCCAAAGGAAAAGTGGACAGTGTATATTGCGTCGTTGTTGAATGGTTGCGCTTTGACACTGTACCACTCACTTGCAGGAAACAAAATTTAACTTGGGATCAGTTGAAAGAAGAACTCACTAAAGAAATTTCAATGTTCTGCTGATGATCGTTTTCACGCATCGTTTCCGTTATGTGCGCCCTAATAGGAGAATCGTTTCCGTCTTTTATGATCCGCATGAATGAGTCTTGTAGTATGTATCAGTTGGAATAGATTATCTAACGAACATGACTTTTCAGTCACTGCGAGATCTCCTTCTTAGAGAACTCACTTTTTCCAGAGCAGTGAGCAAATGATCTGGCACTTTCCTTATTGAAAGGCAATTTGAAAAACGTTGGTAGGAAATGTGTTCTGTATGGCTGTTCATATTGTGTCGCTAACCAGAAAGGGCGATGGCTAGGAAAGGAGACATTTTCCATCTTTGTGTCTCTTGCGTCATGTACTTTCCTTCAGGACATGGGAAGTTTCAGGAAAGGAAATCGTAGGGTCATTTTTGAGTCTCATGGAATTTTCCTATCCTTGGAACGCAAAGGATCTTTCCGCGGTTCGAGTGATCTTTCGTCAAATTCCAGTATCACGCCGGTCAGACCGATGCTTCTAAGAAACGTTCCGTGGTAGTGGTCAACGACCAATGACAACGCCTCTTCGTTGACCTTTTGGGCCAGTTAGTGGCAGAACAGAAAGTTCTCAAAATCAGTAAAATGCCGATCAGACAATGCGCTGTTTCTTTTGTGATGGCATGTCCATATGAAACAGTATTGCCCTGTAGACAGGGTGAGTAAAACAGCATTAGTTCCAATGATTAGCTGAAGAAGGCTTGGTTTTGACACTGATCAATATGTTGATGGGACCCTGGGTGTTAGAAACGAAGAAATCATTGGTTGCAGGCTTTCGGTTTTGCGAGTCAACTGGGTGAACCACTTGCTGGTTGTACGGAAATCTTTCGTGCTTCAGACCAGTTTCTCAACACTGTCATAGTGTGTGGTCATTTGGAGGCAAGATTGGTTAACGTTTCCGTCTGGCGAAAATTTCAGTCGATACACGTAACTACTCCGGTTTTCTTACGCCTGTGTTATTGATATCCCTGTCTGAGATTTGGATTGAGCAATTTGCAGGTGTCGCTACTAGTAGTACATTGGTGGTGTGGAGGATCGTTGTTCTTGTCTTGTGAGTGATAGATTCTATTGTCATAGAGCAAGGGAAAGGATACAAAAGCCGCATAAAAGTCTCAAAAACTGGATGAACTCCAGATACCCCAAGATGATTTAATGAAATGCAGGGAAATGACGAGACGCTGGACAGACAATTCATTTCTGTGCTAAACAGACTGTCACTGACGTACAAAAGGACATAACAACGTTCATACTGGATCTAACATTCTCTACAGGTGTGTACCTGGACAGGACAAACAGAAAGGTTGTGGTCCAAAACCTTAGTGAACTGTGCTGCACACGGCTCATGATGCATTGTTCGCTGGTCACTGTGGGATCAAAAGGCGTTTAAAGAGAGTTATTTGATTCTTTTTATTGGCCGGGTGTCACAAAGGATAGTACGTATATTACGGCCGCTCATGTGACATATGCCAAAAGACATCTCAGAAAGGTCGCGTCCCGTGTCACCTTTGCTCAATGCCTCTCATTTCCGTTTCCATTTTCACGGGTAGTAGCTATTGATCTGGTTGACCGCTTCCACTGTTTCTTGGGATATAGATATTTCTTGACTTTGGTGGATACATGCAACAAGGTATCAGAAGCGATTCCAATGAAGTAAATTGATACGTATACTGTCGCTGAAGCCTTTCTTGCATTTTTTTCCAGAGTGGGTCTTCTGACGAAATTCTCTCGGATCTTGTGGAAACGACAAGTATTTCTGATTCATGAAGAGAATGTACTGAATGTTGTTCTTTCTCTACCATTTCAACCACGCCTTATCATCCCAATCGAATGGCAGGGTTTGATAGTTTCATGGTGATCGTTGAAGTCCATGTGGAGAAAGGTTGACAAGGCAAGAGCCCCAGGTATGGGGTTCGTTGCATACCGGATTTGTTTTTGATAATGGGATATGCCGAAAGAAACGCTGGGCATTCTCTCCATTTGAGCTTCTTTTTGGACATCTACAAGGGGTCATTTGGATCTATTGATGACAACAATGGACGGAAAAAGACTGACATACAGACTGTTTAAAATGTTGACCTTTAACGTTTATGAAACTCCATATTTCGTTGAAGGATGCATGTGGCTTGCTCAACTTTTGCTGATAGGAAAAAGATGTGTAAAGGTCTTTGCAGACTGAAAGCATAGGCACGTTCTTTAGTATGTAGGGATAAAGTCCTTGTGTACTAAATGATGAACATAACAAGCTTCGTGATATGTGGCAGGTTCCTTTGCAGGTGGTCGAAAAACTTTCTGGAAGTAAATTATAAGATCAACTTGGCAATCACTGAGAAAGGTAGTTCATGTGTACATGTTGAAAGTAGTTTGTTGAACGTTTAAAATGTTGCCATCACTCCAGTCAGTTGAGTGGAATGTCCTATGTCAGTAAACTGATGTCAACATGTCAGACATTATCAGTGATGAATTTGTACCCGATGTAAAGTACAGGGACAGATCAAAGTTATGGAAACAGAAAATGGTAGGAGTGTCTATAATCGACCAGTGAGATGTTGTTGTACCCCTTCATATTCTGTCTATCATAGGTGAAACCTATGAGGTTGTTGGTTCCTGTCGAATGATTTGTCTACAGTCATACAGAACAGCTCAATGACTTTTTGTATGGCTTTCAGGATGTGTTGACGGAATACCCCAGGTACTGTATCTGGTATTGAAACACCATAGTATTCAGTTAACTTTGAAATACCAGTGCGAACAAGACAATACCCCTTCCCATTTGCAAACAAAGGAGTTGGTTGAGTGAGATTATCAATGTATTGCTGGATTTAAAGGTGATAGAACCTTCGACATCTCAGTAAAGTCTCCAGTTGTATTGTGGACAAACCTGATGTTCGGTTGCGTTTCTGAATCGCGTTTTAGAAAAGTATATTGAGATCACTGTGTTCGATGCGAGCCCTTCCCAGACCTTTGAAGAATTCTGTGTCTGCTCTCTGAGGGGAAATTATTTTGTAAAAGTATACTTGCCTTATGGAATTCAATTTACTGTTGAACCAGTGCATGTGAACTCAAAATGTCTTGGCAGATTTGTTGTCACGTGCATGAATATTCATGGAAAAATGTATCTGTTTATATGGAAATGACTATTCATGTTTTTTGTCTTTCTTAATGATTACGGTATTGTTCACTTTTTGACGGTGTTTGTTTGCTACTGACGATTTAATTCAAGTGGTTTTTATGCAGTTATTTGCTTATTGAAGTGGGACATCTGTTTGCAAGCAAACATCTACATTGTTGTGTTGTAATTCATATTTATTCTTGGTAAACAATGGAAATAATCATGTACTATTTATGTCTAAAAGTGGCTTGTGAAGTTGAATTTATTTGTTTGGGTGATGAGCAAATTAATCCTTTTTGAAAGGGATATATGCATGTTTTGAATTGTGCAATGAGACAAACCTATTGTTTTCATTTGTCAGTGTCAACATTGGAAAGCATGTGACTTTTCTTGGGGACTATAAAACAATACATGGGGGAATTAAAGGAAATTATGTTTTTAACCTATGTTTATTTTGTTTTACATGTCGATTGAGAAAATTTGCACTTGAAAGATTCTCATTTTCATGAGGGTTTTGATACATATGAAGTGAGACAAATTCAGGGAAAATGTGCTTTCAACATCTTAATGTAGGATAACTCTATTTGTGCTTTGAATTGTGATATCCCTTATTGTTTTATACATGTAATTTGTGGAAATGTATCTTGTGGAATATTGTGATCCAATTATGAATGTTTTTTTTTAAATGATTTAAAGTTTGAATATGCTATTTTATGGATGGAGCATGGTGATTGATTCTTTTAGTTGATTAATTAATTTGGTGAATATGTGCGTTGGGTTACACATTTTGAGATTCTTGGCTGAAGTTGTGGTTAAGTGAAGTTGTATAGTCTTTAAAAAATTTTTGGGAGAAAATTTTTACATCCACCCAGGATGGGGGGTTGTCTTGTGACGTAGCCTCTAATTAAGGCATTGTGAAGATCCATAGATGTAGTAGTGATATGAATCATTTCAACGTTGCCACAACTAAAGGATGAAGATTCATGTGGCTTGACTAGTTGTAGCGGGCGTTCCCAAAAATTATTGTGAGTATGACTCATTCAAGAAAACGAATGTGGTCATTGGGCGGTGGGATGAATAGTAGTTTGGACCAAATGTGTGATAGTTTTACATGGGATGGTATGGGTAAGGGGCGGGTCATGTGTTTTGTTCACTGAGTTTGCAACTCATAGGAGAAAGGAGGATAGAGTTAGTTTTAACCCAGCGTGGCATAGAGTCTAGAACCTGTCAGTGCCAGGTGGTTCCTCTTTGCTGACCAAGTCATTACAAGGTGAGTGGATTGCTTGTGGGGGAAAGCATACAGGGGGAATAATACCTTAAGAAAAGTGAAAGAATGAAATTCATTTGTTGATTTTGGAAGCAGGGTTTTTACTTACACGAAACCTTATTCGTGTTTCGCCTTCACCCTTTTACCTTCGCCCGTCACCCCTTCACCTTTCACACCGTGAGGTGGTTGTTAAAGATGGCCATGGTGTGAGGAAACACACTGGTAGTTCAGCCCCGCATGGTAAAAATCAAGGGAGAGGAGTTGTAGCTTCGTCGTTTCTCAGAGACTGAACGAGAACTCCTGGATGGGAAGTCGAGACTCGTATCTCCAGGTAAGGAGAATTGCGGAGGGGGCAGTATTTGTCTCGGCGTGACTGGGTATTGAGAAGCAGGGGAGATTTTTCTTGAGGTGGCAGGTCATCAGTGATTAGGGTGTTATGTATTCTCCTGGTTCGGATTTTTTTGAATAACGGAATGTGAAGGCCATAGTTTATGATGCGGAACTTGACTATTTTTCTTATACGGTGTGAGGAGAGATACATGTGTGCAGATTTATTTGTTCTCATCCAGTGTGGAGAGAGATTACAGTTGTAAACTCTGTGTACAAGATGGTTGTGGATTTTGTAAATTGTTTTCCTGAAGGAGAGGGGCGGGGATGAAGAAAAAACATCGGTTGTGCGCTCTTTCTGAGTTGTTGGAAAGATTGCGTAGTGCGTATGGAGTAAATGCTGTAATGTTGAATGCGGGTATGCATAAGTGACAGTGTGACTGTTTGTTAGTTTGTTTTATTGATTGTCGTAATGCGCACCCAGACCGCCACTCAAAACGATAAAAATTGCCATTTTTCGTTTCTTTCAGGTTGAAATTGTAAAACCGTTCTTTATGTCTACGTGCCCATCTTCAGTCAAAAAATAACGTTTTCAAAGGTATCATTAACTATCAAATACGAATGTCTAAGCCTTTCTGTGTGTTGTAGGTGAGGGCACACAACAAACGAAGTCCTAAGCTTTCTGTGTGATGTAGGTGAGGCGTACACACACAAACGAGTCTATGCCTATGAAGCTGTGTGATGTAGGTGAGGGCACACACTACAAAACGAAGTCTAAGACCTTCTGTGTGATGTAGGTGAGGGCACACACACTAACGTAGTCTATGCCTTTCTGTGTGATGTAGGTGTGGGGCCCTCACTCACAAACGAAAATAGTCTTCGCCTTTTAAGTGTGGTGTAGGTGAGGGCACACACACAAACGAAGTCTAAGCCTTTCTGTGTTGGTGTAGGTGAGGGCTCGCACCCTACATGATTTGAACCAGTCATGCAAGATGTAAGGGTGTGTTTGTACCCACACTATACAGAAACGGTTTTGTGTCGTTGACTGAGTGATTGTTTTGTCAGGGTGGGGCGTGGGGGTGGGGGTGGGGGGGTTAAAAGATTGCGTGGGTATGTGCACATCTACCTTATTCTTTAATAAAAAAAAAAAAAACGATTTGTCGCTGAGTCGCACTTGTAATACAAGGCATTGAGTGTAGGTACATTAATAATAATAATAATAATAATAATATTAATTATAATGATTACTTATTATAGGCTATTCTCGGTAGAGGCCAAGCTCGAAGCGCTTTACAATCAAAAACTAGGTTTACCTAACGGGCTGCCTACCTGGGGTTCTAGGGCCGATGATGAGCTGCCAGCTGGCGCTTCATTCAGTCGTTTCCGTGTCATCCAATTCAGTTCGTTCACAATATCGATCACTATTGTTTCCTTTCTTCATTCATCTTTCCATTGCTCACGCTGGGTGCTTGCTATGGGTAACTGTTCATCCTTACCATTCGGCCAAACTAGCCTACTCTTCCGAAGTTGGTTGATGGGAATGTCCTGTGTGTGCAAGATGTTATGCATGCGTTCCACACGGGATAATCGGTTTTAGTCTCATTCGTAGGTCTGTATGGGAAATGGAGTCTGAACCAATGTTGTTAACTCCGAGGGGAAAAATCCCCTGTACGAAAGCCCCGGCGGAGGTTTCGAACCCGCAACCCAGGATCACCAAGTTGCGAGGTAAGGCGCTTACCATGCTGA
>CM031621.1:50159379-50161879 GCA_018398815.1 Conus ventricosus | reverse complement strand
AGCCTGGGATCCAATGAGCCGGGGGAACATCGGCATGCTCCCAAAGCAATACACTCTTTACAATCAATCAATTCCTATGCCACCGATATAATCAATTCTAAAGAATTAAAACACAAAGAAATAGCCACTAAGCCACCTGTTTCACCAGTAGCACCCTGGGAGCATATTAAACCTGCTTTTGATATTGATGATACAAATTTAAACAAAAATCAATCTCCAAATATCTTAAAAAATTTAGAAAACATAAGCATGAAAACAAGTATACTGATTATATCAAGATTTAACACAGACGGCTCTGTAATGGAAAATGGCAGTGCAGGATCAGCATTTTTTATTCCTTCCTTGAAAACATTAAAACGTTATAATATTGGCAGACATTATTCCATTTTCAGTGCTGAACTAATAGCCATTTTAAGGGCGTTACATCACATTCAAGAGTTACCTTTAAATGCATGCAAAATATTATTTTGTGTGGATTCAAAATCAGCATTATATGCCATCAAAGGTCAAACTACCAAGGCACGGGTTGAAATGACACAGGAAATCAAGCACTTAATACATCACTTAGCAAGCAAAGATATCAGTGTTACTTTTTATTGGATTCCATCTCACTGTAGAATTGTCTTTAATGAACAGGAGATCAAGCAGCCAAGAGTGCAGCACGCAATGCTGCAGGGACAATTAAACTTAATGTTAAGCTAGATCTACATGAATATTAATAAATACTTTGACAAGTTAGCAAAGGATAATTTTGTTGACAAGTTGAAGACCTTAGATATACAATATTCACATAATTGTGTAAAAGCTTGTGACACACTGCATTCGGATATAATAATTATAGAGTTTAAGTCAAATCAAATCCAGATACAATTACGTCTTTGATGTTTAAGATTCGTCTAAATGCTCTCAAAACAAAATTTTGTAAAGATATTATTTGTGTTTGTGGGAGTCAAATTTCTACGAATCATCTGCTTCTGCACTGTCCTGCCATCAAAGCTCAAATGCTCAAAAATGGAGGCACAGTGTTCAACCTTCGAGATTCGATAACATTACAGAAAATAGTTAATGACCTTGATCTTCTTAAGTTGTTTTCAGAAACTTTGCGTTCTAGTTCTGTTGGTATTTTTCTTTGATAGTTGCTGGTAATGTTGAGATCAGTTGTGTTTGTAGAATTCAAAAACTTAAGTATGGCATTGATGTTAATTTACTCAAAAACACTCAACACTATAAAAGATTCTCTCACATGCATATATTTCCTTTTTAGTCTAATGTCACTTGAGGGTGAAGAGACGTTAATTAAAGTACTACTACACACAACACACACACACCGAGAGAGGAGAGAGAGAGGAGAGAGAGACGAGAGAGAGAGAGAGATGACCCAACGAACACTCACGGCGTTTTTGAGCATGTCAAAAATCGATTTCTGTGTATGCATGGTCTAAGACTAATATTATAACCAAAATAAAAAAAAGAAAAGAAAAGAAAGGAAAGAAAGAAAGAAAAAAAGTGCAACTTTTCCAAACAACGGATATTCACGCGCCAACCGTCACCCCAGCATCAGATTCCATTCTTCTGCCGAGTGTCGAAGTTCTTCATATACGGACCCCCCCCCCACCCCCCCCCCCCCCCCCCCCCCCTCCTTCCCTCCCTCCCCATCCGGTCCCCTTCCTGCCCACCGCCCTTCCATAAGCTTCTTGAGTGTTTCCGTTGACGTCAGCAAGTGACGTCACCGGATATCCGTTCGGAGGTTAATTTGTGAGAGATCAAGAAAACTGCCCGTGCGATTCATCTTTACATCCCTGTCCCTCAGACTCTTCTCTCTCTCTCTCTCTCTTCTCTCTCTCTTCTCTCCTCTCTCTCTCTCTCTCACACACACACACACACACACACACACACACACACACACACACACACACACGCACACAGAGTTCTCTCTCTCTCTCTTCTCTCTCTCTCTCTCTTCTCTCTCCTCTCTCTGTCTCCACACACACACACACACACACACACACACACACACACACAACAGAGTTTTCTCTCTCTCTCTCTCTCTCCTCTCTCTCTCTCTCTCTCTCTCTCTCTGTCTCACACACACACACAACACACACACACACACACACAATACCATTTTATTAATCGTGTGTGTCTGTGTCCGTGAGTGTGACCTCTCTTGCTCTCCTATGATCGTCATGAACAACATGCGAAGGGCGGTGAGGGGGAGCAGGGGGTGAGGGGTGGGGGTGGGGGGGGGTAGTGTCCGAGCATTGAACTCCTACAGATCTTGTTTACTTTATTTGTATCTGATCCCGTGACTTGTTTATCTGTCTCTTCTTCAGCTTTGTTCCTTAATTTGTTTTCTCCATTTCCTGTTTGTTTATTGACCTCTTGTTTGTTTGTTTTTTAAAAAAGCTTAAGATAAAAAAAGCCTGTGTTTGGTTCTCTGTTTCTCTTGGAAATAAAGATTATCATCTCATCATCATCATTCTCTCATCTCTCTCTCTCT
>CM031621.1:50145081-50152581 GCA_018398815.1 Conus ventricosus | reverse complement strand
GGATACTAAAGCACTTTTATGTCTTGCAAACTCACTTGTTCGATCTCGTTTAATGTATGCCAAGAAGTTTTCTTTAATGCCCCCAAGCACCTATTATCCAAACTTCAAAGCATAGACTGCAAAGCTGTTAAACTGGCACTTGGGGTACCAATACATGCTTCCAATCTAGGATCCTATAACGAAGCGGGTGTTCTTCCTCTAGATGACAATAGGAAAAATTCTTGCGCTAAATTTATAGTAAAGTCTTTTGCTTTTGATACATTTTGTAAGGAAGAAATTAGATCAGATTCCGCGAAAGATTTTGCTAAAAGAGCTAAAGCAATAGGGGGGTACCCGATGTTCCCCAGCTCATTGGATCCCAGGCTCATTGGATCCCAGGCTCATTGGATCCCAGGCTCATTGGTCTCTCCGCGGAAGCAACAACCAAACTGACCAGTGGTCAAGCAATGGTCAAAGTGACCAGTGGTCAAGCGATAGCCAAACTGACCAGTGGTCAAGCAACAACCAAACTGACCAGTGGTCAAGTGGTCAGCTATCGCTTGACCACTGGTCAGTTAGGGTTAGGGTTAGGGTTAGGGTTAGGGTTTGGTAGGGTTAGGGTTGTTGACATAGAGGGTACCTACCGAAACTCCCACTGGCATACGTGGATCCAATGAGCCTGGGATCCAATGAGCCTGGTATCCAATGAGCCGGGGGAAACATCGGCATGCTCCCAAAGCAATACACTTTTTACAATAAATCAATTCCTATGCCACCGTATAATCAATTCTAAAGAATTAAACACAAAGAAATAGCCACTAAGCCACCTGTTCACCAGTAGCACCCTGGGAGCATATTAAACCTCTTTTGGGATTTTGATGAAAACAAATTTAAACAAAAATCAATCTCCAAATATCTTAAAAAATTTAGAAAACTAAGCATTGAAAACAAGTATACTGATTATATCAAGATTTACACAGACGGCTCTGTAAGGGAAAATGGCAGTGAAAGGATCAGCATTTTTTATTCCTTCCTTGAAAACATTAAAACGTTATAAATTGGCAGACATTATTCATTTTCAGTGCTGAAATAATAGCCTTTTAAGGGCGTTACATCACATCAAGAGTTACCCTTTTAAAAGAAAGCAAAATATTATTTTGTGTGGATTCAAAAAACAGCATATATGCCATCAAAGGTCAAAATACCAAGGCACGGGTTGAAATGACACAGGAAATCAAGCACTTAATACATCACTTAGCAAGCAAAGATATCAGTGTTACTTTTTATTGGATTCCATCTCACTGTATAATTGTCTTTAATGAACAGGTAGATCAAGCAGCCAAGAGTGCAGCACGCAATGCTGCAGGGACAATTAAACTTAATGTTAAGCTAGATCTACATGAATATTATAAATACTTTGACAAGTTAGCAAAGGATAATTTTGTTGACAAGTTGAAGACCTTAGATATACAATATTCACATAATGTGTAAAAGCTTGTGACACACTGCATCGGATATAATAATTAAGAGTTTAAGTCAAATCATAATCCAGATCAATTACGTCTTTGATGTTTAAGATTCGTCTAAATGCTCTCAAAACAAAATTTTGTAAAGATATTATTTGTGTTTGTGGAGTCAAATTTCTACGAATCATCTGCTTCTGCACTGTCCTGCCATCAAAGCTCAATGCTCAAAATGGAGGCACAGTGTTCAACCTTCGAGATTCGATAACATTACAGAAAATAGTTAATGACCTTGATCTTCTTAAGTTGTTTTCAGAAACTTTGCGTTCTAGTTCTGTTGGTATTTTTCTTTGATAGTTGCTGGTAATGTTGAGATCAGTTGTGTTTGTAGAATTCAAAACTTAAGTATGGCATTGATGTTAATTTACTCAAAAACACTCAACACTTAAAAGATTCTCTCACATGCATATATTTCCTTTTTTAGTCTAATGTCACTTGAGGGTGAAGAGACGTTAAATTAAAGTACTACTACACACACACACACACACACGAGAGAGAGAGAGAGAGAGAGATGAGAGAGAGAGAGAGAGAGAGATGACCCAACGAACACATCACGGCGTTTTGAGCATGTCAAAAATCGATCTGTGTATGCATGGTCTAAGACTATATTATAACCAAAATAAAAAAAGAAAGAAAAGAAAGGAAAGAAAGAAAGAAAAAAAGTGCAACTTTTCCAAACAACGGATATTCACGCGCCAACCGTCACCCCAGCATCAGATTCCATTCTTCTGCCGAGTGTCGAAGTTCTTCATTAACGGACCCCCCCCCCCCCCCCCCCCCCCTCCCCCTTCCTCCCTCCCCATCCGTCCCCTTCCTGCCCACCGCCCTTCCATAAGCTTCTGAGTGTTTCCGTGACGTCAGCAAGTGACGTCACCGGATATCCGTTCGGAGGTTAATTTGTGAGAGATCAAGAACTGCCCGTGCGATTCATCTTACATCCCTGTCCCTCAGACTCTCCTCCTCTCTCTCTCTCTCTCTCTCTCTCTCTCTCTCTCTCTCTCTCTCTCTCTCTCACACACACACACACACACTACACACACACACACACACACACACACACACAACGCACACAGAGTTCATCTCTCTCTCTCCTCTCTCTCTCCTCTCTCTCTCTCTCTCTCTCTCTCTGTCTCACACACACACACACACCACACACACACACACACCACACACACACAGAGTTTTCTCTCTCTCTCTCTCTCTCTCTCTCCTCTCTCTCTCTCTCTCTCTCTCTGTCTCAACACACACACACACACACACACACACACACATACCATTTTATTAATCGTGTTGTGTCTGTGTCCGTGAGTGTGACCTCTCTTGCTCTCCTATGATCGTCATGAACAACATGCGAAGGGCGGTGAGGGGGACAGGGGGAGGGGTGGGGGTGGGGGGGGTAGTGTCCGAGCATTGACTCCTACAGATCTGTTTACTTTATTTGTATCTGATCCCGTGACTTGTTTACTGTCTCTTCTTCAGCTTTGTTCCTTAATTTGGTGTTCCTCCATTTCCTGTTTGTTATTGACTCTTGTTTGTTGTTTTTTAAAAAAGCTTAAGATAAAAAAAGCCTGTGTTTGGTTCTCTGTTTCTCTTGGAATATAAAGATTATCATCATCATCATCATCATCATCATCTCTCTCTCTCTCCTCTCTCTCTCTCTCTCTCTCTCTCTCTCTCTCTCTCTCTCTCTCTCTCTCTCCCTCTCTCTCGTTCGTTTTCTATGCCATGAGAACAAAGACCGAGGTTTCTAGAAAGCAAGGCTTTACATTAGATACTAAGACGATCGGACGGTGAAATCTGACTCCAAAAAAGACCACATAAGCTGATGCGATCGGTGCCATTTATCATTTCATGTTCTCATTGTTTAATATTTGATATTTGATGTTCTTGTGATTTGTGCAAATCTTGATAAATGGTTCTTTTCCTTGGTCCCCCCCCCCCCCCCCCCCCCCCCGCCCAATTGCCCCTTATTTTTCTTCTCAATGTTATGTGCTCATGGCTAAAAACATCAAATCATTGTCATCTCTCTCTCTCTCTCTCTCTCTCTCTCTCTCCTCTCTCTCTCTCTCTCTCTCTCTCTCTTCTCTCTCTCTCTCAGTCTCTTTTCTCTCTCTCTCTCTCTCTCTCTCTCTCTTCCATCCATCCATCCATCCTCCGCACTTTTTGTGTCTTGTATCCCTCTCCTCTCTCTCTCTCCTCATCTCTCCTCGCTCTCTCTCTCTCTCTCCTCTCTCTCCTCTCTCTCTCTCTCTCTCTCTATCTATCTATCTATCTATCTATCCTCTATCCCATCTATCCATCCATCCATCTGTCTATCTATCTATCTTCACTGTTTGTGCCTTGAATCATCGCTGTGTATGCATCTATCCATTTATCCATCTAACGATCTAATTATCTATCTATTTGTGTATCTATCTGTCCATCTATCAATTTATCAATCAGTCAATCAATCAGTCAGTCAGTCAATCAATCAATCAATCAATCAATCAATCAATCAATCAATCAATCAATCAATCAATCAATCAATCAATCAATCAATCAATCAATTAGTCTGTCTGTCTGTCTGTCTGTCTTTGATTCCGATCCAGCGGACGAAAGGCCTCGGGAGCAGGTGGTCTGAATGATTCTGTCTTCAAGATCAGGGGCGGATCCAGGGGGAGGGGGGGTTACAGGGGTTCCGGAACCCACCCCCAGCCCCTAAAAAAATTTAAAAAAATAAAAATAAAAAAATAAAACAAACAAACAACCAAACAAACGCTCAGCGGTCGGTACATGCACGGAACATGGAAGTGCAAAACGTCCAGTGCCTGTGGTACGAAACACCCATGTGCTTATTCGATGGGACATAACTCTGCGCGCGCATGAGTGACGTTTCCCGCACGCGTTTCAAGCAGTGTTTGAATTTGAGTTTTTATTCTGGCGGATTTCAGCTACCGTTGAGCAACCATGCCCAAGCGAAAACCTTTAATAGCTGCAGATGCTGCTGGGGTGAAGAAGCTTCAGTGCGGGTTTTTTTTTTTTTCAGCAACAATTTCGACTGGTTTTGTGCTTTTTGTTTTTGATACACAGATTCAGAATGATAATTGTGCGTAAATTGAATGGACGAAATCTGATTTTCGAGACATGCTTTCCAACAATTTGAACAAGATAGCCAAAGTTTAGTGAACGTAAGATCGCACGGGGCCAGTCCGACCTGGTGTGTTGACTGAAAACGGATAACTGTCGACCCCCGGCACCTGCTAAACGAACAGATTGTGTTTTACCGGTATTTTTTTTATGAGGAATGATTTTTTTGTAGACCCCAAATGTTTTTTTTTTTAATCGGCATATTTACTGGGGAAAACAATGCGAGTCAAAACCAAGAAAAGATAACTCCATGTTTAGTACGAAAAGATCGCACATTGTCAGTCTGAGCTGTTCTGTTTGGCTGAAATTAACTTAACTATCGACCCCCAGCATCAAATAGACAAAAACATTGTATTTCATAGGTATTTTCCTAAGAAATGATTTTTTTGGTGAACCCCAATATGTTTTATAATCAGCATATTTACTGACAAAGCATTACGAGTCAAAACCAAGAAAAGATAACTCCATTCATGTTTACTGTGTGTTGATTTTATTTTTCTGACTTTTGTTAGACTTGGCGAGCAATTTGGATGCACGAGCGTGTACATGCACGAGCGTGTAACTACATTAAAGGCTAGACCTCTCATATTGGTAGATTATGTTTTGAACGCGGCCAGGCAAGCGTAATACAGGGCATTATCAGTCCACACATACTGACTGCATATTTGGTTAAAAGTAACTAATAATGTAATACGCGTGTAACAGATGGTTTGGAGATCAGTCAAGATTGCCCGCCACAAGAACAGACCTATGAAGGCGATGAAGCAGCTGGATATTCAGTGCAAGGATGGACTCCAGCTTGTTCCAGATAACCTTGTCCAGCTACCAGGACCGTGCTTGGCAGTTCCAGAAGGCGTTCAGGCCTTGGCCACTCTGTGGGACACTGACTTGCCAGATTGTGAAAGCCTGCCTGCAGAGACCCACAGGTGGTCCACTAAGTGGAGGAAAGTTGCACAGGAGAGACCTCTCAGTGTTCCATCTACAGTTCAAAGCAGTCTCCGGGAGTGTGATGCAGACTTTTACCCCAACATCCACTGCCTGTTAAGACTTTTGTGCACCCTACCAATCACAACAACAGAGTGTGAAAGAACAATTTCTCAGCTCCGCACACTGAAGAACTATCTGCGATCAGCTATGACAACAGAGAGGCTGAATGGACTTGCCCTTATAAAAATTCACCGCGACATCCCAGTGGACATTGAAGCAGCAGTTGACTCATATGCCTTAAAGCACAGATCACAGATGAAACTGCTGCCCCAAAACCTCCTACGACAGTAAGGAAACCACTCAGCTTTGTGGTGAGTCAGTATATCAGCTATTATTTGATCATTTTACATGACTTTTGCTTTGTCCATTATAACTGTATGTAGCTTCCAGGAATGGCCTCCTGAGCCTCCAGAATTTGCGGGGTTTTTTTCAACAGCTTCTGGCCTCAATAGTTATGTCAAGGGAGATAATGCTAATTGATTGTACACCGGAAGATATTGTTTATAGTCTACTGGTACGAATGTTCGGTAATCATAACATCTCCCTTTTTATGTTTTTATTCTGTTAATCCGGTTCTCATTTATTCAGACTCTTTTCTGTAAAACACTGTCATGATGGAGTTTAGAATTTAACAGTCCATTCAATTTGGAACTCGTACTGTGCGGCCACTCCTGGTTCTGAATGGTGCAGGTCCAGCGTTGTCAGAAGGGACAGGTGTTGCTTCAAGTACTTGGTCTGGAGTGTCGGAGTTTGAAAAAATCAGGGTAATGTAAATATATACAATCCTTCACTGGCACCATATAGGGAAAAACAACAACGACCTATTGGTCTTTGAGATAGACAGACAGATAGATAGACAGATGGACAGACAGACAGATAGATAGATAGGTAGGTAGATAGATATACATGTGTGTGCGTGCATGTGTGTGTATGTATGTATGTGTGTGTGGTGGTGTGTGTGTGTGTGTGTGTGTGTGTGTGCGTGTGTGTGCGTGTGTGTGACATGACTTTTGTGTCTTGTATCTCCTCTCTCTCTCTCCATCTGCACTTTTTGTGTCTTGTATCTCCTCTCTTTCCATCTATCTGTACCCTACTGGGAGGATACCCCCCTAAAACATTTTTGGACGCCCCCTCCAAGACTAACTGATCCGCCCCTGAAGATGGATTATGTTGGTTCCTATATGGTGCCAGTGAAGGATTGTATATCTTTATATTACCCTGATTTTTCATTCGAATTTGTTGTCTTCCCCCGACTCCAGCCCCTCCCGATCCCCCTTAATGTAATGACGGAGAATTGATGGCCTGCACGTGTTCCCCCCACTACTAAATTGGTACACACACTGACTGACTGAAACCAATTTATTGTCAGATTAACTCAAGGTTGTGCTGACGAAGTTACACACACACACACACACACACACACACACACACACACACACACACACACACACACACACACATACACACACACACGCGCGCGCGCGCACGCACGCACGCACGCACGCACACACATGTATATCTATCTATCTACCTACCTATCTATCTATCTGTCTGTCCATCTGTCTATCTATCTTTCTGTCTGTCTGTCTATCTCAAAGACCAATAGGTCGTGGACAATATACGAGTATGAAGCTTGCAGACACGTAATCTCTGTTTTTTGTCATTGAAACCACGCGCACTGCACGCACCTATCTATCAGAACGAAAAAAACAGTACGGTTCCTTCCTTGGCCACACTATTTCAGCTTAAGGAAGTCTACTAAAGACTAACTCTGCTATATAGTTGCTTCCTCGCCACCAATCCGGTGGGCAGGAGTGGAAAAGAGAGAGAGAGAGAGGAGATACAAGGCACAAAAATGCAGATGGATGGTGATGGATAGAGAGGA
>CM031621.1:50127744-50140244 GCA_018398815.1 Conus ventricosus | reverse complement strand
CTCTTCCATTACTCAGGGAAATGGTTGTCTGTTCCAGTTTGCTGCCTGCCTCGGAAATGAGTCATGGTCTGCCCTGTCATTGTCCATAAAGCCACAGAGGGAGGGAAGCCACTGCAGTAGCACTGCTGACCTGGCAACGTGGATCTGCAGATTCTGGTTAATCTCCTGCTGGATCTGTTCTCGAAGTCCTGTCGAGAGGCTCTGAAAAAGAGACGACTATCAAAAGAGACAGACAGACAGAGACAGAGAGAGGGACAGAGAGTGAGAGGGACAGAGAGACAGACAATGAAAATGACAACCTTTAATGTCAACAGCATAAGAGCCTTAATGACATGGGGTCCACTGTTCATGTAGGAAAGGAAGGAGATCATTATTAATGGTGTTGCTACAAAGGGAGGGAAGCCACTGCAGTAGCACTGCTGACCTGGCAACGTGGATCTGCAGATTCTGGTTAATCTCCTGCTGGATCTGACACAGAGAGAGAGAGAAGAAGAACAAGAACAAGAAAACTGGGAGAAAAAGGAAAAGGGTGGGTAAGAAAGAAAAGAAACTTATCACGAACACCAGAACTGACGATGATGAAAAGGTAACTCGGACTAAGAAAGAAAGTGCCTGTGACTTTGCCGATCAAACCATGTCTGATCTGCTGTCTGTGCCAGTGATGACCGGAACAAACACGGAAACGGGTCCCAGACAGCGACAGGAGGGGCGCCAGGGGTGAGGGTTGGTTTGGGGTGGGGGGTACTTCTACAAGTATAAACAGGGAGAGAGAGGGGGGAGAGACAGACGGACGGACAGACAGACAGAGATGTCATTGAGGAGGATCTCCAAAATGTTCTCAAATGACTCATTGTCAGGTTCATCCTGGGAGACTTGCCCCTCAACTCACTCTCCTCCCCTCACAGCCTCCAACTCCCCATCCTCAGCCCAAATTTCCAATTGCTTCTGAGCACTATCAGGTCTGAATATGCCCCTGTAGCCCGGCCTGAAAACTCTCTCTCTCTCTCTCTCTCTCTCTCAAAAAAGAAGAAAGAAAAATGAAAAGAATGACCCAGCCCTGTGTGACACATCACACACAGTGTGCGTGCTTTCAAAGCCATGCCACGCCAAAGCCGCCATTCCCTAATCCGTGTTGAGCCGACCAATCACGAACGACTTTGACCTTTTCCCGCCAATCAGATTGACGCTTGCGCAACTGGAAAGGAGGAGACGGGCGGATGAGAACAATACATTAGAAAGGAAATGGAGAATGAGGGTTAAACGAAAAGGAGAATAATGGTTAAACGAAGAATTGATGTTTTGAAAATACTATCCTTTCCTCTCTCTCTCTGGACAGAACTCAATCATATGGCACTTCATCCTAAAAAATCTAAATTCATGTTAATATCTACAAGGCAAAAGCGACAAAATATCAAAGATAATCTTAAGGAATTAAAGATACATGATAACGTATTAGATGAAGTAAGTTCTCACAAACTACTTGGTCTTATTGTCAACAATAATTTATCCTGGTCGAATCAGCTTTCGACGTTATCAAAAAGAATATCGAAAAAAGTCTTTCAGCTTAATAGAATCAAACATTTTTTGGATCAACACACTCGGAAATTATTTTTTCATGCTTATATTCAAAGCGATGTGGACTATGCTTCAACCTGTTGGGATTTAGCTAGTAAAGCCTCCTTAAGGCATCTTGAAAGTCTCTACAGACGCTCTCTCAAACTTATACTTCTTAAATCTTCGTCTCTGGAAATAAGTGATTATAAAGAACTAAACATCTTGCCTTTTGAATTTAAATGTATCTTCAACAAAGCTGTCTTTATGTTTAAGATTATGAATAACCTTGCACCATTCTATCTCCGAGAGAAATTTCCCGTACGAGAGTTTCGTAACAAAAGCACGATATTTATCCCTCGTCCAAGAACTGATCTCTTTATGACATCTTTTATCTATTCAGGAGGAAAATTATGGAATGAAATCCCAGAATACATAAAAAACAAAAATAGTTTATTATCTTTCAAAAAAGCATACCACAGATATTTAATGGAAAAGTTATAAATGGTTGGTTTCTTTCAGTTGAGACCTGAATTTAATGATACAATATTTACCTTCTCTTTTAACCCCACCTCTCTCTCTCTCTCTCTCTCTCTCTCTCTCTCTCTCTCTCTCTCTCTCTCTCTCTCCTCTCTCTCTGACGGTGCTGAGATTGTTTCGTTCTGTGAATTGATGTATACACCCAGGACTAACACCCCTCCTCACAATAGGTATCATATTTTTCCTACATGTATGCACAATTTCTTTCTTTTTTTTCTCATATTTTCATAATCTTTACATGTACATATTCTTATTTATCTAAACTTCCGAACATCTTGACCCCCCCCCCCCCCCCCCAGCCCCCTCCATCCACCATCCACTTTTTTTCTCCCTATCCCTGTGTCCTATCTCTTCAAACCTTCAACCCCTCACGTCCACCTTTCTCTCTCTCTCTCTCTCTCTCTCTCTCTCTCTCTCTCTCTCTCTCTCTCTCTCTCTCTCTCTCTCCAAGTTGCTTCCCCTGTTTGTTAGCCAGCACGTCCCGTTCCTCCACATATCATTCAATACGCCTGCAGAAAGACGTCCGCTCACTTCGGAAGTGTCTTGACCTCAGCTGTGCAAGTTAACGAAGGTAGAGACAACCCGACTGTCATCATCCTCCGACTGTCTGCTGCCACTCCACGCCATGCCAGGGTCACATGCAACTTCCAAGATTTCCAGGCTGTTGACTGTCGGAAATGTCCATCTCAGCCGAACAGAGACGAGGAGAGAAGAGCCGAAGTGTATGTGGTAAACAAGGCGAAAAACAAATGTGACTGTTGACAGTTCCATCGGATTCATTCATGTCGGCACCGCTGAGTTTACCGTGTGCTTCTGACCGCTCGGATAACGAAACTGTTCGCGCTTGTATGTTTTTGTAACGACTCTTCCCTCCTCTTGTATGTGACCTTGATATGGCCACTCTGTGACGGAACATGATGTCATACAATAGTTGGATAGAAAGCTGTGATTGGGTCTAGCGATCCACAATGATCTAATAAAAAAAAAAGTATGAAGGGGTCAAGCTATCCACATGGATCTGATAGAAAAAATGTAAAAGTGTCTTGCGATCCACAATGATCTGACGGAAAATTGTGACCAACTCCCACAAAATGATAGATAAGTCGCATTTTGAACTTATTAAGATGTGTATATCAACAGAAAGGGAGAAAAAGATCTTTCCAATGATATATAGAGAATTTCTGTATGTTAAAAAATGAAAAAACGTTATGACCCTTTAAAGAGTCCCATTAACACGGTAGCATTTTAAGAAAAATGGCTTTAAAGTTTCCCTACTTTCTCCAACCATTTTCCTTAGCAACCAAGGTTTAATTTTGCTGTAAACTTATTAAAATGTGGGGAAACATCAAAATAATCATTGCAAACACTTTAATAATTGAATGTTATCCCAGTCAATATATGTATTGGTGTATTTAATGGCTGTTCAGGGCGCTGGAAAATGGGGAAAAAAATCTGATTTTCTTATGTAATAGACACTTTTGTTTTTAATGTTGTCTTAGCACAGATACACTAATCACAATTGATTGAGTTAACATGTATTTTCTAGTTTCATTTTGCCCAGCGTTTAAAAAAAAAGTGGGTTCTGGATGGAAAAAAGGTAGCTCTCTTTGCACTGTGCATTAACACATACCGGACTCACGATTCATGACATCCTATGATAAAAACAGCATATACTTATAATTAACAAACATACCTTATCAGAAAACAAATGCTTGTGCATTATTCTTTCTTCTTCCTTTTCAGTTGCCTGGGTGGAATCTCTCTTGTCCTCTCGCACACACACGCGCACACACACACACACACACACACACACACACACACACACTATATCCCAACGATCAAACCCTGTGCACCCTCTCCTCTCCACAAACATGCACACACACCACACACACACACACACACACATGTTGGCCATCAGCAGCTGGAATGCATAAATGATCATTTTAATCTGCATGCAGTTACAGGAAAAACTGTTCTGCCATTTGCAAATCTGGCAGAGGCTGCCCATCGCAGTTCATACCTGTATCTGTTGCATACGTCGCCGTCACCAAATTTTTGACATTATCGCGACGGCATTATACCTGACAGACCTGCACTTTTTTTTCAGTTCGTACAACTGGCTCCTCATTTCTTTTTCATCTTCGATTTCGAAGTCGAACAGGCTGAGACTGACACATGCCGGTCAAAGTCGACGGGGAAATCCTATCGCCAGCTTCGCTGTCAGTTTCTTCGTTGGAATCGAAATCAAAATATTCCTTTTCATTGCTGTCGCTGGTGGCAAATATTCATTATAAGGCCACTAATTCCCTGGCCTTCCTAATCCAAAATATTTCCTGATTTTGATGAATTTAACAGCGTTACAATACGTCAATCCATGATGGTGATTTTTCGAGTGAACCGACGACAAAGGCAAACCGCAATAGATTTCATTGAGCTGTGACCAATGAAAGGCAGCGTCTCTGCTGTTAACAGCTGAGTTACTAAGGCCATTTCGGTATTTGATTGCTGATTGGTTGGAAGGCTTTCTTATGTGTACGACTTTGAATGCCTCATAGAGACTTTCTGATTGGTTTATTTAAAAAGATTGTAATAAAGAAGTGGGGTAACTTTTGTTCCCATAAGAAAACCTAGCACAGAGTAGCTTTTATTCAAGACTGGCACAGCCTTTTAAACTTGAATAAAGTCAGACTAATACATAGACGAACAATCTAATAGTGGGGGAAAACAAGCGCAGGCCAACAACTCAACTGTCTTCATAGAAATGACTTGGCAAAGATTTGGACTTAAGGAGGGGGGGGGGGGGGGGGGGGAGAAGGGAGAGTTGAAGATGGAGAAACTGGGAACATGAAATTAAGAAAATGTATTACAGATATGAAAACTCTTCACCAGCTGCATAAGGGAACCATCGTACTCCCTTTCGAAGGCAGATATATTTGTATTGCCTGCTCCGAGACCTTTCGCCTGCTGGATCGGAACTCATCAGGGAGGCACGGCTGGTTGTGTCTGCGCTCCTGGCACCAAATAGAGACACACCACAGTCCATAATACCGTGGTGTTCTCACCACCAAGGGTGCAAAAAAGAATCCAATAGCACCCCCAAAGCAGCCAGTGAAGGGTAGTAAATGAAACCAAACGAAAGTGTGGGGAGGAAAAAAGTTGCTGAAAAACTCAAGACATTATGCAAATAGTATAAAATGTAGGGGACAATCTTTGAGCCTACGCTTGAGGATCCACCCAAGGATGCAAGGGAGGTCAAAAGACAAACACACAGACGGACAGAAACAAATACAAATAATCTCAATTTAATCGAAGCGAAATTGGAAATGAAATGAGGCAGGGAACAGTAAACAATAAACAAGTGGGGTAACTTTTGCTCCCATAAGAAAACCTAACACAGAGTAACTCTTTGCCAAGTCATTACTATGAAGACAGTTCAGTTGTTGGCCTGCGCTTGTTTTTTCCCCCACTATTAGATTGTTCGTCTATGTATTTGTCTGACTTTATTCAAGTTTAAAAGGCTGTGCCAGTCTTGAATAAAAGTTACTCTGTGTTAGGTTTTCTTATGGGAGCAAAAGTTACCCCACTTGTTTATTGTTTACTGTTCCCTGCCTCATTTCATTTCCAATTTCTAAAAAGATTGTGTACAGATTCTTAAAATAGACACACTGAGCTTTCGAATGATATGCGGCATGCCAGGGGCTCTGCGCGGGATATGCACTCGGTTATCCGTTGAAAATGAGTAACTTTTCGCAATCAGTGCTGCTTAAAATTGATGACATGGAGTGAAAAAAATTCATTTAATCACGTTTCTAGCTTAATTTAGGTAAAATCAGTGAAACATGATATGCTTTAATGGTTTTCCTATGTGTTGGTGCAAAAATCTCATTTCACCCCAAAATGACCCCCACAACCCTTTGTTGCCCGCAGCGGCGATCAGCCCTGCGCGACTTATCCATCATTTTGTGGGAGGCCGTCACAATTGTGAAGAGGTCTAGCAATCCACAATGATCTGATAGAAAATTGTGAAGGGGTCTAGCGATCCACAATGATCTGATAGAAAACTGCGAAGGGGTCTAGCAATCCACAATGATCTGATTGAAAACTGTGGAGTGGTCTAGCGATCCACAATGATCTGATTGGAAACTGTGGAGTGGTCTAGCGATCCACAATAAGATCTGACAGAAAACTGTGAAGGAGTCTAGCGATCCGAGGGAGGAGGGAAGAGGGGCATGAAGATAGTGGTTTTAAACAAAAACATTGTAGCTTGTCCGTTCTGCCATCCTCAGTTGAAACTACATTCCTAATTCTCTTGGACAGGCTCCCACGAGGAGGCCGATGGAAGGACAAATAGACTCTGAGAGAGACAGAGACAGAGAGACAGACAGACAGAGAGACATTCAGAGAGAGAGAGAACAAACATCAATATACCCGGCGTCCTGTAGTAATAATAATCCAATCAAGCCCCCGGCACGCCATTGACGTCAATGGAGAGAGGTCAAAGGGAGAGAAACCTGCTGGATGCTTGCTACCTACTGTGATAGTCGCTGCCCTTGGCACGAGCCTTTTTTTTCCCCCCAGTGTCGGCGTATTTTGCTTCGTTCCCACGGGGTATCAATCTAAGCCAAAGCTAACCGGAGAGGTACGTACGAAAAAAGCGCTTGTCTTTACTGAATTGTTACTGTGTCCTACGTTCGGCCCCACCTCTTATCCCCCCTTTTGCCCCCCTCCCCCTCTATTTTTCCATGGAACACACACACACACACACACACACACACACAACGCAACATGGATGTGCGCACACACGCCGCGCGCGCGCACTCACACGCCCGCGCGCGCGTACACACACGCACACACACACACACATACACACACACAGAATGGATGTGCACACATGCGCTCTCTCTCTCTCTCTCTCTCTCTCTCTCTCTCTCTCTCTCTCTCTGCAACTGGGTTAGTAAAGTAAAACATGTGTTAACTATTAATGGGTTTGGTATTGTGTGGCTTAGCAAAGAGGTAGGGAACGAAAGGACATTTATGTCAGAATTTAAGGATCGCTTAATAGCCTGCTACAAACAGAATTGGCATTCAAAAATGGAAGAAAGTGACAAGTATTCATGGTTTTATTCCTTTAAAAGTATTCTTCAGCCGGAAATGTTTTTGAAATCTGTTACTAATAAATGGCATAGAAGCATATTGGCCAGATTTAGAAGTCGGACCCTCGGTTTCAAAGCAAATAAGAAATGGTTTTGCAATGAAGTTTCTGTTGATGATGTTTGTGTGTTGTGTCCAGAAAACAGTAAGGAAGATGAAGAGCACTTTTTATTTCAATGTAAGGCATATGAAGATAAAAGGAAAAAATCAAAACTGTTTAATTTGATGCCAGAAAGACCATATACTTTGATTGAACTACTATCGTCTGATGATGGAAATATTCTTCGTCTGTTTGCTAAATATATTGCTGAATGTTATGATATCAGAGGGAAAAAAATGTCTGTTGCTGTTTCCCTGTGAGACAGTGCTTTGGTTCTTCGTATGTCATAGCTGGTCTTTTAGGCCCATGTTTGGTGATCTTTTGTTTGACGTTAAATTTATTATTCCCAGATAGATCAATACCGGGAATTATGTTTGTAATGTACTATTCATTTTTGTTTGTTTGTTTGTTTTGTTTCATGAATTCTTGACGCTGCATTGATGATAGCCCCCTTGACATGAAGACTGTATTTTGTCATTGTCAATAAAATGATTCTGAAGCGTCTGAAGCGTCTCTCTCTCTCTCTCTCTCTCTCTCTCTCATACACACACACACACACACACACACACACACACACACCTGCATCCGCGCGCACACACACACTCGCACGCTCTCACACATACACACGCACTGACATACATAAACACGCACACGTACGTTCGCACGCATCGACGAACCTACCCACGCACAACATACTTATACACAAATAACCCTTCATTTAAAAAAAATTTTAAACAAAAAAGTGTCCCTAAGCCGTTTTCACTCTCATCTCGTAAAGTTTCGCCAAAAACAAAATACTTTCTTCGAAGCTGAGTCGTTCATTTAATTCGAGTTTAACGTCCATAGTCACATCGGATGATGAAGTTGACGATGATAATCATCCCCGGAGAGAGGAGGGAAGAGATCTATCTAACACTGCACCAATACCACCAGAACGACAAGATATTTAGATCAGCAAGGAAAAGACGTCAGTTTCTGTATCTTCAAAAGCACTGGATTTAAACCTGCAACCTGAAGGCGAACTTCCGTGTATTTTTTTATCACGTATTTTTCTTTCTTTTCTTTCTTCTTCTTTTCTTTGTTTGTTTTTTAATAATTCATTTACTTTTTCTTTAATGCACTGAATCAAATCTGTATCCAGGATGCACTGAGTTCTGTGTAATATTAATCAGCTGAACCTGTTGAGGTCATCGAGCTTGGGTGGCGACTGTTAGAACTACTTTTTCTTGGAACTAGATCTACATTTTTTCACCCCCGGTAGAAAAGTTTCAAAACGGAGTGACTGAGGGCGGGAAATGAAGCAAAATTTAGAAAGACAGGGGGTTACTAACCGCCAAGGACACAGACAAACAGGGTACAGGACTAGTTCTTGGCGGTAACTAACCCTGTCTCTTTCCAAATTTTGCCCCGGTAGAAAGCTCAAAGATCGAAACTCATTGCTTCTGCATTGTCGTTTGTTCGTGCTAATCTGCGTTTGGCGGTCTAAATTCCCAGGTGTTGCTCTGTGTGTGTGTGTGTGTGTGTGTGTGTGTGTGTGTGTCGTGTGTTTGTGTGTGTGCGTGTGTATGTGTGCGCGCGCACGCGCGTGCGTGTGCGTGCGAGTGTGCGTACGGGTGCGTGTGTAGGCCCTATGTGTTCATGTTCCTTATAATAACTCGTTCTAAAAACTCTATAAAGAATGGATTTTTTTTTCCAAACTCATAACACAACAGTCATAGATAATGCCATACGATTATAAGGTCATTCTGCACAATATATGAATTCCGATGGCTCTGCCTGCCTTCACAGAACTTGGCGAATCACAAAGCCAGAGAGAGAGAGGGGGGGGAGGGAGGGAGCGAAGAGAGGAGAAAAGAAGAGAAAATGAAATAACATTCTTTATTTATGAGGATAATAAATAAACACTGATGTGCTTTTTTGTTTAATCCAGTCCTCGCCCTGAGTAGGGGTATTTAATGCAATGAAATTAAATGATACATGGGGGGGGGGGATGGGTCATATAATGATAATGGAATATCAATGAAAATAAAGGAGAGAGAGGGGGGAGAGGCCAGGTGTCGAGAAGGGGTCACATAGAAAAAAGCTATATATCGGGCAAAAGTTAGCATGTATTAAATAGACAATGAAATTAATATGAGAGAGAGAGAGCGCGTTTAGAATTTAGAGTCAGAGATGATAAACAAAGACGAAGTTTAAACAGTCTAGTTTCTATTTCACGTTTAAAACACACTTCATCTTCAATACTAAACAAGATGAGTAGTCTCCTTGAGCTAAAGAATCAAAGAGAAAATCTTTTTTTAAAACTCCTCAGCCATCAGCCAT
This sequence comes from Conus ventricosus, assembly GCA_018398815.1. NCBI lineage: Eukaryota > Metazoa > Mollusca > Gastropoda > Neogastropoda > Conidae > Conus > Conus ventricosus. Next base: position 50,130,580 of record CM031621.1, on the reverse strand, counting down.
GCACTAGAAATAGTAACGCCTGTTTGACTGGTGGAATGTTCACTCTAAATGCCAAAAGTCGTTCAAGCAAACAACATCCCCCTCAACCGATCGTTACACTGCGGGAAACATCAGTCCATTACCGCGGTGATGACCACGGGCGACAATTAAGATGGAGGGAAGGTATCCCCTAGCGGGGTTCTGTCCCTTTGACCTCTGCTGACGTCAATGGACTGAAGTGATGAGAGACCGGCGCGTCACGGAATTCCGGTAACAGACCAAATCGTCAAGTTTGACGACTCAAAATAGTAATACAGCATTCCTCTTGCAGAGATGGTTTAGGGGGGTTGAGTCGTTAGGAACTGTTACAGGCACCGGCAAGATATTCGCTATACACATCAGTTAAGACTGCTAAAAATATAGGAACAAAGCAGAGAAGAAATACAGACAGGCGAAAAAAATAAGTTTCAAAACACACACCACAGGCGGCGGAAGCAGGGGGGGCGGGGGGGCCATGCCCCCTCCAGAAAAATAGGGGGGGGGGGGGGGCAGCCTTATATACTGCCCCCCCCCCCCCCCCCCCCTAATATTGAGCACCTCCAAAAAATCAGAGAAAGAGAGAGAGAGAGAAGGAGAGAGAGAGAGAGAGAGAGAGAGAGATGTTTGATGGTGCATCATCTTGTCGTCATACTTGTCATACTTCCTGTCAAACTCGCTCAGGAAAGATGTCAACACATTTCTCGGGAACCTCTCTGCAGCTGACCCACTTTGGTCACACATTACTGACCAGTACCTGACCAACATTGCCAAGAATGGCATATATGCTGATGCTATTGTAGTGCAAGCTATGGCGAGAATGATTGGTAGGGACATACACATCGTAACAAGTCAGCAAGAGAGCTCCAGGATATGCTACCTGATGAATAAGATCTTGGCACAAGACATTGAATCACCCCTTCCATCTGTCCTTATAGGGCAAATAAGCGAGGAACATTTTGTGAGCCTAACACTTCATCAAACCAGGACAGTGAAAATGATGAAGAAAAGGAGGAAGAAAGTGTTTTCTCATCTCCTACAGAAGGTGCATCAATCGTACAGTCTCCTCGTGACGACGCCAACCGACCTGCGCAGTCTCCTCGTGATGACACTGACCGACCTGCTACTGTAAGAAAACCAAAATGTCAGTCTACTGTGTGCTGCAAGGACGCAGTCAACCCTTTCAGCCACAGAGCGACACAGTCCTCTCCAAACTGACCAGGGTAAGTTCAGGAAGGCCCCGCTATTTCCAAAGATCTTGGTTCCTGCAATACCCTTGGCTTCACCTATGCACAACAGACAACAAGGTATATTGTTTCTTCTGCATGAGGGCTAATCATCAAGGCTGCAAACCTGATGCAGCGTTTGTATGGAGCGGTTTTGACAACTGGAAGAAAGCACTGGAAAAGTTCTCAAGCCACGAAAAATCATCTTCACATGGAGCAGCCGTGTATGACGTAAACTGTAGGCAGTCTACAACGTCAGTGTATGCTCCAGTGACGTGTCAGCATGAAACAGAACAAAAGAAACACTGCAAAACCTGATGAACGAACTAAAGAGCCTTCAGTTTCTCCTGCGTCAGGGTCTGCCTCTCCGTGGACATGACGAGCAGGAAGGCAACCTTCAACAGCTGCTCAAGTTCTGCTTTGGAGAGGGCTGCAAGGAAAAAACAAACACAGGTTCAAAATATCTGTCACATGATATTGTCAACGAGATCCTCAGGATTATGGCACATAAAGTCTTGCGATCTGTTGTACTTGAAATCAGAGAAGCGAATTGGTTTTCGATACCAGCTGACGAAATCCGTGATGTTGCAAACAGGGAGCAGGTTGTAATTTGCATAAGATGGGTAACTGAGCAGTTTGAAGTCATAGAGGAGCCTGTGGGACTGGTGTATGTTGACAATACCTGTGCTGAGACAATTTTTAATGCGCTAAAGGATTGCTTGATCAAGCTGGGCTTGCCAGTGCAGAAGTGTAGGGGTCAGGCCTACGACGGGGCCAGTTATTTTCAGGGTCACGTTTCAGGAGTAGCAAAACGGTTCAAAGATGAGGTCCCGTCAGCAGTGTCCGTACACTGTTTGGCACACTCAGTCAATCTTGTGTTACAAGAGGCTTCCAGAAAGGTCAAAGTAATAAGAGATGCCCTTGACTTTGCCACAGAGGTCATTCAGTTGATCAGATTATCACCAAAACGACAGATCCTTTTTGAAACATCCCAACATAAAACATCAACTTCGTGCAGCCCGTCCATTAAACCACTGTGTCCAACAAGGTGGACTGTTCGAACAAGAGCTTTTGAATCTGTCATTGAGAACTATGAAGCTTTGCAAGAAACACTTGAACTAGTCTCACAAGGACATGATGAGTATGCCAGCAGGGCATTCGGCCTTCTTGCACTTATGCAGCAGTTCTCCTCCTGTCTTGGGCTCTCACTTTCACGGGATGTCTTTAATGTGACTGAAGAGCTGGCGACAGCTGTTCAAAGGAAACAAACGTCCTGTGTGGATGCAATAAACGCTGCAAACCTCTGTCTGAGACCGCTTGAAAGTATGCGTCAGGATAACAGTTTCCAGACGTTTTTTGCCGACGTCTCAACCACGGCTGCAAACGTGTGTGATGAGCCCCGCATACCAAGACAGACACAGCCTCCATGAAGACTTGATGAGGGCTCCCAGGGTCACAGCCACTCTGACCCTTCTGCTTATTACAGACAGCAGTACTATGAGGCCATAGACAACGTCAAAGAGCATGTAAAGCACAGGTTTGACCAACAAAGTCTTCAGTTGCCCAGGAAGATTGAAATTCTCTTGGATGACGGA
>CM031621.1:50119954-50125144 GCA_018398815.1 Conus ventricosus | reverse complement strand
GTAGAAGTCAGAACACTATGGCGTCAACAACAACAACAACAAAAAGAGTGAGGATATCTTTTGTATCTTAGTGTGGTATTTCTAGACAAAACCCTCATGCTCATGAACTCAGATATCTTAAAAACGTTTGGGAGTCCGGGATGAAAATAATTACAATAAACATGATAATGTAGGAACTTCCCTTATTTTAAACAAAACATTTTAGATTTAAAGAAGCTATTGCCTGCACACACACACACATGCGCGCACACGCGCAAAGTGCATACAAATTATCAAACAAAAAGAATGGAAATGAAGCAGAGTAATGAGTGAAAAGAGTAGTAACAAGGAAACTGAATGAGCTATAGAGAGCAGGAACTGAATGAATGATAGAGTGAGGAGGAGACAGAAAGATATGGAGAGAGGCAAGACTGAGAGAGATTTAAACAGCGAGTGGAAAACAGAAAGGAAGGTGATTCTAAGTGATCACACAATATCCTCGTCCTCAAAAACTGTAAACAATATTTCCAAACAATGATGAATTGGTCATAGATTTAATACTGTAAACAATCATTGAATTGCACATGAGATCATTTCAATCAAATGACGACCATAATATGTAATGCTGGAAAACCAATGAACACAATCAGTGTGTGTGTGTGTGTGTGGTGTGTGCGCTATATGTGTGTGTGTGTGTGTGTGTGTGTGTGTGTGTGTGTGTGTGTGTGTGTGTGCGAGTGTGTGCTATGTATGTGCATGTGTGTGTGTGTGTGCGCGCGCGCGTTTATGTGTGTCTGAACATCATGCATTCATGTGTATGCGCAAGCACATGTATCAAAACAGGGTCTCGTGTGTTAATCCAGGCTGTGACTAGGATGACAGTGACAGGAATATCAGGGTTCTAGTAGGTCCTAAATACCTTGACAAAGTCCAGAGACAGTGGACAGGCCTTTTCAAAGATTGCTGAAATGTGGGAAATGACACAGAAAATCCTGCTGCAATTTTTCTCTAACAAGTCCGCAAAATTCTAAACTATGTTTTGTATTAAAAAAAAAAAGACTGAGGGAGGGAGAAGGTGGAAAAGAAAAGGAAAGCACTTTCAACCATCTCGAAACATGATAGAAGACACGACACCAATTGTTTGCCACTTGAGTTCTTTCCCGTGAAGCATTTCTCATTTTTGACTTCTGTTTCACTTTAAATGTTGGAAACAGTGCGCTCAGCAAAAGAGTGACGTGACTTGAGTTTTCAACAATAGTCGGCTAGATAAGTCAGACAACACAGACTAGTTGGCTCTTTAACACTGATAGAATCAAAACTCTAAAGTGAGCTAGCTACACAGTAAGTCAAATTAATTTCAACACAGCAAAAAGCGTGTTGATATAACATTTGTTTGAAGTCTTCAGATGTACTAGCAAAGCCCTGGAAAAGTCAAGGATTTTTTACTCATCTGAAGAAGCCTGAGATGTGCGCATGTGGTCTGCATTGCATTGCTTGTTTTAACATAGGATGGATTGTGTAAAATGGAACACCGTCAGGGAAATGGTCATTGCAAAACATAATCTCACAGGTTTTACATGTATACACAAGAATCAGAACACTTGTCCATGCACACAATCAAACTCATACGCCACAAAATATACATAAAAGGTACATCATTCAGTCAAAAAGAGTCCATTTCATGCTACACTAAACAGTCTACATCATTCCGTCAAAAAATAGTCAATTTCTACGACACTAAACAATATTGACTGCATGACACGGGAAACGACTGAATGAAGCGCCAGCTGGCAGCTCTTCAGTCGGCACTACCCAGATAGGCAGCACGTTGCGTAAACGAGTGTGGATTGTAAAGCGCTTAGAGCTTGGTCTCTAGCTGAGAATAGGCGCTATATAAGTATTCATTATAATTATTATGATTAAACAATCAAGCATATACTCATCAGCACCCAGATCCTCATTACCCACAGGTCTGTGAGCAGAGGTAGAGAGTATGGTTCATGTCATCAGCACATCATTAGCTTCCTATCATGCCCGGTACATTTTCTTCCTCCCCCTTCACTTCTCATTTCTTCTCATATCCATAAGTTTTAGGACTAAGGTACATTATAAACTTTAGCAGTCTGGATACATACATTACCTGGGTATAGCATGGTTCCACCACCTACAGCAGTGTGCCAAGCACAAGTAGTCATTACCTTGATTGGATATATCTATAGTTCACTAATTAATAGTAATCTCAGAACAATGATTATAAGCAGACAGAATGCATACAGGAGTCTGTCTTCTATCACACCTGAGAATGTGAGCTGTGCAAGAATGCATAGGCCAGTATGGGGCAATATTCCTGCCTACTTGCATGCTCAACGTCTGGCAGTTCTGCAAGTGTGTGTGTGTGTGTGTGTTGTGCGTGTGCGTGCATGTGTGTGTGGGTGCGTGTGTGTGTGTGTGTGTGAGTGTGTGTGTGTGTGTGTGTGCATGTGTGGCACGCGCGCGCGCTCGCACATGTATGCCTGAGGACGCATCACTTCTTTTCTTCAATGTGCATGTCTATGCATATGTACGTATGCACATGTGCATACATATGAATGGATGAGTGCATAGTTGTATGCATGTGTTACATGACTCCTGTGTGTGATGTGCACACGTGTGTCTGTGTCAGGGGCACACAGGTCAACAGTAAAGCAGAGAGGAGCAGGAACGGGAGTCACGTCTGATTCACATTTCAACTTTTCTGCTGTTTATTTACATATCTAGGTATTGATTTCTTACTTTATTTTTAGTCATTAATGTTTTGATTGATTTCCCCTTCGAATCTGAACAGCACAATCTCATTTTCAGGAAAGTCCATTTCCCAAGCTGTCTGTCGCTGGAAGTATCGTCGACTGCTCATGCTGCCACAGTCCTCTCAGCACAAATGCACTCCTGGGCCTTTGCCGCGAGCACCTGCAACATATCCACACAATGGCATGCTAACACCTTCCCAGTTCATGCCTGATATCTGTCAAGTTTTCTGCTCTCTCTCTCTCTCTCTCTCTCTCTCTCTCTCTCTCTCTCTCTCTCTCTCTCTCTCCTTCCCTCTCTCTCTCTCTCTCTCTCTCTCTCTCTCTCTCTCTCCTTCCCCTCTTTCTCTCTCTCTCCCCTTCTCTCTCTCTCTCTCTCTCTGAAAATAGATCTATCATAATAATCCTAGTGATTTCAGATTGACATTACTTTTAGCGTCATAAAAGACAGAAGTCGTCGAAAATCTTGCTGTATATCTTTACAAAGCCTTTAAGAGAAGGGAAATAGCTATATCTTGAATCGTCAAATTTGTTGTTGTATGAATGTGAATTTGTGACTTGAGTCTATAAATGTGCGAATGTAATGATTTTCTTTCTCAGATTTCCCTTGCAAGTTGGTAAACTGTTTTCAATGTTGCATTTGACAAAGTTTTCATGCTTGTATTGGGATGACAGTTTCATTTGCATTTTTATCACATATTCATTGTCATTGTTCACATACCTTCAAATGGGGCTTTGGCCTTTTTTGAATAAAATTCTGTTCTGTTCTGTTCTGTTCTGTTCTGTTCTGTTCTGTTCTGTTCTGTTCTGTTCTGTTCTGTTCTCTCTCTCTCTCTCTCTCTCTCTCTCTCTCTCTCTCTCTCTCTCTCCCCCCCCCCCCTCCCCCCACCTCTCCCTCTTCCCTCCCCCCTCTCTCTTTCTCATATTATTTCAATCAAAATTTATTACGTCAATGTTCACCGTTAAAAAGAAGAAAAAGACTGATACACTATTTTCTGTCTTCCTGCAGAATACCCTGGTCCTAAAACTCATCAAAGCTGTGTGGGCACGGCAACCATTGAACTCTGCACTGTTGTCTCCAGCTCCGATGACCAAGAGCAAATGCCCGAGTTGCAGCAAAGCTTGTCAAAGTCCACTCAGCAATGCTGTCTGACGCCCTCTTTCCCTGCACTGGTCCTTAGAGGGCAGTTTCTGTTCTTGTTTTTGTCTTTTTCTTTTTTGAAAACTTGTGAGTTGACCTCAACGCAGTGACATCCCCTGATATGGCCCTTTGCGGTCGGCTGGGCTGTAAGCAACATTTTTTTTTTTTTTTTTGCTGTCCCATCTTCTCTGTCACCTCAGTGGCAGTGCACCCACGCCGCTCATTCCGACATCCCAGCCACAGCCACAGCCTGTCAGTTCCACCGCAGCCCCAGCACCAGCAATCCACAGGGAGCAGTCAATGTCAAGTCGTCAAGAGGCAACCCACTGGAGGAGACACTGCACTGCTGCCGAGTCACTTCGGTGGTGTTCAGTGGCGCCTGTTCTGATCCAACATATGCAGGACACCATCTACTAAGCCCCCTACTGATGACAACAACTGCTTTGTCAAGGAGCCGGCGCAAGTGAGCTCTCCCTCCGGAGGGCGCCACCACGTCCGTCCAACGACAGCCCCTATGGTCTCGCCGATACCGGTGACCCCGACAGAACTAAACCAAGGCCACAGACGTGGAGAGGACATCAAAACTGAAGTCACCATGAGAGCAGAGCATGAAGGGCCACAGAATTTGAGACTTTTTTTTTTTAATGCTCACTGATGAGAATCAGGATGATTAAGATGATACTACGGATTTCCATTCCGGTCTGAAACTGTGTGACAGGGCTGTACTCTGTGCTTCCTTTCATAACATATCCCAGCGTCAACCAGGCCCGAAAGATACAGACACCTGCAGTGCTGGTCAGGGAATTTGAGCAACACTCTCAGAGACGCATCCATTAAGTGGATGAAACTCGACTGTGTGGTCCCAGTCTTCCCATCTGAGCCCATAGCAAACTCAACTCTGGGTAGGAGCCGGTCGGAGCAGAAAAATCCCACATGACTCTGATGGGAATCGAACCCACGACCTCCCAGCCGGGATTCCCCGACGCTAACCACTTCGCCACGGCGGCTGGTTGGGCTATAAGCAACATTATTTTACCTTAGAGGACGCTGCCTGATGTCGTCACATGTCCACACCACGCCAGCTTTCTCTTCCTCACTGTAGTCGACTGACCTTCACAGTGTGGCTCGCATGCTGCCTTTATCCGCACCACTGGACGAACACCACCACCTCTCCCTGCTTCCCCTCCCTCCTTCATCCTCCACCCCTCCCCCTCCTCCCACTCCAACCATTTCTGTTGTCCACACAAATACAATGAAGTCACATGCCGGAGAGAGAAAAAATTTCTC
>CM031621.1:50094954-50114954 GCA_018398815.1 Conus ventricosus | reverse complement strand
TTTCCCACCTGCCAATGTGGTTTTTTTAACTGTGTCTGTTTTCCTGCCGAATGGACAGTGGTATGTGCTGAAGTTTCTGAAAAGAACTCCTCCACACAAACTGTAGATCATTCTAAAACTTGTGACTGCCAATGTAGGAATCACAGAGGAAAACGTTTTACACTGCCAGTTTCATTTGCTTTTCTTGTTGGTTTTATACTATGTCAACTCAGTAGCTGCATTCACGTAGTGAGGCATAGCATTAACGCATATACACACACACATGCAAGCCCAATACACATGCATGCATGCTTAAGACACACACACACACACACACACACACACACACACACACACTCACAGACACATGCATACACACACACTCAAACATATGCACACACACACACACACACACACACTTGTATTTTCAATATATAATATGCATGCACATGAACACACACACACACACTACACACACACACACACACACACACAAACACACACACACACACACACACACACACACACACACACACACATTCCCACCTTCAAAAAGAGTTACTGGCTTATCTGTGACAGTCTGATTGAGGACGCTAACTCTCCTTCCAACTTGAAACAAGATGGATGTTTCTTCATCGTCACTTTCAAAGCCTTCAAACAAAGAAACAATCACTGGGTAGATATATATTCAACAGTTTCAGTTTCATCATGGATGAGTAACTGCATGCAGACTAGTCCATACACGCCCCACCACATCTGCTAAGTTTTGAGACCACACTGCGCATGATGAAAAGCTGATGGATAAATGAATTGCTGAAAAAGCTTGAAGGATTTAAGAACAGGGTCTCATGGCTACCACTTAGCGCATGTCTGACGTATGCCTTAGCCCAACACACCGGTCAAACAAAGACACAATCATCAAGTGGACATATTCAAACAGGACCATTATCTTCAAACAGAGAAACAATCCTGACACAAACACGGGAATTGTCTTAAAACGTCCGGCAGACACAATCACGATGACTCTTAAAACAACGAAACAATCCTTACCTAGACACATGATCAGGACCACCGTCTACAGCTTCCTTAAACATGATTGTTTTGTTTTGTGTACCACATCATCATCATCATCATCAGTCCTCTCCGTGCCTGCTGGCGCTTGAGGCTATGGCAAGAGATCTCCATCTGGCTCTGTCTGCAGCTGCTCTGGGGGCTGTGTTGAGAGTCAGTCCTTTGCCTTTCAGCTCTCTTTCTATTGTCCTGCGCCAGGTTTCCTTCTGTCGCCCCTGTTTTCTTTTACCTTGGGGGGTCCAGCGCAGGGCTGTTCTGGGGAGTGAGCTGGGTGGCATGCGACAGACATGCCCTAGCCATCTCCATCGACGCGCCTGGATGGTGTCCTGTATTGTGGAGACTCCTGTTCTAGTCCTCAGTTCTTCGTTTGAGATGATGTTCGGCCAGAAGATCCTGAGGATACGTCGCAGACATTTGTTCTGGAACACTTCCAGCTTTTTCTCAATGGCGACGGTCGCTGTGTACCACATACTGGTAGATAAATATAAATACAACAATAATTTCAAGCCTTCACAGGGGGACGGAACAGCTCAGTGGTACAGCGCCGGACTCGTAATCTTGGGGTTGCAGGTTCAAATCTCCGCCGGACCGTTTCGGTACAGGGGGATTTTTCCCTCGGAGTTAACATTAGTTCTGACTCCATTTCCCATACAGTCCTTCGAATGAGACTATCAACCGAGGTTCCGTGTGTGAACGCACACATAACATCTTGCACACACGTAAAATCCCATCACCAACTTTTGGAAGAGAAGGCCAGTTTGGCCGTTGGTATGGACAACACGTTACACATAGCATGCACCTTCCCCGGAGCTGGAGTATGGCTGCCTTAATGGCGGTATAAAAAATACGGTCATACACAGAAAACTCCACCCCTATACAGAGGGTGTCCGCAGGAGCATCAGCATGTGTACGCAGAAGAAAACAAGCCTTCACATCCAGAACATAGTTTCGAGCCATCACATCCAGTCCATAGTTTCAAGCCTTCACATCCAGTCCATAGTTTCAAGCCTTCACATCCAGTCCATAGTTTCAAGCCTTCACTTTCAGAACATAGTTTCAAGCCTTCACATCCAGTCCATAGTTTCAAGCCTTCACTTCCAGAACATAGTTTCAAGCCTTCACATCCAGAACATAGTTTCAAGCCTTCACATCCAGTCCATAGTTTCAAGCCTTCACTTCCAGAACATAGTTTCAAGCCTTCTCATCCGGAACACAGTTTCAAGCCTTCACATCCAGAACATAGTTTCAAGCCTTCACATCCAGAACATAGTTTCAAACCTTCACATCCAGAACATAGTATCAAGCCTTCACATCCAGTTTATAGTTTCAAGCCTTCAAATCCAATCCATAGTTTCAAGCCTTCAAATCCAGTCCATAGTTTCAAGCCTTCACATCCAGTCCATAGTTTCAAGCTTTCACACATTCAGTCCACCCCTCAGAACAAAATCTCCAATCCTACCTGCAGTGTTCTCCTGTCTGCCATTTTCTTGATGTCTTCGCCTCCCCAGAAAGCGCCGGAGGGAACGTACAGTCCGTGCTGTGTTGCCGCTGCCCGAATGGCCCTCTCCGTGGAAGCCTCTGCCATTGCAGTAGGTGAACCAATCTGAGCACAAACAGGGAAGCATGGTGTTCTTATGAGGGTATGAAGGTCGCTTGATCATATTATAACAGTTTCTGCCCCTTTTCAAAAACAAAAAAAGAAAGAAAGAAAATAAAAATAAAAACCCTGAAAAATGATCCTGTCTACAAATGAGAAAGAGACAGACAGACAGACAGACAAAGACAGAGAGAGAGAGAGAGAGACACACACACACACACACACACACAGCTAAAGAGAGAGAGAGTGTGTGAGCGAGTGTGTGTGTGTGTGTGTGTGTGGATGTGAAGGCTTGAAACTGTGTTCTGCATCTGTTTGGTGCCAGAAAGGCAGTGGAGATGGAAGACTGTTGGCCTGTGTTGATTTTGTGTGTGTGTGTTAGTGTGTGTGTGCGCGCGCTTAGGGCAACAGAGGGAGAGGGGAGATGATAGGTGAGGATTAAAAAAAAAAAAGGAATATGGAACCAGTTAAGGGGAAAAAATCAAACTATCAGATCACAGTCATAATGTTTAAATCATCTAGTGAATGCCTGCTTACTCAAGTTAAGAACCAGATATTACTTGTGCTATTTCAAATTTTCTTATGTGTATGTTACAGTTTTAATGCCTTCCATTTTTGCAACATTCATTTCACACTCTGTGTGCAACAGTTTTAATGTTTTTCACTTTCAAAACGTTCATTTTTGACTCTGCGTGTAACATTTTGCTTTTCCACATATGCAACATTCATTTCAGACTCTTTATTTACAGAAATAAGGATGTACACTGAAAAACCATTTTTTGATTAGATGCTGGATGGACACCAGCATAGGTATTTTTTCAGAGTGTGTGCATGTGTATCTCTGATCAGAAACCATTTTTATATGTATAAATAAATGTCATCTGTGTACACATATCTCTGTCAATATGCAAATGAATTTACTTCAGATGCCGTCACAATATGAGTGTATATAAATCATCAATGCATATATCTATGCCTATGTGTGTGCGGATATGTATGTGTGCTTGTAAGCATGCAAGCCTGGAATCCTGCATGTGTATGCACTCACTGTTCGTCAGTTTATAGTCTGTTCACTAACAGTGATATTGAAGAAGAGCATGTGCATGTGTGTGAGTGTGTATGTGTGTGTGTGTGTGTGTGTGTGTGTGTGTGTGTGTGTGTGTGTGTGTGTGTGTGTGTGTGTGTGTGAAAGTCCACATGTAAATGAAATACTAGTGCAGATATGTATGTAAATAATAAATAGATATAAAGACCGATAGACAGACAGACAAATCATCTACTAAAATGATTTTAAAACTTAGCCGTAATGCCTTTCATCTCCATTGGAGGGGTAACGCAAATGAAAAAAAAATATGTATGCACAGACAGATGGATAGACAGATACAGATTTATCTATATATAGATACAGTTAGATAGATAGATGCCACACACAATCTTACCAGATAATCAGCAGCTGACAAAAACATCTCGCCGTACTGCTGAGTGATTGCAGGATGCGCTACTTCCACGATCAGGTCGGCTGAGCTAAAAATAGAAGAAAAAAAAATCAATCAATCAGTGAGTGGTTCAATTACTATCAGTCAGTCAGTCTCTCAGTATGAATACATTTTTCACTGTCTCTGGCTGGAATAGATCTGCTCCTGAAAAAAGAAAAAAATCAGGGGAAGATAACTCCTTTCTTTCTTGCAAATAGAGTTACCTTTTCTCAGTTTGTTGATCAAATAATTAAAATATTTAATGTAAAAAGTCAAACTTTTTTTTCCCCCGCGTACACATTCTGATACGCTCCCTGTATAGACAAGCAAGGATTAATCGCATCTACCCAATAAAGGGAGTGGAGTTTTGTGTGTATGACCTTTTTTTTTTATCCCGCTATTAAGGCAGCCATACTCCAACTTCGGAGAAGGTGCATGCTATGTGTAACTTGTCATCCATACCAATGGCCAAACTGGCCTTCTCTTCCGTAAGTTGGTGATGGGATTTTACGTGTGTGCAAGATGTTATACGTGTGTTCACACACGGAACCTCGGTTTATAGTCTCATATGAAGGACTGAATAGGAAATGGAGTCAGAACCAATGTTAACTCCGAGGGAAAAAGACCCCTGTGCTGAAATGGCCCGGCAGAGATTTGAACCCACAACACCATGATTACGAGTCCGGCGCTCTGCCAACTGAGCGATTCCGGCCCCTAGTCAAACATTTGATCCGAAGCGCACACTGAGTAAACAATTGGACAATTGCCTGTATCCATCACAGGAGCATCGTTTCACGCCCACGTTCTGACATCACCTCACACTGATTGAACTCTTAAGCTGACGGGTGGGGCAAAATTGCTTTGGGATGCCCTAAACGGTATCTGTCCCTTGAAAACAGCTGGGTCACTCTGAAATCTCAGGCTCTCACTGAAATCTGAGCTGAACACAGATTACCTCCCTTACAGATTTCCAACACATTGTCTATTTTTAGCCTGGATCATCATCTGTGCTCTGCCCCTGGTGACTGCGATAATCGCCACAGAACCAACATGAAAGAGCCTCCTCCTCAAGAGGGCGCCACCATGTCCATCCAATGACAGTCCCACAAACCTGCCACTGCTGATGACTTTAAACGAGAAAACCACAGGCATGGACGAAGAGAGGACATCAAAACTGAGGCCATCTTGAGAGCAGGGCTTGACGGGCTACTACAAAAGTTTACCAAAACTGCTTTGTGTAATTTCATTATCGCAACAGATTCTTTTCTGTAAAAAAAAAAATCATAATACTCTCACTGGACAACATAGAGAAGGTTGCCATACAATGCAAATGATCAAATATTGCTAATCTCCCCTTTTCATCTGCCCACGCAACTTTTTGTGTGCTCATGAAAGTAGTTTTTTTTTCTTTTTGTACTCCCAGTTCTTATAGAACAGGGAGTACTTTAGAATGGGAACGAAGAAATGCTGTCTGTGTGTCTGTCTGTGTCTGTCCGTCTGTGGTCAAAATGTGTTCCACTTGCTCCAGACAAAACTGCTGGACCGATCTTTCTGAAAATTTGTAGATATGTTCATTATGGGTCACCGATGATGCCCGATGTTTTATTTTACCAGAATAGCCGTTACTAATGGCTATAAATGATAATTTTGTGATGTACAGTTTAAGCAATAATGGTTTAACAACTTAAGTGTAACCAATTTCTGAAAGCTCCTTGGTAGTATAGTGGTTAGTATCCCCGCCTGTCATGCGGGTGCCCGGGTTCATATCCCCGCCAGGGAGAGCAGAATTTTATTTTATTTTCTCTTACATACAAAATTTCTACCACCAAAAGGGGAGAAAGTGCTATAGTGACTGATTTATATATATATTTCTTTTTTCTTTCTTTTTTTTTGTACTACTTACTGGGAGTACGTTTATTTGCTTTGCATCTTGGTTGTTGGTTTTTTTTAACAGAATCTTCCCACTGACTGTCATGGATTCTTTGAAGCTTGGTAAATTCATGTCACACGCAGGCTCTCCACTTACCATTATTTTTTTCATCCTAAGGACTAGTATACTGTCACTTCAGGCTTGGGATTATAAAAAAAAAATGTCCCTCCCTGCACCACTGCCCTTCCTGCTCTGATTCTCCCCCTTCCTCCCCACCCTCTCCCTATCTACAGGCCCCAGAGTTTTTCATTTTCATGAGAAATGTATTATCTGCTAAGCTACTTGGCCACTGAATGGAGGCCAGTTCTTTTTTTTCTTTTTTCTAACAAATCCAGCTCACACTTGGTGGGCCACCCATGTGTGCTAGGTATTGATTTTGAGGTTTCAGGTATTGTTTACAGAGATCTTTCACTGAACTTTCACTGAAAGTATGTTATAATGTATTTCATGATTATGATGATGAAGTCTTCTTGAGAGCTTGTTCTCAGAATAATCTAAATGCACTTTACATCCATTAGACTGACTGAGATTATCAACATTATAGAAGACGGATCACATAATTATGATTTATACGGCTAAGCTTCTCCTTTCTCCTGTTGTCTTTAAAAGATAAAGACAATAACTGCTCATAGATGTCAGGACTCCACACACACACACACACACACACACACACACACACACACACACACACACACACACACACACATACACACAAACACTTGAATAAAAAAACATTGCTTTACTCTCACCTTTTCCCCACCTATACCCTCTCTCTCTCTCTCTCTCCCTTTCTCTCTCTCTCTCTCTCTCTCTCTCTCTCCCTTTCTCTCTCCCTCTCTCTCCCTCTCTCTCTCTCTCTCTCTCTCTCTCTCTCTCTCAGCCCTGATATGGCCCTTTGCGGTCGGCTGGGCTATAAGCAACATTGCCTTACCTTTCCTCTCTCTCTCATACATACACACATACACATCCACACCCACACACACACACAGATTATGAAGATATGCATGCATGTTTATTCAGCACACAAAATTGTCATAGATATGAATGCATGTTTTATATGTATGCATATACACCAACGCATGATTATAGGGCCACTTTTTTTTTTACCAAGCCTGGCCAGCCCGTGTCCCAAGCAGTTGAACTTACATTTACTTTTCCCATGCTGTGCCATGTCGCGCCTTGACTGCTTCTGAAGTAAGCCAAAGGCAGGAAAAACCTGGCTACATTCCATTCCCACTGTCAGCTGGGGGGGGGTGGGGGGAATGATGAGATGGCAGGTAGAACAGCCAGGAGTTGCATGACAGGGGATGAAACAAAGCTCGACTGAATTTTGAGTACTGGCAGATGAAGCCGTTCAGTAGAAGTCAGACTCATGTGCAAAATTTCATCATATATTGCATGCACTGGAAAGAAAGTTGTTGACGAGCATGGCATAAAAAAATTAATAAATAAAGTGCAAGTCAGTGCTGTTAAAAAAAAAAATGCACCGCATGCAAACTGATTCATTTGAAGCTGAGAAGATGACATTAAGTCTGCCACTTGCATACAAAATTCAACTTCACATGCATAAAAAAATGTTACCTATTGCACACACTTCGCTGCATCAGTAACCAAAGCCACTGTTATCTTCATCACCAGCTTTGTTACCAGCCATGCTCACAGTCTGACGGCTGGCCACCATGTGTTTACTTGTGGAAGCTAGCATGCTGAATTCCAGCGAAAACATAAGGAGTCAAGCCTGCCGTTGTCTGGTTCCACCTACTGCCATGTAAACGCAAAGCACCAAGCAAGTCATACTGTGCCATACTGTGCAATCCAGGCCCCAAGCCAGATGTAAACTTGGCCAATGTTTGCTTCTATGCCTGTACGCTGGGATGTGACACTTTACAACATGCCAACACACTATGCATACTTCACAGGCTGCATTACGGTAATGTCCGTAGAAATACAGAACTGTCGAAGTACACAAAAACCATCAATTTTTGAGACACTATTGTACATTGTCAGCAACAACACTAGATTACTCAACAAGAGTTCAGGGAGAAACTTACAAGTTAGGAAAGTCATCCAGATTTTCCAAAATGAGGTCCTTTTCTACTTGTCCCACAAGTTTTCTTGCGTTTCGGTTCCAGACAAATGCCAGCTCCAGTTCCTCATGGTCCTTAATCGCTTTCACAAGATATTCACCTGGAAAAAAGAAAATGAGTGAACACATAGATCTCTCCTGAACATGATAATTTTATCAGAAAGACAGCTGATTGTTTTACTTGCTAAACACTAAGAAACAATAATAATTTTTGCTTTTGTTTCATTTTCTGGGGGGAAAAAAAGTAAGTTATCAGCTGTCGTGAGGCAGTGCTCAGCATTGGGGATTGCAGTTTCGGCAGTTGCAGGTTCGATTCCCATCAGAACTTATTATTTGTGGGATTTTTCTGTCTCGACTCGTTCCTTCCCAGAGTTGTAATAAGAATGTTTGTCTCTCAGGCCTGGATGAAGCAGGAATGCATTATGAAACAAAGGGTAGAGTACAGCCCTGTCATACAATCTCTCACCAAACTAGATCCCCCATTGTAACATCTTCATCATTCTCATCGATCAGTATTTTTCTTTAAGTCTTCAATTTTATGGCCATTTATGCCATGCTCTAGTGGTGACCTCACTTTCGAATTTCTTTCCATATCTCAGCTGCTTGTAAGTTCACATCAAAGTTATTGGTATCGCCAAGTTCATGGAGAATGTTGTTGGACAGAAGCAGTGCCGTCATCCGGAGGGGAAGCTCACTTACACCGACTCCTTGACTAAGCAGTCCTTGATGTCAGTGCAGAGCTTTGCATGTGATCTCCTGCCTATGTTGGATTAAAACAGACAGGATTGAACACCATCGAAGTGACTCAGCAGCATTGCAGCAACTCCTTGACTAAGCAATCACTGCTGCCAGTACAGTGCTTAATATATGGTGTCCTGCATACGTTGGATCAAAACAGATATGATCAAACACCATCAAAGTGACTGGGCAGCAGTGTAGCGACTTCTCAAGTTTCCCACCTCCTGACGACTTGATACTGACCGCTTTCTGTGTTGGCTGGTGTTAGGGCTGCCACACAACAAACCCGGATGTGGATGTGAGCAGGAGACTGAATGTTGTGATGCATACATGAATAATACTACTGAAGTGCCACGGAAGATCAGCCTGCAAGAAAACACAAACTAACAAACAAAAAGGAAGTTTTAAACAAACTAATAAATTTATGTCTGTCATCTCACTGCTAAGGCAGATCCTTCCAGGCTGTGGCTGTGGGCAGGGGGGTCAGAATGAGCAGCGTGGATTTAATGTCTCTGAGGTGGCACAGAAGATGGGAAAGCAAAAAAAAAAAAGGTACTTTCATTGTCATTAAAACTGCTGCAGTCACAGATTTGTGCAAATGATGCAGACAGCTAGCATTCCTACTTCTTTCATGATCTTTTTATACCACACTGCCAGAAATAAAAGTAACAACAAAATACACCCTAAAACTGGACTCAGGTGGGAATACAAGCTCAACAAAATGTTCATGGCCACAATGAAATCCCTTTCTTTCACACACACACACGCACGCACGCACGTACACATACACACACACGCGCGCACACACACACACAAACACATACACACAAGTAACCGACCCACTATTTCAGTCATTTACTTCGTCACTCACACACACACACACACACACACACACACACACACGCTCGTGTTTCCATCCGAGCATGTTTTTGTTGCGCGCGCAAGCAAGCAAGCGTGCGTACGTGCGTGCGTCAGTGTGTGTGTTGTTGTTTTTGTTTTGTTTTTGTTTTAACACAACTTTGGAAAAAGCAAATCAAGAAGTACCTGCCCCTTAATCGTTACTGAATGCGCCTCTGTCCTAAAAGTGAGTGGTTAACGCTCTCCTTTGAATACCTTTCACCTTACCCAGATGGCCATAGCCAACAACACCAATCTGTCGTTTGCTCATCATTGTTTTAACCCCATAACTGAAGTGAAATCTGTCGTCGGCAGAACATGTGTTTCCCCTCCCACGTAGCCTACTCCCAGACTGTTCACATGTTTCATTGGCTGAAACCTGTATCAAGCCACTGGACATACACCTGTTTTAAAATAAAACAAACACGAGGTTTTGGGCGTTCGATCTTTAAAAAAAAGCAATCAAAATTCCTTTTAAAAAAATAACAAAAGAAAAGAAAGAAAAGAAAAAAGTGTGATATGTGATAATGCTGTGCAACCCATGTTGAACTTCTGTTACCACCATCTATATAATCATATTCAAATAAAAAGGAAAGTAGAAGAGATCAATCCCAACAAGACACAAGTTCTATTTTGTCATCTTTCCCAGGAAAAAAAAAACAATTAAAAAGAAAAGTCAAGCTGAAAATTTCCTCTATTTCTTCATGTTCAGTCCTTCATTAAACACTTATGATATCTGCTATCTTCTTATTTCTAATTCCGATTATACGCAAAATTTGATGATTCCAATGATGAGTCAACTCGGGGAGAACTCAAGTCGTTCTCCAGATCACTTAGAACTATTGACAACAATGATAAAGACATGAAGTTTACATAGCCTTTAATTCTGCCAGCAAACACGTTACATGACATAAAAAATGACATTTTAAGCAAAATGCTTAGGGACAAAAACAAAAACAAAACAAAGAAAGTCCTATACACACACTCACACTCTCACGCAGACGTATGGTGATGATCTTCATGTTGGTAATATGCTGTATGCTCTGTGACAGGAAAAAAGTGCTACAGTCCGGGATATTCGTTCTCATCTCGCCCGAAAGTCTCATTTCAGTTGACAGTATATCTTCTGTATCAGAGTTATTACCTTTGATCAATTTAAAATCTAATTATTTCTATTGAAAATTTCAAAAGCGAACATCGATATCATGAGTGCATTGTTAGAATCATAGTCTTTTCTTTAGTTTCATTGAAAATTTCTGAATTTGTGTCCATTATGTTATGTTTCTTTTTTTTAGTACGGTGTCAAGGTACATGTGGGTGGAGGATGAGGTTTCAGAGACAGGTGAAGGGAGGTGGGAGTGTGAAACTACAGAAGCTATGTCCCACCCACCCAGACCCATGCTAGAGGGTCACTGAGATCAGTAGCCATCTACAAATAACGTGGCTGGATCTGATATGATTGTAATTTATGAATGCTCTCTAACCCAGCCCTGAATAATAAAAGATCTTGAATTAATGGGATGCACAGTTAAGCTTAAGCCACAGAACTGTGGAAAGGAAGGGAATGTGTTGTCTTTGCTAAACCAAACAACAAACTGAGAAAACAAAAGTAGCCCAAACAGTTCATTTTTTATACCTTTGCCTTCAGCCTGCGTGCCTACTTAATAATACTTTGAACGTATTTATATCTGGTACCCCCTTGTGTACGAACGATTGTATCACAAATAATCCTTAAATCTATGTTCATCCCCACATTTTCGCTTCTTCTGTGCTGGTAATAGCTGAAGGGAATACACCAGGATATTCATAGCTGGTTTCGTATCTGTATCTGGTCGTCAGAGAATGATCCAGATGACTGACGTAGTTACGATGTGGAGGGGGGGGGGGGGGGGGCTCAGCTGTTCCACTGGGTGGTGGCTGGAAAGCTCCTTTAGTAATAAAGGCCAGAAGCTGATGACGGATTCAGAGTGCACTTGGTACTGAGAGTATTCCGTTCTACAGAGGTGTGATTCAAAAACGAATATCTTAGCAGATGCGTTTTGGATGGTAAAATACCTGCTGATTGTCCTTCTTTAATTGTCTACGATGTTATTTGACACAAAATTATTATCCTTCCTTGTGTGGATTACTCTGCCTCGCTTTTCGTGTGTTTAGAATTTGTCTGATGGAATCGCCAGCACCAACCACTCAATCGGCTTGAAAATGAAAATGGGACCCAGTCGCTATCTGCAGTCCTGGAGTGTTGGAAAACCTTTTTTTGTGGGATCCTCTGCCTGCCGCCAGGGGCATGGATTTGTAATCCTCTGTGTCAAACACACTGCACCTCTTACCACTCGCTCCAGATTGTCAATGTTCTTCTTGCTATAAGGGCTGCGTACAATGGCTCCATATTCCAGGACAGTGGATGAGCAATGGGTATGCATTGCACTTGTGGTCGGTAGGGCAATGGCGGAGGTTGCATCTCAGAACGCCTGAGGTTTGCATTGGCTTTCTTAGCAGTCTTGGCAATGTGTTCACTCCGCCTGAGGTCATGGGATAGTTGGCTGCCCAAGCTGAGATTGTTCAATCCATGCTTCAAGATGGTGTCGTGTAGCAGGTAGTGGAAGAAGGTCTTGTTTTCAAATGTTCAGGATGAAGGTGACACTTAGAAACATTATACGTTCCCCAACTGTCCATCTTGATTTCGAGTTTCTTCAAGTCTTGCTGCGGAGAAAGATGGTCCTAGACGACGTTGATTTCTCTGTAAAGCAGGCAGTCACCGTCTGCAAAGGGGCAGACCTGTGAGGAGGCCATTGATATGACAGAGTAAAAGAAGGGGTCCAGGAACTGTCCCATAGGGCACACCCGAGTCTACATTGGTAATTCATGTGTTAGTTCCCTCCATGATGAATTGCATCGATCATTGCATCAGGAAACATTGGAGCCAGGAGATGAGTGGACTTGTGGTGGCATACTGACGTTGCTTGTGACTGAGCTTCCAGTGTGAGCAAAGTTGTTATAATGAAAATGTGCTGTTTTTGACAGGTACATCCATATCAGCAAAACTACTTGAACACATAATATATAGTAGCATAATGGACCATCTTGACAAATATGACTTTTTAGATAACGCCCAGCATGGTTTTAGACAGCGAAGGAGTTGTGAGACTCAACTTATAACAACTCTCAATGATTTTAATAACTGTCTTAACAACAGACAGCAAATAGATGCAGTTTTATTAGACTTTTCTAAAGCCTTTGATAAGGTTGACCATGAGGGCCTGCTGCTTAAATTAGAACACATCGGCATTGGCGGTTCTTTGCTAAAATGGGCTAGATCATTCCTCGTTGGGAGAACGCAGAAAGTTGTTGTGGAAGGGCCGTCATCCCATTGTAAACCAGTCTTGTCAGGTGTACCACAGGGAACTGTTCTGGGGCCCTTGTTTTTCTTAATTTATATAAATGACATAAGTAGAAATCTCTCTCCTGGAACTACTATAAGGCTTTTTGCAGATGACAGCTTAGTACATAGAACAATCAGAAGCAAGAATGATACACGCATTCTACAAGAAGATCTAAACGCTTTACAAGAGTGGGAAAGAACCTGGAAAATGGAATTTCATCCCCAAAAGTGCCAAGTGTTGCATATATGTAACAAACGCTCACCAATTAGATCAGAATATTCTATTCATAATACTATTCTTAAAGAAACCAATGCTGCAAAATATTTAGGCGTGATTATAGATAGTCGTCTCAAATGGAAAGAACATTACAATTTAGTATGTAAGAAAGCAAATAACGTCTTAGCTTTCTTGTACAGGAATATCAATGACTGCCCCCAAAAGGTTAAAGACGACTGCTACAAAACACTGGTTAGACCAGTACTGGAATATGGTTGCTCAGTTTGGGATCCTTACCATCTAAAGGACATTGATAACCTCGAAAAGATTCAGAAGAGAGCAGCACGATTCGTAACAGGGAACGACATCAGAGAAAAGGGGAATACTAGGAAGAACATGAGGAAATTAGAATGGAAACCCTTAGAAGAGAGAAGAGCTTTTATCAAACTTAACATCTTCTTCAAAGGCAGAGCTAAACTAATTGATATTCCAATGGAACAACTAGTATTGAATAAAAGTAGCACCAGGAGTGGCGGTCAATGTTATACCATACCTGCATCAAATATTGACAGCCACTTACATTCATTTTATCCTAGTTCTGTACGGCTGTGGAACTCACTGCCGGGTGCCATCAAGATTGCCACAAATGCAGTCTCATTAAAAAAACAAATTGATACGACAGTTTTGAGATCTGCATATTGACGATTTTCTATTTTAACTTCCCCAGATATTTTTCTGTTATCTGGGCCTGAATTTGGCCATTGCTTTTAACTTCTTGAATATCGAGTGCGACCCCTTGTTGCCAAATTTGCTCCAGGGGCCAACAGTCTGAGTCGCACTATTTTATGTTATTTTATTTTTACTTTTTAACATGCGCGCTGGTGACCTACTCGTTTTTGAGTGAACCAGTATTTTAGGAAGAAGAAGAAGAGGTAGTAAGACATATTACCTGAACTTTTCCTGTGACATGCACAATTAAAAGAAAATCAGAGCACTCGCTTAGTTCTATATGTATCTATCCATTCACCTGATCTAGTAATTACGCGCGTATGCCCTTTGAAAAGGTTATTCCTATATTGCTCAACTCAAAACGGTTTATTCTCCAAACTGAGGGGGAGAACGTGTAGCAGACGGTGCAGGATGGCGGGTCGCGGAATGATGACGTGTTGCCATGCGATAGTTTTTGCTATCTTTTTTGTGTTTCAACCAGTTTGGACTCAAACTGACCAAGATGTGATGAGCGCCAGAGTAGAGGTAACGAGACGAGATATGTCTGCCCTTCTTATTGCTTATTTCTGTTATTAATGAAACTTTGGTTGTTTGATGACGAGGCGTTGAGACGTATCGTATGCCCAGCTGCATTCCAGTTCGTAACCCCAATGGCCTCCCTAATCGGCTGCTCTAAATTACAGGAGTTATTGGAACTTGAGGCTCCCAGATAGGTCACGTTGCTTTTCCAGTGTCCCCTTATTGCAAGTTTTGGTCGGTTGGGTCGTGATTTTACTCATACTCTTAATATTTGTCATAAACTAAAAACTTCAAGTTTGGGTCTGGTCATTCAAGGCCCATCTTGCGTTGAAGTGAATGAAGATTTAACTATTTTAAGTAATTGCTCGTTCATTTTCGTTGTCCTGAGTGTTTTGTATCTTGCCTGAAGAAGACCTGAGAAGTCAAAACGCGTCATGTCTTGTCTTGTGATTTGTTTGTCTACGTTGTCTTGGCGGTTCGCTATTAATGACATTTAAAATTTGAGAACACCACAGAATTACAGACTGTGGTGTCTATTTGATGCCAAGAACACAGACACAAGTAGCCGCGTCTCCCTGATGAGTCTGATCCAGCGGATGAAAGGCCTAGGAGCAGGCAATACATATAGATCTGCCTTCGAGAGGGATTATGATGGTTCCCTCATGCAGCTAGTGACGAGTTTTCATATTTATAATATATATTTTCCCATTTTCTTTATCTTCACCCCCCCCCCCCCCCCCCCCCACCTCCTTTTTTTTCCAATTCTTTGCCAAGATATTACAATAATGATGGAAGAATTGTTAACCAGCACTTGTTTTCCCCCACTACTTAATTGTTCAGCATTACATTTAATATTTCAATTTTTCTTTTTTTGTTCAAGTTCGGGATCATTGTGAAGATGCATGAAAACTGAAACCGCTAACTTTTGTCTTTTTTGTTTCCTTCTCTCTCTCTCTCTCTCTCTCTCTCTCTCTCTCTCTCTCTCTCTCTCTCTCTTCTCTTCTCTCTCTCTCTCTCTCTCTCTCTCTCTCTCTCTCAATGTAGCAAAAAAAGACAGTGATTTCATTGAGTGTATGTTAAAATGAGTATGGTGTACACAAGAGTTTTAAAATCTGCCTTTTCAGAGCTGCACTGGATGACGTTTGAATAGGCATCCAGAGGTTAAGAGGTTCATCAATGATGACCTCCCTCTGTTGTATCCTTGACCCAAGAATTCAGCATTCGGTTCTACAAGGTATACCTCTGGATCTGGATCTGGATCTCCGCCTGTAGTTGTTGGTTGGTGGCAAGTTGTAGGAGCCAATGATGGCTATTACACAATAATACCATGTCAGTCACCTCCCAAGAAAGATGCTCCAGTTAACGTTCCATCCATTTGTTCTTTTTTTTTTCTTCTTTTTTTTTTGTAAGTTTAGGAACATTTTTCGTATTGTCAGTTTATAATTACCTCAACCCATTTAGGGCTCTCATCCATGTTTTTAGATCCCGAAGGATTCATTGATGTATTTATGGGGAGGTTCTGCCACCAGCTCTTAAAGTGGTTCTGTTCTGTAATTTTGTTTTTGGTGTTGTTGTTAATTGTTGTAAGAGTATGGTGCCTGAATTTAGGAGATGCCTGATAGTGGGACAAAACGCAGTCAGAAACCACTATGGGCACATATGACCAGCAGCAGAAGTGGTCTTCAGGTTTGCTGTCAAGTGTGTGGGTGTTTATCTCTGAACAGTGAATCTTGGCTCTGTTGTCTGCTTGCAGTTTGAGTTTTGCTGTACACACACCTTTTTTTGTGCAGTTTTGCAGAGTTTTCTCTCTTGGCACCAGCTGGGGTTCGAAGCGACCATTTGCTTCCATTGCACAGAGCCGTACTTATATGTGCTGCTTACCATGCTTTCATCTTTTTTCTTTTTTTTTTTGTCTGCCGTACAAAATGTTGTTAAGTTAGTGTTTGTTTTGTTTGTGTTTTTTGTTTTTCCATTATTACAGCCTTGTTTGTTTGATGTCAAGATGGTCTTGGTTTCATTTTACATTTTGGTTATTGTCTTCTGTTTGCCGTTTGACTGCTGGAACATTTTCTGTTTATGGCGTTGTCATGCCAGAGTGAATCACACTGGTCATCACATTCTGAAATAAATATGGTTATTGCTCTGTCATTTCTTTAATTTTTTTTTTTTTTCGTGAACCTTGGCTGATGTATGCTAGGATAAGAACATTTCGGCAAAAGGGGTCAATTTTATAATTTACGTTGTTTTAAAACTCAAATATTTAATGAATAAATAAAAAGTTAAATTTAGTAGATGGCATGGAAACTGCATAATGCTGTAAACAGGATTTGGTTCAGCCGTGAAGGAATTGACTGCTTCATGAGTCTAACGTGCTCGGTTTAGATTAGTCATGCAGCACATAACATTGTCCAAAGACGCATTTTGTGTCATGTGACTTGCCGCCATGTAGTAATCAGCTCTGTCCTGATGCACTGCGTTCAAAATCTGTTACACTTTTCTGAATGACGATTCCCTGAACAGTGAGCCTGGACATTCATGTCATGCTGACTGCCAATTTAGAGCCAACTTTGTGTAATTAACCAGATAACGATAGCATGGACGTATTCATTATCTGTCCCCGCCAAGTTGTCAGGCTGTTAATTTGCTCTCGGTGCAGCAGAAATCCTTGCTTCAGCTTCTGCTAAGAACGATGCAGACTATTTTTAGAACCATCGCTTGACTAGGTCTTATCTATGCATCGCTCTTCCCAGTTGACATAGAATTATAAATGGACTACAGTCAAAGGCTCACAAACAAAACTGAACCAAGTATTTACCTCATACAGTCTAAGCAGCTGAGGGATTTTTTTTTTTTTTTTGTAATAGTTCTTTTTACTTCCTTTATATGTGAACCTGGTTATAGAAGTTTTTGTTCAACGATTTCACCTGGATTCTTTAGCATCTTGAATATGAAAGATAGTAAACAATGATATTAGTCAAAAATGGCACTCAGATTTCTCCACTTCCACCAGGAAATGATTTGCGAAGTGCCCCTTTGGCTGGCACAAGGTTACATTGCAATTTGCAAAGCATCCCATTGGTCTTCACACGATAAAAACTGGAGACTTTGTCATAATGACTGAGGATGACCTTGGGCATGCAGACCCAGTGATGCCATGTTGTTCTGCTGTTTCAGAGCTGCTCTGGGTGACGTTTGAATAAGCTTCCAGAGGTGAAGAGGTTCATCAATCAGGATCTCCCTCTGTTGTATCCTGAAATGAACACAAGGAATTTGTGGTTGTTCACATGGTCAGGGTTGGTGGTGGTGGTGGTGGCAGTTGCAGACGTACCTACCCTACGATTTTTTAGCTTATTTTATGAAATTTGAATGGAAAATGCGATAATACGTCAAGTAGGACAAAAATATGAAAATCAGCAACATTGGCTACAACAAAAAGTACTATTTTCCTGTTCGAAGACGTAAGTTATTGTCCCTAGTTCCAGTTTGCGCGTGCTCGCTTACACCATGGTTGGCCGTCTTTTATAGTGAGCGACTGACAGATATTCACTAAAATTACTGTTCATGAGAGTGATGAAGAGCTAGATGTTGAAAAGAATGTTGCCAAAACGAGGGAGCAAACTTTCCTGAATGCATACCACACAAACCTGGAAGTGCTTAGTCCCAAGCTCAAAAAAGGTCCAACTTTGGTGTGGTGCACTTTGTGCGAAACAGGTTTTAGTTGTGCTCATTTCGTCCAAAATGGCATTAAAAAAAAAGTATCCAAAATGGTGAAAGGAACACATTAAATTGTACAAGCATTGAAAAAGGCCAAGGCAAAGTCTAAGGAGGGACCTGGAGCAGCAGTGACAAACACCGAGATGATGTGTAGGTTGGTGGCTGACGCGAATCTGTCCCTGTCAACACCGATCGTTTTCTTCCCTATTCAAGAAGATGTTTCCTGACACTAGCGACAGCAAATTGCTCAAGGTGTGTCTGTCACTTTAAATTCTACTGTTAATTAGCTTCACTCCCCCTACCCACACACCCGCACCCCAAAAATGGGGGGAGGGGATGGAGTGGCAATACAAAGAGAAGAAAAAGATGGAAAATGAAAACTGTATGAAGGGTATACATGTGTGTGACTGACTGTCACTGTGTGTGTGGATGGGGGAGGGGGGGGGGGGGGGAAGGGAGGAGGGCATTATTTTTTTTTTTTTAAATGAGATGGTCAACTAGATAAGTGCAGTGTGTGTCTAGTGCACTTGTGCTCGTTGGTTTGAGTGCGAGTACAGCACAGTGAGTTTTAACAACTGTTTAGTGCATGTACGTCACTGTTCAACAATATATTTGGTTTGTGGCACTTAAAAAAATGCCAGATCCTCCAAGTCAGCATGTGTTTGACCACTGTGAGCCCTGAAATGAGACTCTTCCTTCCCCATTTCCCACATCAACCTCACCAGCTGATCGAGTCCTCCTTTAAATTGTTTTTTCCGATTGCATTAACACTCTTATACGTTTCTCATTTGTAATTTCTTATTTCAGAACATGCGTATTGTAGTTTGGCGGCAACAAGACCATCAAAAATATAAACACATTCTTGGTTTTTATATTTTAAAAAAAAAGGGGGGGGGGATGGTTACTTTCTCTATGAACAAAACAGCTGTTTTCTTAGTTGTATGCCTGATTTACTACAACAGTGTTACCGTACCTGAGTATGCTAAGCTGAAGCATAATATGGTTGGTTTGTAGAGTCTGCATGCACATTGGATGAATGCATTGAGATTTTGGGACATAGTCCACGATCATATATCATAAATTATGTGTTTAAGTGGATTCCAGACAGCTTGGTACCCAGTCGGATGCAGCCGGCAGCCATGTGCATAGTGCATTAGATTTAAGATGCCACAGTCAAATTTTAAACGATCATCTTGTAATCCTGCAAAAAAAAAAGGCTTTTTCCTGCATATTGTCATATGGAGATGTATGCTTCATGTTCTTGATGTTGGGTTGTCTTGGTGTTTTGACATTTTGAGCTTGTGGTAATGAGGGGTGGTATGCTTGAGAAATATGGCTGTAATCCATATTGTGCGGGTATGTGCATTGTGATTTTGAGATTGTGGTAATGTGCACTCATATGCTTGGGAGATAGGGGTGTAATTCATACAGTGTGGGTATGTACATGGTGATTCTGAGGTTGTGGTACTGTTGCTTGTATGCTTGGAAAGACGGGTGTAATTCATATAGTGTGGGTATGTACATGGTGATTTTGAGGTTGTGGTACTGTGCGCTTGTATGCTTGGGAAAGACAGGTGTAATTCATATAGTGTGGGTATGTACAGTCTACTTCGTTTATAACGTCGCCGGATATAACGTCACCCCGTTATAACGTCACCCAAAGACC
>CM031621.1:50059954-50089954 GCA_018398815.1 Conus ventricosus | reverse complement strand
GGTGGTGAAGTTTTGACCCGTCTGTTAGTGTTGTCTCTGTCTGTCTGCTGTGTCTGTCAGTGAGTTGGCACTGACAACAACAGACTTATTTTAATGGAAATTTTCTCTCTTTTTTTTACTGTTTTCTTTTATCTTGCTTTTTTTTTTTTTTTTTTAATGATTTCCCAGTTTCTGTCTCTCATCCTCATCTTACTCCAGTGGCTTCACCCCCGTGCGGCTTATTCCTGTTCCCTGTCCACAGCCACATCCTGGCTAGTCCAGCTGCAAGCCTCAGCACCCAACAATCCACAGGGAGCAGCAGGCAGCGTCAGGTCATCCTGAGGCAACCCATCAGAGGAGACACTGCCTGGATGCAGAGTCTGTTCAGTGGTGCCTGTTCCGATCCAGCATACACAAGACGCCACGTGTTGCACCCCATACTGATAACAATAATTGCTTAGTCTTCGGGGGGGGGGGGGGGGGGGGGGGGGGGGGGGGGCTATGTCCGTCCAGCAACACTCCATGAACTTGCCGATTTAGAGGATTTTAATCCATGAAGCGGAAAAGACAGAAAATGGCACGATGACAGAACTCATTTATTTTCATATAGATCCAGGTGGATCCAGTATCTATGCCGAGAGATGATGCAAGAACCGACACTGATCGATGACACCTTGGGTGGAGAGATGGCACTGCAGCCCAAGGGTGATCCTGTTGATTTTTAGCGCAGGTCCGTGGTGTGAATCTGGACGGAGAGCACATCCCGGATCCGTTTGACCGTGGCAGAAGTCTGTGCTCTCCTGAGCATTCTCAGAGTGTCATCAGACATACCTTTTCCTGTCTTTCTGTGTCTCTCTCTTTCCTATTGTTTTCTGGATTTGCATTTCACTTGGTGCCTTTGTTCAGGTAATGTTTTTGTTTGTATTGTTTCTTTGTAAACACCAAGGGGACACCACTCTGCTGTCAGCTCACTTTGGTTGTGTTCTGTGATTTTTGTTCAAAATGCGCAGGAAGCTGCCTGCATGGTCTCACACTGATGACAGTAATTGTTTGATCATGGAGCTGGAAGGAATGACCATCTCCATCATATCTGCTCCCTTTTGTTTTTTGTGTTTTCAGTCAGTTCTCCTTTTGGTACATATCAAAAGATTGGGAGAACTCACTCGCTCTCTCTCTCTCTATCTATTTATCTCTCTATCTCTCCCCCTACTCCCTGTCTGTCTGTCTCTGTCTGTCTGTCTGTCTGTCTGTCTCTGTCTTCTCTCTCTCTCTCTCTCTCCCTCTCTCCCTCTCTCCCTCTCTCTCTCTCTCTCTCTCTCTCTCTCTCTAACTCTGTCTAAAAACACCACCCTCAAGTGTGCCAATGCAGCAATTCTCACACCTTTAAGCAAATCTCAAAATTTGGTGTGGGGGGGGGGGGGGGGGGGGGGGGGGGGGGGGGGGGAGAGAAAATGGTTTCAGACTTACTGCAGTAGTCAGATGAAAAGAAAGGGCTCAACCTTTGAGTCATTCCAAAGTAGTGTTTATGGAGTCCACCAGAAACTCTGAGCAAAACCCAGATGCTTTTACTTTAAACCTAGCAAATTGCCAGCCTTGGGGAGGTTTCAACACCACATTAAATTAATGGCTAAAACTTGACAGAAAAAAAGAGGAGACCACACCTCTTTCTCTCTCTATGATTGCTGTATGTTGCTCTTCCCTTCATCCCCGACTCCTCCCCCCTCCCCCCTCCCGATTTCCTCGTTTACCCTGTGTCCACATTTTTCCACTGTGTTCATTTGACAGTGGTGTTGACAGCAGTTTATTTGTATTGAATTTTATGTTATGTTCTTTCTTGGTTTGTGTATTCTTGTTCTTCTTATCCGTATTTGCCTTGATTTGCTATGAATCACTTCTTTTGGCCCCAGGGCTGGGTGGAAAAAAGAATGTATATTGCTTATCTCATTACCCTGGTTAAATAAGATTTTTGTTTCGTTTCCCTCTCTCTCTCTCTCTCCCCCCCCCCCCCCCCCCCCCTCTCTCTCTCTCTTCTCTCCCTTTCTTTCTCTCTCTGTCTCTCTCTCTCTCTCTCTCTCTCTCTCTCTCTCTCTCTCTCTCTCTCTCTCTCTCTCTCTCTCTCTCTCTCAGCTGCCCCTGAGCACAGTCAAAGCAACTGTCTCGATTTACTCCGCTTACGGCAGAAAATCTGCAAAATTTTGTGCACGTCATCCAACAAAAATGAAAGCGATTCAGTGGGGGAAAAAAAGTATTCTGAAAAGAAACCTGGAAGAAGTAAAGTGCTGTTCCTGAAAAATCTGTTAAGAACATTGAGAAAGCTGCGCTATGTTACGGTTTGAACGTGTGCACACGTACGTGCACACTCACACGTTCTCTCTCTCAAAAAAAATTCCAACGTCTTTGCTTTCATTCTAAATTTAGTGGCTCTCCACCACCGAAGTACACTTCTCCCATGTGCGGTGTTGATTTTCCATTTTTCACTGGATTTGCAGCTGTGGCATGACCTGAACGTTCCACTGAGCTTATGACCAACGTGGATCGGATCGAACACTCCGTCTGCCTCCCTCTACCTCTGTTTTAAAATTGATTTCTCTCGTCTAAAGCTGGCCTGACCTCCATCGGTTTGAGCAGAAGCTGTGTCAGTGATGTAGTATGTACATTGCGTTAACATGAGATGGGTTGGCCGGAATGGAGAACAGTGTTGATGAAATGAAGGTTGGCTGGAAAAGGTCACTTGATGTGTTCTCTGTGATCATCTGTCAGCTCTGAAATGTCAGGGAGAAAACGGTTGTGATTTACTTTAATTGTTTGATATTCTGCTATCAGGCATCATATACTGCACCATGTCAGACTGGTGCTTGAAAGCTCGTTTTGTTCCATCCCATCTTCATGACGATATTATCTGCTGTCAAACAGTACAGATATCAAACTGTAGATACTTTTGCAGATTTGTGCGTGTGCGCACTCAGGAGCTTGCTAGGTTGTGTACATGTGTGCATGCGTAAATGATTGTATGCACCTGGTTACGTATGACTGTGGCCATGTGCTATTTACAGAATATTATAGAATTCATGATCAGAGGCTTGCCTGGTCGAAAAAGCTATCTGGACCAATCAGTGATGTTCCTAGAAGGATGGGACAGAATGATAGGTGGCACTGTTATCTCCTCTGAAATACCCCATATATCCAATGACAGGCACATCATGCGATCAAGAGCTGCGCTATAAGCTCTTAGTCCTGAGGAAGGACACCCCAGTGAACAAACCATCCCCTGTGCTCACAGAGTAGGACTCTTAAATCTTGAGCTAAGAAAGAAGACCCCATACAGAAAGCTTGATCCGACCTGTCGAAGACGGGAGTGTGTCAGCTATGGTGCAGTTTTTGGGGATAAGTCGAGACACACATGCATCAATGATCATGTATCGGCCACAGAAGAAGAAGCCTGCTAAAAGCAGACAAATATGATGTACCTTGGGCATTTTTGGTTTCAGTTTGTGCCCAGTTTATCTGAAATTGTTAGGCAGAGGGTAAGCAGTGGCAGCTTTATTTCAGTGACAGCAGTTTGATCAGTATTTTTTTTTAATTTAGAAGATCATTAGCATTTCTTCATTTAGAAGAGCAATGTGTCCTTCAGCATTCTAGTTCTGTTTAGAAAATCACGTATGATAAACCTCCAGATCCCAGTCCTTAGCTGCTTCAGGTGCACGTGCATAGGTCAGATATCTATTGGTTGGTTTTCCTTCACACCTGTTTGTTGTTTTAATTGGCAGTGAAGTCTTTTTGAGCAGTAATATGGGCATCTATACACAACACATACACACACACACACACACACACACACACACACACACACACACACACACACACACACACACACAGTGGTCACACAAACTTGTGTGCTCACGCGCATGCACACACGCGCGCATGCACTCACACTCACACACACACACGCACACAATAGTCCACAAATGTGTGTTCGCACGCACATGCGTGCATGTGCACACAAGCACACAGGCGCTGGCGCGCGCGCATACACCACACACACACACAAAACACACACACACACACCACACACACACACACACACACACACACACCTGAAGAAACCGTACAGCAAACATGTAGAATGAAGCGAGTTTGACAGAAAAAACCGTTCACGCTTATGAGAAAGCAGCCTGCCATAAATCCATTGAAACGTACATGTAACAAATAAGCTGGGAGAAGGAGGGCAAGAAACAACATCTGCACGTTGGACCCAGTCAAGTAAGTTCAGCAGTGACAGCTTGAGACTGGGAAAGAAACCCACAAAAAACAGAACATTGCTTCAGGGGTAACACCTGTAAATCAAATAAGAAGACAGCAAATCGATAGCAGTTCTTTTTCACTGCCCGCTCCTTTGGCCACTCCTCTGTTGATGTATTTTGAGCCCCCCTCGCCTTTCCTCCATCTCCCTTTCTCTCCTTGTCTCGGGTTGCCTAGCTTTCAAGCTGTTGCAAGCTGTGACTGCTTTCAAACCTTTTCCCTGCCACAGTGTCAGAGCTTTTCTGTATTGCTGAGTGCCAGGGCCAAATTGCTGTAGCTTCACTCATCTGTTCACTACTCATTCATTTATTGAGATATCTCTTACCCTCCGGGGGTTGCGACCTTGTCGTGGTCGGAGGGCTTGCGCGGTCCAGTGATCCCTTAGGCTTTGCTGGCGGGGGCATCAATACTTTAAGATAGGCTGTTTTTTTTTTTTTTAAACTGCTTCTAGGTCCGAAAAGCCAAGATGCTGTCTGGCCTAAGCATAACGTGGTAAGGAGTTGATGCCCCTGGAAGGGCTTCCCATGTCAGATAGGCTAAGGGTGAGGATCCTGTGAGGATCCTTTTCTTGTTTTCTGCCTTCCTTATTTGGCCCTTTTCTATCTTCGTCTCCTCTTCACTTCAAGTCTTCTTTTCCACACTCCTTTTCTCTCTGTGGTCTCCTTAAGATCCGCCGCGTTTGCCGTGCGGTGCGACCTGTGTCGGGGGGGATGAGATCCTGGTGATTGAGAGGGCCAGCGCTCTCAACACATCACTTTGGCTCGGACCTCTCCTAGACAGGAAGTACACTTTGGCCCGGGTGTACTAATCGGCTCCCCTTTTTGGGGCTGGGTCAAGACAGGCAGTTTCCCTGCTGGCAAGTAAACCCCTGCAGTGCTCAGCTCTCTGTTCCCGGGAGTTGAGCATGATCAGGGGGGATAGGGTTGGTAGTTTCTGTTTGTCGTATATCTCTCCCGAAGACTGGAAGGGGTCAAGACATTGGTTTCTTGGCCCTGGCCCCTTAGTTGGACTCCAAGGTGGGTGGGTAAGGGAGAGATGAAGCATAATAAACAAAATATGGCTTTTTCAAAAAACATTCCCCCAAAAGGAAGAGGAAGGCAGCGT
Source organism: Conus ventricosus (assembly GCA_018398815.1). Lineage (NCBI taxonomy): Eukaryota > Metazoa > Mollusca > Gastropoda > Neogastropoda > Conidae > Conus > Conus ventricosus. The sequence continues at coordinate 50,084,572 of CM031621.1, read as the reverse complement.
CCCCTATTTCAGGGGATTTTCAAACAGACAGTGATTCCGATACTGAGGTAGACAGAGGACAGGTTTCTGGGCTTCCTGGCTCGTGATGGAGGGGACGGAGCAGGAAGACCCTTTCAGCTCTGAGCCCTTTTGCCATACAAAAGGGCTTTCAAGGTTTGGCAGGTGACCCTCGGTCTATCAAAAGGTTGAGGAATGGCTCATTTCTCATTCAATGTAAATCACAAAAACAATCTGAACAGCTGTTGAGGGCAACAAAACTAGGTGGACAGGGAGATCAAGGTGACTCCCATAAGCAGTTGAATTCGTCGAAAGGTGTGATTCGCTGCCGAGAATTAGCTGGTGTCTCGGAGGCAGAAATCAAAACGGAACTGGCGTCCCAGGGTGTGACGGAGGTGTGCAGGGTGACAGTAAAAAAGGTGCGGAAAGAGTGGCCACCAACACCCTCTTTCTGACATTCTGTAACCCTGTGCTGCCTCCGGTCATCAAAGTTGGCTACCTGAACGTCCGTGTTCAGTTATATGTTCCGTCCCCATTGAGGTGCTTCAGATGCCAGAGGTTTGGCCATGTCAGAGACCGCTGTTTTGGGCAGGAGGTGTGCGGTGGTTGCTGCAAGGCAACCCATGATGGGCCGTGCAAAGATCCGGCACATTGTGCTAACTGCGGTGGCGACCATCCTCCTCTTCACGAAACTGCCCTCTTTGGATTCAGGAATCCACTATACAACAAATAAAAACTGAAAAGAAAACCTCCTTTTTTGAGGCCCGCAAACAGGTTGTGGGCAGTCGGACGCCCACAGCATCTTCATATGCTTCGGCCGTAAAGAAAGTTTCCACTCGGTCAGTCTGCTGCCAGACTGATGAATTTACGTTTTCCAAGACATTGCAGTAAGATCTGTCAATTCTGGTGGTAGCAGGTCCACCACCTTCCAACCCAAAGTGACTGCCCCTGGTGGAGGCAAAAAAATCCGCCACCCTCAGGCTGCCCAGCAGTCTACAACATCTGCTGCTGGGCAGATTAAAAACCAGCAATCCCGCTCGAACTCCTCTGTCCAGTGCCCGTGCGGGCAAGGGAGTTCAACCCAGTGTGGAGATGGTGGAGATGAGGAAGAAGCCTCCACCGTCTCCCAAATCCAGACTTCTTCACTGTTGGCAAGTCTGCCAGCAGGTCTGAAGACCAACACAGTCCAGTGAAACTAAAAAATAAATTCACTCCATTGGCAGCAGACGTTGAGGAGATGACTGATCTCTCTCCTTTTCGCCCTCTGCACCATGGATAGTACAGTTTCCATTGGAATATCCGTGGACTAAATTCCAACTTCGAGGAGCTGCAGCTTTTGTGTCAATCTATAAAACCTTCTGTCGTGGCTCTTCAGGAAACTCAAATTCAAAGCCAGAAGACCTTTACTCTTTCTGGCTTTAATATTCTTTCAAAACTGCACAACATCCATGTTGGGACTGTCGGGCGGTGTTGCCCTTCTCCTACACAAAACTTTGTTGTATAGTCCTGTCGCTCTGTCTACCTCCCTTCAGGCTGTAGCTGCGAGAGTCACTCTCACAAGACTGTGACAATCTGTTCCCTTTTCTCCCACCTTCTGTCCCGGTTTGTCGTCAGGACCTTGTCAGTCTTGATAGGTGAACTTCCTCGACCTTTTTTGCTGTTGGGTGTGACTTGAACGGTCACAATCCTCTTTGGGGTAGTGTCAGTAGTCATCCAGAGGTCTGCTAATTGAGGATGTCCTTTCGGATTTGGATTTGTGTTGTCTGAACGACGGATTCTGCAACTTACCTTCACTCTTCCACAGGTTCACTTTCGTGTTTAGATTTGTCAGTTTGTGAGCCCGCTGGTCCTGGACTATGAGTGGTCTGTCCATGACGATCTGCACGGAAGTGACCATTTCCTGTCTTTTTACAACCCGTCATAATGAACACGTCTCTGTCTCTCAACATCTAAATTATAAGAAAGCAAATGGGATCTATTTGCAGCCACTATTCTAAGGAATTCCAGGACACTGATTTTTTTCAGATTCCGGACCCAGCTGAATCTCTGACAAACACTATGATCAAATGTGCTAAAGCCTGTATTCCAGTGTCTTCGATAAACTTCAAATGCCAAAAACACCCTGGTTCGATTCAGAATGCCAACAAATTTCCAAAGTTCGAAAACGGGCTCAGCGTCGGGTATACCAACGACCTTCGGGTCCCAACACTCGAGCCATCAGAAACTCCGTGCTAAATCAAGACACACTTTTAAAATCAGTAAACGTCGGTCCTGGAGAAGTTTCTGCTCCAGGCTGACATCAAAAACTTCCAAGAAAAAAGTGTAGAACATCATTAAGAAAATCAAAGGGAAGAACACCTGTCCCACTGTGAACCATCTCAAGTTTTCGGATTCTTTAATAACAGAGAAGAAAGCAGTTGCTAATCTGCTGGCTTCAACCATTGAAAAGAATTCCTCCTCTTCTAACAAATCAGCCACTTTTCTCAAAAACAAAGCCCTTAAAGAAAAATCACCCTGCAACTTTTCGTCCGACAACATGGAAGACTATAATCTTCCTTTCACGTTAAACGAGCTGAAATCTGCCTTGCTTTCTTGCAGCGATTCCTCTCCAGGTATAGATGAAATCCATTATCAGCTGTTGAAACATCTTCCGCTAGAAGGTCTGAACATACTGCTACAGGTCTACAACCATGTGTGGACTACGGGTTTTTTTCCACCCTCTTGGCGAAAAAGCCCTCATTATTCCCATCCCCAAACCTGGAAAAGATCTTTCTAATCCTTCAAATTTACCGTCCCATAGCTTTGACCAGCTGTGTTTGTAAATTGATGGAAAAAATGGTCAATGCTAGGCTCATGTTGAAACTTGAAAACCGATGGCCTTTTGGCGAAAGAACAGTGTGGTTTCCGTAAACATCGGACTACCGTTGACCATTTGATTCGTCTGGAATCTACACTTCGGAACGCCTTTTTGAACAGACAGCATGCAGTGGCAATTTTCTTTGACTTGGAGAAGGCCTACGATACCACCTGGAAGTCGGGGATACTTCATGATCTCCATGATCTGGGTTTTCGAGGTCATCTTCCGCTTTTCATTCAAAATATTTTGGCAGAACGACAGTTTCAGGTCCGGGGTTGGCACCACTCTCTCTGATGTCCATGAGCAGGAGTTGGGTGTTCCACAGGGGAACATACTGTCTCCTGCCCTCTTTAGTATTAAAATCAACAACATTGTTCAATCAGTTCAGCAGGGTTCAGACTGCTCATTGTTTGTGGATGATTTTGCTGTCTACGCAACTGGAAGCCTGTACCTGAGTGTCCAGCGCAGGCTCAGCTTTGCGTAGATAAAATCCATCGGTGGGCGGATGAAAACGGTTTCACCTTTTCTCCAACAAAGACGCAGTGTATTCACTTCCATAATTTCCGTCAGTTTTTTCCAGATCCTGAAATTCAAGTCGGGAAATCTCCCATTCCAGCTGTTAAAGAGGCCAAATTTCTGGGAGTTATTTTTGACCAGAAACTTAACTTTCTCAGCCATATTAAAAACCTCAAACTGCTTGCCAGAAAGCACTGAATATTCTGCAGGTCGTAGCGCACACCGACTGGGGCGCTGATAAGAAAACTTTGTGCACCTCTACAGAGCCTGGTCCGTTCCAAACTGGACTACGGTTGTGCTGTCTATGGCTCCGCAAGATCGTCTTACCTCAAACTCTTGGACCTATCCACCATCAAGGGCTTCGTCTCTGTCTTGGAGCGTTCCGCACCACCCTGTGTACAGCCTGTAGCAGAGGCGGGTGAACCTTCACTGTCCAACCGCAGGCTGAAACTGTCTTTGAATTATTATATCCGACTGTTCTCAGACCGCAGAATCCTGCCTATGACTGTGTCTTTGACCTCCGTTCCAAAGTAAGTTTGAAAACAACCCTAAATGTATTCCGCCGTTTGGTCTTCGTATGCAGCCTCACGTGCGGAATGCAGGTCTAGACCTGGGAGTAGTTTCCGATTTTTCCAAGTTTCCGGATCAACTCTGTGGACCTTTTTCACACCAGAGATTCGTTTCGATCTTGCAGCTTTTCGCAAAGAGTCTACCAGCTCTCTGGCGTACAAGGCATTGTATGCTGACCTCTGTTCGAAATTCCCATCCTATCAAAAAGTTTTCACTGACGGTTCCAAGTCTGAGGATGGAGTGGCCTGTGCAGCCTACTGCCCTGGGGCTCCTTCTCAGATACTGTTGGAACATTATACATTCAGATGCTTCTGTCTATTCTGCTGAACTTACTGCTCTGGTTCTGGCTTTGAAGATAATCTCACATTCTTCAAAGAGGGACTTTCTGGTTCTGTCGGATTCGCTGTCAGCTTTGGAAGCCATAGCTGGCCGCAACCTTCGCATCCAGAACTTTTACTTTTTTTAACTTTTGAGCAAGTTGAAGGCGGACGGTTACAACATTACTCTTGCTTGGGTTCTGGTCATGTTGGCATCGGCGGGAATGAAATGGTTGATCGTTTAGCAAGAACGCCACAAGAGAGAAACTGTCCAACACTTATATCCCCTGCTCAGATGTGAAACCCAAAATTAACGATTATGTGAGAGACCTCTGGCAGGAGGATTGGAACACACAGACGAATAACAAACTCTTTCAGATCCGTCCAAACCTTAAGGACTTCCTCCCATCTACGTCGGGTGGTCGTAAAGAGGAAACGGTTCTGTGCCGGCTGCACACCGGCCATTCGTATTTTACCCATTCTTAACTTTTAAAGAGTGAAGAAGCTCCGTGGTGCATTCCATGTCATGCACCACTCACAATGAAACATGTTCTTTTAGTGTGTTGGGACTTGCACGATGTGAGACACAAACATTTTACAGCGGAGTCCATGAAGATCCTGTTCAGGGATGTCCCGCCTGACGTGATCCTTGAGTTTTAGAGAGAGATTAACATTTTTCATCTGATTTAAGGTTTTACGGCAGAAAGATTTTTAACAAAGTTTCTGGTGCGTTTGTAGACGATGTCATTTAACGAGATTGTGTGAAAGTTGTTTTTTTTTTTCTCTTTTCTTTTTTTTTTTCTTTTTTTAAATGACTGGTGAGTTGATTTTAACGTGGTGACAGCCCTGATGTGGCCCTTTGCGGTCGGCTGGGCTATAAGCAACATTATCTTATCTTAGATATCTCTTAGATTTAGATTTTTTGCATGTTTTTTTTTTTCTTATACCCTGTGCTATGATGTATCATAATAATTTGATTTTGCTGGTCATTGGTATGATAAAAATATATATGATCGAGTAATAAGTCCCCCGTAGTAGACATGGTTACGGGCGGACAAGATCTTGAAAACGCCCCCGTAATAGACAGGGGGAAAGCAGGGAAGAGGTAAAAGAGGGATTTAGCAAGGAGGAGAAAAAGAAAAAAAAATGGGGGGGGGGGGGGGGGGGGGGGGGGGGGTTTTTTTACCCTGGGGCCCCAAGGTGGATTGCTTGTGTTTTGCTTTTGGGTGGGTAAACCAAAACTGGTTCGCTTTGTGAAAAGTCTAAAGGGGTTTTTTTTTTTTTGTTTACTCTTTATCCCCTTCATCAGTTAGTTTTTAAAACCAAAACTGTTTTCTTTGGTAAAAACCCTTTTGGGGGTTTATTAAAGGGTTGATCAGCATGTAAATTGGGTTATTGTTGGGTTTATCTGAATTTGATCAGAAATGGAATGGGTTATTGGGGGGTTTTTTTGGGAAAGGGGTTGTTAGTCATGTGAATGGGTTATTTTTGGGGTTTTTTTCGGAAGTTGATCGTCATGTGAATGGGTTTTTGTTGGGTTTATGGGAAAGGGTTTATCCGGGTCTTTGTAAATTTGGGTTATTGTTGGGTTTTATGGGAATTTTGATCAATTTTTGTGAAGGGGTTTTTTTTTTGGGTTTTATGGAAGTTGTTTGTCATGGAAGGGGGTTATTGTTGGGTACACCCCCTGCTTGGTTTGTGGGCTGTGGGAAAGGGATATTTTCCCCGTTCCATTTCCCTTTGTAAAAACTTTTGTCTTTTTTTGTGGTTCAGGTTTGGTTGAGCGTGCTGTGTGGTATTTTGTATGGACGATTTTTTGTGTACACTGTTCCATTCTCCTCTCTCCTCTCTCTCCCCTTTTCTCTCTCTCTTTCTCTCTTCTTTCTCTCTCTCTCTCTTTTCTTCTCTCTCTCTCTCTCTCCCCTCCTACTTTCTCCAGCCCCTCTCTCTTTTTCTCTCTCTCTCCCCTCTTCTCTCCCCCTCTCCTTCTCTCTCTCTCCCCTCTTCTCTCTCTCTCCCCCCCCTCCGGGGGGGGGTTTTGCGCCCTTTTGTCGTGGTGGGGAAGGGCTTGCGTGGGTCCCGGGGCCCCTTAAAGGTTTTTGCTGGCGGGGGCTTCAAAAATCAAAGATAGGGGGTTTTTTTAAAAACTGTTTCTACCCTGAGAGGTGCAGATGTTTTTGGGCCCTTTAAGAAAAACCGGGGTTTAAGGATTTTGATGCCCCTGGTAGGGTTTCCCCATGTCAGATAGGCTAAGGGTGGGACCCTGACTAAGAGTAACCCGCCTTTTTTCCTTTTTTGTTTTCTGCCTCCCTTTTTTGGGGCCCTTTTCTATCTTCTTTCCCCCTTAAGTTTCTTTTTCACACCCCTTTTTTCTTTTTGGGTTTCCCTTAAAAATCCGCCGTGTTTCCCGGGTGGGGTTTGCGACCGTGTCGGGGGGGAAAATGGGGGCCCGGGTGTTTGAGAGGGCCGGCTTGAGGGGGGTTTGTGCTTCAACCCCGTAATTTTTGGCTGGGGCCCCTCTCCTAGACAGGGATTTCATTTTCCCCCGGGGGTTTTATAATCGGCCCCTTCTTGGGGCGGGTCAAGACAAGCAGTTCCCCTGGCCATGTAAAACCCCCCCGTGCTCAGCTCTCGGTCCCCGGGGTTGGGATGATCGGGGGGGATGGGGGTTTAGTTGCTTCTTTTTTGTCTTTATTTTCTCCCCCGAAGCCTGGAAGGGGTCAAGACTTTTGGGTTTTCCCTTGGCCCGGGCCCCCCCCTTTTTTGGACCCCCAAGGTGGGTGGGGAAAAGGGAGGGAGGGAAATTTAATAAAATAAACATGGCTTTATCAAAAAAAAACCCCCCCCCAAAAGGAAGGGGGAAGGGGCGCATCCCCTTTTCAGGGGGAACGTTTTTTGGGACAGCGATTCTGACACGGAGGTACGACGGGAGAACGGGTTTTTTGGGTTTTCCTGGCTCGTGGGGGGAAGGGGCGGACGGAAAAGGCCCCCTTTAAAGCATGACCCCTTTTTTGCTATTAAAAAGGGTTTTCCCAAGGCCCTTAGCAGGTGACCCTCAGTCCGTAAAAAGGTTAAAGGAAAATGGTTCGTTTCTAGTTCAATGTCGATGGGGGAAAAAAAATTTCTGAACAGCTTTTAGGGAAACAAAATTAGTGGAAATAGGGGAGATGGGGTGACCCCCCAAAAACATTTTTAAATTCCCTTTAAAAAGGTTTGTGATTCGTCCCGAGACTAAGGGGTTTGTTAAGAGGCAGAAAAAAAAAAGGGGGAATGGCGTCCCAGGGGGGGACGAAGGTGCGCAGGGGGGACATTTCAAAAAAGGTTTGCAGAGAAAAAGGGGGGGGCCCCCAAACCCCCTCTTTCTGCCCTTCTGCCCCCTGTGCTGCCTCCGGTCATAAAAATTTGGGGCCCCCTGAACGTCCGGGTTTTTCAGCTTTTAATTGCCCCTTCCCCGTTGGATGTTTTCGGGTGCCAAAAGTTTGGCATGTCAGGGGGACCGCTTTTTCTGGGGGGGGTTTTGTGCGGTTTTTGCTGCAAGGCAAATCCTTTGATGGGCCGTGAAAAGACCCGGGCACATTGGGGCTTCTGCGGTGGCGATCATCCCCCCTTTTCCCAACAAAAACTGTCCTCTTTGGATTCGGGGAAATCCCCATTAACGAATAAAAAACGGGAAAAGGGAAGTTTCCCCTTTTTTGGGAAGCCGCGAAAGGTTGTGGGCAGTCGGGAGCCCACAGCTTTCTTGCTTGGGCCCCGTAAAGTTGATTCCCACTGGGTTTCAGTCTGCGGGTCAGACTGATGAATTTTTTTTTTTCCAAAAAACCATGCAAGGAAAAAACTGTAAAACTTGGTGGAAGCAGGTCCACCACCCCCCAAACCCACGTGAATCCCCCGGTGGAGGAAAAAAATCCGCCCCCCTCGACTGCCCGGGCAGTCTAAAACATTGCGGGTGGGAGTTTAAAAAAACCCGAAAGCCCCCGCCTGAACCCCTTTGGGCCAAGGGCCTTTTGGGGCAAGGGGGGAAAAAACCCAGTGTGGAGAGGGTGGATTTGGGGAAAAAACCTCCCCATCCCCCAAATCCAAAACCCCCACCATCCCCAAAAACTCCAGGCCTTTGTCCCCTGCGGGAAAGGTTTGCCAGCAGGTCCAAAGCCCAAACAAAAGCCCGGGGGAAACTAAGCAATTTTTTTTATTCCTTTTGAAGCGGAGGGTTAAAAGAGGAGATGCCCCGATTTCTCTCCTTTTCGCTTGCACCATGGATAGTCCCAATTTTTAAATTGGGAAATTTCCCTTTGGATTACTTTCCAACTTTGAGGAGCTGCAGTTCTGTGTCGTCTCAAAAACCTTCCGTCGTGGCTTTTCAAAAAAACTAAAATTTTCAAAAGGGAAGACCTTTACCTTTCTGGTTTTAATATTCTTTCAAAACCGAAAAACCCCTTTCCCCCGTTGGGACGTCGGGTGGTGTTTGGCCCTTTTCCCCACACAAAACTTTGCTGTTTAGCCCTGTCGCTTGTTACCTCCCTCAGGCTGTGGCTGCGGAGAGTCACTGTCCACAAGACTGTGCAATTTTTTCCCCTTTAAATTTTTCCACCTTCGGCCCCGGTTTGTGTCGGCCCCTTTCAGTCTGAAAAAGGGGAATTTCCTCGCCCTTTTTTGCTGTTGGGTGACTTTAACGGTCACAATCCTTTTTGGGGGGTAGTGTCAGTACGTCATCCAGGGTCTGTTTAATTGGGGTTGCCCTTTTTGGGTTTTGTTTTTGGTTTTGTTGAACGACGGATCTTGCAACTTACCTCCACTCTTCCAAAGGTTCCCTTTGTGTTTAGATTTGTCGGTTTGTAAACCCCTCGCTGGTCCGGGAAATTTGGTGGTTTGCCCAAAGACGTTCTGCAGGGAAAAGTGACCATTTCCCTGCCCTTTTTTTACAACCTTTTAAAAAACTGAACAGTCTCTGTTAAAAACATCAAAAATTTTAAAAAAGAAAAACTGGGATCATTGCAGCCACTTTTTTCAAAAAATTTCCGGGGACACTGTTTTTCTTAGAGTCCGGCCCCGCAGAATCATGACTAACCGGTGTTCAAGGGGGGCAAAAACTTTGTATTCCAGTGTTTCCGATAAACTTCAAATCCCAAAAAAACCCCCGGGGTTTGTTTTCGATGCCAAAAAAATTTCCCAAAAGTTAAAAAACCGGGTTTCAGCGTCAGGTTTTACCCGGCCCCTTCGGGTCCCAACGTCGAGCCCATCAGAAACCCGGGCCCAAAATAAAAGACACATTTTTTAAAACAGGTAAACGTGGGTTCCGGGAAAAGGGAAGCTTTTTTCCCTCCGGCTGACATCAAAAACCTTAAAAGGGAAAAAAGTGGGGAAAACTTTCTTTAAAAAATTTTTCAAAGGGAAGAACCCCTGTCCCACTGTTGGAACCATTAAAGTTTGCTGCCCCTCTTTTATAACAGGGGAAAAAAGCAGTTGAAAAATCTGTGGCTTCCCCCATTGAAAAGAATTCCCCCTCTTCTAACAAATCACCCAAACTTTTGTCAAAAAAAAAACCCTTTTCAAAAAAAAATCCCCCCCGAAATTTTTCGTCAGCATCAGGGAAAGGATACAATCTTCCTTTAACGTTAAAACGAGCTGAAATTTTCCCTTTTATTTTCTTGCAGCGTTTCCCTTTCCCCGGTATAGATGAAATCCTTTATGAACTTTTAAAAATTTCTTCCGCAAGAAGGTCGGGAAACATCCTGCTACAGGAATAAAACCCATGTGTGGACTACGGGTTTTTTTCCCCCCTTTTGGGGCAAAAACCCCCTCATTTTTTCCCATCCCCAAACCGGGAAAAAGATTTTTTTCCCCCTTAAAATTACCGTCCTTGCTTTGACCAGTGTGTCTTTTAAAACTGATGTGGGAAAAATGGTAAATTCCCTAAGTTTGGGGGGGAAAACTAAAAACCCCGAGGGCCCTTTTTGGGCCCGAAAAACAGTGTGGTTTCCGAAAACATGGGTTTTCCGTTGACCTTTTTGGTTTTCGTTGGGAATCTCCATTCGGAAAAATTTTTTTTAAAACGGCCCAGCAGGGCAGTGGAAATTTTTTTTCGACTTAGAAAAGGGCCCTTCGATACCCCCTGGTGTGGGGGGATACTTCATGACCTCCACGATCGGGGTTTTTCGGGGGTCATCTTCCGATTTTTATTAAAAATTTTTTTGGGCCCCAAGAACGCGTTTCAGGCCCGGGTTGGCACCACCCCTCTCTGATGCCCAAGTGCGGAGTTGGGGTTCCACAGGGGGCTTACTGTCTCTGCCCTTTTTTAGTTTTTAAAATCAACCCCTTTGTTAGTCGGTTAAAGCGGGTTTTCAGTTTGCTCATTTTTTTTGGGATGTTTTTGGGCCTGCTACGAAACGGGGACGCCTTTTCCCGAAGTGTCCAGCGCGGCCGCTTTGCTTTAAAAAAAAAATTCATCGGTGGGGGGGGAAAATGGTTTCCTTTTCCCCAAACCCCAAAGCCCCATTTGTTTTCCTTCCTTAATTTCCGTCGTTTTTTCCAGTTTCCTAAAAATTCAATTTTGGGTTTTTTTTCCCCTTTCCCAAAGCTTTTTAAAGAGGCCCCAAATTTTTGGGGAAAGTTTTTTTTGCAGAAATTTAAAATTTCTCAGCCATTTTAAAAAACCTAAATTTTTGTTTGCCGGAAAGCCTAAATTTTTTCTGCGGGTCTTTAGCGCCCCACCGAATGGGCGCTGATAAGAAAACTTTGTTGAAATCTACGGGCCCCTGGTCCTTTTCAAAAACTGGACTGGGTTGGGGCTTTTCTAGGGCTCAAAAAGCATTTACCTCAAACTTTGGACCTATCCCCTCCGGGGGGGTTTTGGGGAACCTTGTCGGGGGTCGGAGGGCTTGCGGGGGCCATTTGTTTCCCTTAGGCTTTGCTGGGGGGGGGGGCTCAATACTCGAAAAATAGGGGGTTTTTTTTAAAAACTGCTTCTGGGCCCTGAGGGGGGTTCCCGATCCCTGTTTGGGCCCTAAGCTTAAGTGGGTTAAAGGGGAGTTAATGCCCCTGGGGGGGGCCCCCTTCCCCTTTGTCAAAAATTAGGTAAGGGTGGGGGATCCGGGAAAAGAGAACCCCCCCTTTCTCCTTTTTTTTGTTTTCTGCCCCTTTTTTTGGGCCCTTTTTTCTATCTTGTTTTCCCTTCAATTTCTTTTTTTTCACACCCCTTTTTTATATTTTTGGGGTTTCCCCTTAAGATCCCCCGTGTTTCCCGGGGGGGGTTTGCAGGCCCCTGTGTGGGGGGGAAGGGAGGTCCTGGTGATTGAGGGGCCAGTGTTTGAGGGGGCCTGTGCTCTAAAACACATCACTTTGGCTCGGCCCCTCTCCTAGACAGGGATTTCCCCTTTGGGCCCCGGGGGTTTTTTTACAAATTTCGGCTCCCCTTCTTGGGGCGGGGGTTAAAAGACAAGCAGTTCCCTGTGGCCATGTAAAACCCCTGCGTGCTAGTTTCTCTGCCCCCGGGGGAGTTAGCTTGATCGGGGGGTTTGGGTTAGTTGTTCTGTTTGTGGGTTATGTCTCCCCCAAAGCCGGGAAGGGGTAAAGGGGAATTTGGTTTTTTGGCCCTGGCCCCTTGTTGGACCCCAAGGGGGGGGTGGGTAAGGGAGGGATGAAACAAAAAAATTCACTCAATATGGTTTTTTTCAAAAAAACCCCCCCCAAAAGGAAGAGGAAGGGCAGTACCCCTTTTTTTCGGGGGGAAATTTAAACCAGACAGGTTCTGCAGTGAGGAAGACGGAGGACGGTTTTTCTGGGCTTCCTGGCTCGGGGTTTGGAAGGGACAGGCGGGAAAAGCCCCCTTTCAGCTCTGAGCCCTTTTGCTTCCAAAGGGCTTTCAGGGTATAGCGGGTTTGAATGGGGCCCAAAAAAAAGGTTGAGGAATGGTTCGTTTTTTGGTTCAATGTCGATCAAAAAAAACCCAATCGGGACAGCTGTTGAAGGGCCCAAAAAAAAACTAGGGGGATAGGGAGTTCAGGGTAAATCCCCCCTTTAACCTTTTAAAATTCACCCAAAGGTGTGTTTTCCGCTGCAGAGTTTCTTTTTGGGTGTTCAGGGGGAAAAAAATTTAAAAACGGAACGGGCGTCCCAGGGTGTTGACGGGGGTGCACAGGGTAAAACAGCAAAAAAGGGTTTTGCGGAGAGTGGCCCCCAAAACACCCCCCTTTCTGACCTTTTTGAAACCCCTGTGTTCCCTTTCCGGTCATAAAGGGTTTGGGTACTGAACGCCCGCTTTTCAGCTGTATGCCCCGCCCCCGTTGGGTTTGCCAGGTGCCAAAAGTTTGGACATGTAAAGAGCCCCGTGTTTGGGAAAGGGGGTTTTGTGGGGTGTTGTGCTGAAAGGAACCCATGATGGGCCCTTTGAAAAGATCGGCACATTGTGTTTAACTGCGGGTGGCGATCATCCCCCCTTTCCAAAAACTCCCCTTTCTTTGGATACAGGAATCCACTATAAAAGGGAAATTTAAAATGAAAAAGAAAATCTCCTTTTTTGGGCCCCGGGGAAAACGGGGTTGTGGGTTTTTTTCGGGAGGGGGGGGGCCCACAGCATTTTAATAGGGTTCGGCCGTAAAGAAAGTATCCACTGGGTTTAGTCTGCTGCCAGACTGTTTAAATTTTATCTTTTCAAAAAACACTGAAAGGAACAAATTCCCAGTCTGGGGGGAAGCGGGTTCCCCCCCTCCCATACAAAGTAAAAATCCCCCTGGTGGAGGCAAAAAATCCGCCCCCCTCTGACTGCCCGCAGTCTACAACATCTGCTGCTGGGGGAGATTAAAAAAAACCAGCCCCCCGACCTCAAAAAATCCTCTGTCCAGTGCCCCTGCGGGGGGAAGGGGTTCAACCCCGGGGGAGATGGTGGAGATGAGGAAGAAACCTCCCCCGTTCCCAAAAACCCCGACCCCTTCACAAATTGGCAAGTTGCCAGCAGGCTGAAAGGCCCCAGTTTCCGTGAAATTTTAAACAACAAATTTTTCACCTTTGGAAGGGGGATGCTGGTGAGGGAAAGACCCCGATCTCTCTCCTTTTTTGTTCTGCCCATGGGGTAGTACAGTATTTTCCCTTGGGGAAAATCCCTGGTTTTAAATTCCCAAATTCGAAAGGGGCTGCGCTTCTGGTCAATCTAAAAAAAAAATTTCCCTCGTAGCTCTTTAAAAAAACTCCCAAAATTTAAAACCAGAAGACCTTTACTCTTTCTGGGTTTTAATTCTTTCAAAACCCCGCACAAAACCATCCCGTTGGGGACTGTCGGGGGTGTTTTTGGGCCCTTTTCATACACAAAAAAAATGCTGTATATTTCCCGTCGCTCGTCTACCCCCCTTCAGGCTGTAGTGCCCAGAGTCACGCTCCCCAAAAACTGTGTCAATTGCCCCTTTTTTTAACCCCCTTCTGCCCCGGGTTTTTCGTCAGGACCTTGTCAGTCTGATAGGAGAAAAAATTTTTCCCCACCTTTTTTGCTGGGGTTTTGGGGGGACTTGAACGGTCCCCAATCCCTTTTGGGGTAGTGTCGTACGTCACCCAGAGGTCTGCTTTAAATTTAGAGTGTCCTTTCAAGGGCTTGGATTTGTGCTGTCTGGAAAGACGGATCTGCAACTTTTCCTTCACTCTTCCCCAGGTTCACTTTCGTTTTTTAGATTTTTTCGGGGTTTTTTTGGGGCCCCCCCGCCCCGGTCCCGGACTATGAGTGGTCTGTCCATGCGGGTCTGCCCGGGAAATGACCATTTCCCTGGGCCTTCTTCAACCTGTTTTTAATGAAAATGTTCTTTTCTCTCAGCATCTCAAAATTTTAAGGGAAAACAAAAAAAGGGTTTATTTGCCCGCCACTCTTTTCCCAAAGGGGTTCCAGGACACTGTTTTTCCCTTTAGAGTCCGGACCCCGCAGAAAAAACTGACTAACCTATAAAACAATTGTGCCTTTTAAACCTGTTTTCCAGTGTCTTCCGGAAAAAAACTTCATATGCCAAAAAAAATCCCTGGTTCGATTCAAATGGGCCCAAAAAATTTCTAAAGTTCGAAAACGGGCTCAGCGTCGGTATACAACAACCTTCGGGGGCCCCAAAAGCTCGAGCCAAACGAAATCCCTTTCTAAATTTAAAAACAAAACTTTTTTTAAAAACGTAAACGTAGGTCCTGGAGGAAAACTTTGCTCCAGGCTGACAAAACCAAAAAATTTTTAAGAAAAAAAAATGTGGAACATCATTTAAAATTTTAAAGGGAAGAAAAAACCTGTTCCCCTTTTGAACCATCTCAAGTTTTTTGGTTCTTTAATAAAAAGAGAAGAAAACAGTTGCTAATCTGCTTTTGGGGGGTTTTTTAACCATTGAAAAGAATTCCTCCTCCTTAAAAAATTTAGCCAAATTTTTTTCAAAAAAAAAAGCCCTTAAAAAAAAAATCAAACCCCGCAACTTTTGTCCGATAACATGGGGATAAATCTTCCCTTTTACGTTAAATGAGCTGAAATTGCCTTACTTTCTTGCAGCGATTCCCCTCCAAAGGGATAGATGAAAACCCTATCGCTGTTGAAACTCTTCCGCTAGAAGGTTCCGAACACACTGCCCCAGGTCTACAACCATGTGTGGCTTTCAGGTTTTTTTTTCCCCCCTCTTGGCGGGGAAAACCTCAAATTTTTCCCTCCCCCAAACCCGGAAAAAATCTTTCTAACCCCTTTAAAAATAAACCCTCCCCTAGCTTTGACCGCTGTGTCTGTAAAAAACTGTTTGGGGGAAAATGGTCAATGCTAGGCTCATGTGGAAACTCGAAAAACCCCTGGGCCCTTTTTGGGGGAAAAAAACAGTGTGGTTTCCCAAAACCCTCGGTTACAGTTGCCCCCTTTGTTTGTTCTGGGGAAACTACACTTTTGGAATGCCTTTCTGAACAAACAGATGGGGGTGGCAATTTTTTTCGACTTGGGAAGGCCTTCGATATAACCCGGAAGTGGGGATACTTTTATGGGTCTCCCGTTTTGGGGTTTTTGAGGTCTTTTTCCCCTTTTTTTTCAAAAAATTTTTTTTTGGCCCGAACGAGGTTTCAAAGGTTTCCCGGGGTTTGGGACCACTCTCTTGATGTTCCGAGCAGGGTTGGGTGTTCCACAGGGGGCATTACTGGTTTTCCTTGCCCTTTTTAGCAAAAAAAAGTCAAAAAAAATTGTAAATTTAGTTCCCGCGGGTTTTTTGGGGCTGCTCATTGTTTGTGGATGATTTTTTGTTACGGGAACTGGAAAACCTGTACCCGAGTGTCAAGCGCAGGGGTCCAGTTTTGGTAGATTTAAAAACCATCGGTGGGGGGGAGGGAAAAAGGTTTCACCTTTTTTTCCCAAAAAAGACGGGAGTTTTTATTCACTTCCAAAAATTTCCGTTTAGTTTTTCCAGATCTGAACCTTTTAAGTTGGGGGAAAACTCCCCCTTTCCCCGTTTTTAAAGAGGCCCAAAATTTTTGGGGGTCATTTTTTTACCCAAAAATTAACTTTCTCAGCCATATTAAAAACCTCAAAAAAATGCTTGCCAGAAGGCCCCCGTATTTGGGGTCGTTTTTTTTTTTTTGCGCCCCTGATGGGGCGTGTAAGAAAACTTTGCTGAAACCCCTACAGAGGGCCCTTTGGTTTCCCTTCCCAAATTGGCTACGGTTTTGCTGGGCTTCGGGTCCCCAAGATCATCTTACCCCAAAATCTTTGGGGCCCTATCCCCATAAAGGGGTTCCCTCTCGGGCTTGGGGCCCTTCCGCCCCACCCTGTGTACGCCTGTTTCCCAAAGGGGGGTGAAAACCTTTACTGTCCCAAACCCCAGGCTGAAAAATGTCTTTTAAAAAAATTTAAACAGGGTGTTTTTCGGAAAACCCGAAAAAACCCCGCCTATGATGTGTCTTTGATTCCTCCCTTTTCCCAAAATAAGTTTTTTTAAAAACCCAAAATTTTATTCCGCCGTTTGGGGTTTTTTGTTTTGCAGCCTGCGTTTCGGAATTGCAGGTCTAGACCTAGGTGTAGTATTTTGATTTTTTTAAGTTTCCGGATCAACCCCGTTTGGGCCTTCTTCCCCAAAAGATTCGTTTTTTTCTTGCAGCTTTTCGCAAAGATTTCTACCCGCTCCCCTGGCGTTTCAAGGGATTTTATGCTGACCCTGTTTGAATTTTCCATCCTGCAAAAAGTTTTTTATGACGGTTCCGAGTCTTTAAGACGGAGTTTGGCCCCGTTTCAGCCCATTGCCTTGGGGCCTTCTCAGTATGTTGGAACATATTCTTTTTAGATGTTTTTGTTTTTTTCTGCTTAACTTAATGTCTGGTTTTGGTTTGAAAAAAAAATCTCACATTTTTAAAAAAGGGACTTTTCCCGGTTCTGTCGGATTTCGGCTGTTGCTTTGGAGGCCTTGCTGGGCCCAACCCCTTTAGCATTCCCGAATTTTTTTCTTTTTTTTTTAACTTTTTTGCAAGTTTAAGGCGGAAGGTTTTTCAACATTACCCTTTTTGGGTTCCCGGGCATGTTTTGGGTTTGGCGGGGGAAAGAAATGGTTTTAAAGTTTTTGGGAGAACGCCACAAAAAAGGGGAAAAATGTCCGCACTTATGGGCCCCCGCCCCAGATGTGAAACCCCAAAAATTTAAAGATTATGTGAGAGACATCTGGCAAAAGGGGTTTTTAAAAACACAGAGAAAACAAACTCTTTCAGATCCCTCCAAAAACCCTTTTGGAATTTTCCCCCCCCAGTTTGGGAGGTGTTTAAAAAAAGGAAAGGTTCTTTTCCCGGCCCGCACACCCGGCCCTTTGTTTTTAACCCTTCTTACTTTTTTGAGTGAAAAAGCTCCCTGGGGCATTCCATGCCCTGCCGCCAACTCACAAGGAAAAATTTCTTTTTGAGTGTTGGGACTTGACGATGTGAGACACAAACATTTTTCCCGGGGGGCAAGGGGCCCTGGAAATCCCGTTCAGGGATGTCCGCCTGTTTTTTTTTCCCCGAGTTTTTGAGAGGGGATTAACATTTTTTTTCTGGGTTTTTAAAACTTTCGGGGAGAAAGATTTTTTTAAAAAAGGGGGTTTTGGGGTGGGCCCCCTTTCCTTTTTTTTTTTTAGACGATGCATTTAAGGATGTTTTGAAAAGGTTTTTTTTTTTTTTTTTTTTTTTTGGTTTGGGGAGTTTTTTTTTAAAGTGGTGGGCGCCCTTTTTATGGCCCCCTTTACGGTCGGGGTGGGCATAACACTTTTCTTTTTATCTTGGGGCCTATCCCCCAAACAAGGGCTTGTCTCTGTTTGGGCGTTTTCCCCACCCCCCCTGTGTTCAGCCCTGTAAACCCGGGCGGGCGTACCTTCATTGTCCCAACCCCAGGCTGAACTGTCCCTTTTAAATTTTTTATATCCCAATGTTCTCAGAACCGCAGAATCCTCCCTTTGACTGTTCTTTGCCCCTCCGTTCCAAAGTAAGTTGAAAAAAACCCCAAAAGTTTTCCCCCGCCTTTTGGTTTCGTATGCGCCTCAACGTGCGGAATGCAGGCAAAACCTGGGAGTATATCTTTTTTCCAATTTTCCGGGATCACCTCCGGGACCTTTTTCACCCCTGAGATTCTTTTTTGATCTTGCTTTTTTTCGCAAAGAGTCTACCACCTCTCGGGGTACAAGGTTTGTATGCTGAGCTTGTTCAAAATTCCCCATCCTACAAAAATTTTTTTCCGACTTCCAATCTGAGGAGAGTGGCCTGTGCAGCCTACTGCCCGGGCCCTTCTCAGAACTTTTGGGAACTTTTTCATTCAATTTTTTCTGCTATTCTGCAAAATTACTGCCGGGTTTTGGGTTTTTAAGATAACTAATTTTTCAAAGGGGATTTTCGGTTCTGTCTTTTCGCTGTACTTTGGGGGCCATAGCGGGCCCCAAACCTTCAGCATCCAAAAACTTTTACTTTTTTTAAACTTTTTATAAGTTAAAGGCGGACGTTACAACTTACTCTTGGGGGTTCCTGGTCATGTTGGCATCGGGGGGAACAAAATGTTGCTTTTAGCAAAAAGCCCAAGGGGAAAACTGCCCAACATTTTATACCCCCTGCTCAGATTAAACCCAAAATTTAAGTTTATGGAGGCCCTCGGAGGGGTTGGAAAAAAACAGACGAAAAACAAACCTTTCAGACCCGCCCAAAACCCTTTAAAGGGGTTTTTCCCTCCCTTTACTCGGAGGTCGTAAAGAGGAAAGGGTTTCTGTCCCGTGCACACCGGCCATTGTTTTTACCCTTCTTCCCTTTAAAAAGGTGAAAAACTCCGTGGTGCATGTGTCATGGCCACTCCAGTGAAAAATTTCTTTTAAGTTTGGGTTTGCACGATGTGCACACAAAATTTACGCGGAGTCCTGAAATCCGTTGGGGATGCCCCGCCTGACTGACCTATTTTTTTTTTTTGGAAGTTAACATTTTTCACTGTTTAAAGGTTTTAGGGCCGAAAGATTTTTTAACAAAGTTTCTGGTGCTTTGTAGGGGGTCCTTTAACAATGTGGTTTTTTTTTTTTTTTTTTTTTTTTTAAATGCGGGTGATTGATTTAACGTGGGACAGCCCTGATGTCCCCTTTGCGGCCCCGGCGGGCTATAAGAACTTTACTTATTTACTATCCTTCCTCTCTTCCCCCCGGGGGGCGCCCTTGCCCGTGGCGGAGGGTTTGCTGGTCCAGGTCCCTTGGCTCTGCTGGCGGGGCATAAATATTGGGAGAAGGCTTTTTTTTTTCATACTGCTTCTGGGCCGAGGTGCGAGCTGTTTGGCCTAAGCAAAAATGGAAGGTTTTGTGCCCCTGTAGGGCTTCCCATGCAGATAGGCTAAGGGTAGGATCCTGACTGGGGTAACCCCCCTTTCCCCCTTTTCTTGTTTCTGCCCCCCTTTTTTGGGCCCCTTTTTATTTCTTTCCCCCCTTCAATCTTTTTCCACATCCTTTCTCTTGGTCCCCTTAAATCCGCCGCGTTTCCCGGCGGTCGCCTGGGGTCGGAGGGGAAGAGTCCGGGTGATTGGGGGGCCCACGCTCTAACACACACTTTGGCCGGGCCCCTCCCCTAACGGGGAGTACATTTTGGGCCCGGGGTGAAATAACGCCCCCCCTTTTTGGGGGTTGGGTAAAGGGCATTTCCCCCCACTGGCCAAGAAACCCCCCTGCAGTGCTCAGCTCTCTTTTCCCCCGGGAGTTGAGCTGATGGGGGGAAGGGTTTGGTTGCTCTGCTTGCGTATGTTTCCCCCGAACCGGAAGGGTCAAGACATTTTTTTTGGGCCCCGGGCCCCCTTATTTTGGACTCCAAGGGGGGTGGGAAAGGGGGGGATAAACACAAATTATCAATATGGTTTTTTAAAAAATCATCCCCCAAAAAAGAGGAAGGCGCACCCCCTATTTCGGGGGTTTTTTGATAGGACAGCTTTTCGGATATGGGGGTTAGACAAAAAAAGTTTTGGGCTTCCCTGGTCTTTTTGGAAGGAACTCAAGAAAGACCCCTTTCAGCTTTGCCCCCTTTTTGCTATCCAAAAAGGGTTTTCAGGTAAGCGGGTGCCCCCGGGTCCATCAAGAGGTTGGGGAAGGGGCTCTTTCCATTCAGTAAAATCGCAAAAAAAATCTAAACAGCTGCTGAAAGCAACGAAACTTGTGGAAGGGAATCGGGGTAACCCCCCCACAAAAAATTTAAAATTATCAAAAAGTGATTCGCTGGGGGAATTTACAGGTTTTTTTAAGGCAGAGATCAAAAGGGAGCTGGCACCCCGGGGTTTTGGGACGGAGGTCCGGGTGATGTCAAAAAGGGTGCAGAAAGAGTGGCCCACCAACACCCTCTTTCTGACTTTCTGAAACCCTTGGCTGCTCCGTCAAAAAGTGGGCTCCCTAGCCGGTTTTGTTTCTTTCCCCTCCCCTTTGAGTGTTTCCGAGCCAAATTTTGGCCCATGTCAGAGCCCGTTTTTTGGGGCAGGGTGGGGGTTTTGCTGAAAGGGAAACCCCATGATGGGCCGTGTAAAGATGGGGCACATTGTGAAAACTGCGGGGGCGACCATCCCCCCTTTCACGGAATTGTCCTTTGTGGATCCGGATCTGCAATAAAAAAAGGGGTTAAACAGAAAAAAAATTCCCCTTTTTTGAACCCCAAGAGGTTGTGGGCATCATCCCCGAAGCTTTTTATGCTTCGGCCGAAAAAAGTTCCCAACATTCCAAACCGGTCAGTTGGTCAGACTGAAATTTTACGTTTTCGAAGACTTTGAAGGGAAAAACTGTACTCGGTGGAAGGGGCCCACCACCTTCCAAACCAAAGACCCCCCCGGTGGAGGCAAAAAACCCGCCCCCCCTAAAGCCCGCAGTCTACAAAATCTGTGCTGGGCAATTAAAAAAAAAAACCCCCCCCCTCGAATCCTCGTCCAGTCCCCCTGGGGGGGAAAGGGGAGCCCAACCTGTGTGGAGAGGGTGGAGTTTGGGGAAAAAAAACCTCCACCGTCCCCCAAACCCAGCCCTATTTCACCTTTGGCAATCTGCCACAGGTCGCGATACCAGTAAAATTAAGCAAAAAATTACGCTTAGCACAGATTTGGGGGAAGGACTATCTCCCCTTTTCCCCCTCTGCCCCGGATAATACAATATTCTTTGGAAATATCCGTGTTAAAATTTCCCCAATCGAGGAGCTGCAGTTTCTGTGCAGTCTCTAAACCCTTTCCGTGGGGCTCTTCAAGAAACTCAAATTAAAACCCCCAAAAGGGCTTATCTTTCTGGTTTTTAAAATTTTTTCGAAACCCCACAACCATCCCCGCGGGACGTCGGGGGGGTGTTGCCCCTTTTCCTAACAAAACTTTTTTTGTTTTATCCTGTCACTCTGTCTAATCCCTTTAGGCTGTAGCTGCGAGAGTCACTCTCCACAAGATGTGCAAACGTTTCTTTATCTCTCCCTTTTTGTCCCCCTTTGGTAGGGCCTTTTCAGTTGATAGAGGAACTCCCCCGACCTTTTTTTTTGTTGGGTACTTTAACGGGCAAACCCTCTTGGGTATACCGGTTTTCTCATCCAAAGGTCTGCTGATTAAGGGTGTCCTTTCGGGGGAGTTTTGTCGAAAGGGATCTGCAACTTACCTCCCCTCTTCCCAAGTTTATTTTGTGTTTTTGTTTTCGGGTTTTTGACCCCGTGGTCCTGGATATGATGGGGTCCAAAAGATTGCACGGAATGCCATTTCCCTGTCCTTTTACAACTGTATAAAATGAAAGTCTCGCTCTAAAATCTCAATTAAAAAAAGCAAAATGGGATTTTTTGCAGCCCCTATTTTAAAAAAAAAATTAAAATGATTTTTTCAAGTCCCCCGACCCACAAATTTCACTAACACTAGATCAAAAATGTAAAGCCCGTATTCCCCGGTCTTCCCATAAACTTTTAAATGCCCAAAAACCCGGTTCATCAAACCAACAAATTTCCCAAAATTAGAAAACGGGGTCACGTCAGTATACCAAGACCCTTTGGTCCCAACCTCGAGCCCATCAGAAACTGTGCTAATCGAGAACACTTTTAAAAACTAAACGCGGCCCCGGGGAACTTCGCTCCAGGTGACATCAAAAAATTAAGAAAAAAGTGTGGAAATCATTAAAAAATCAAAGGGGAAAAAACCCCCTGTCCCACTGGAACCTCTCAAGTTTTCGGAAATTTTTTAAAACAGAAAGAAACGTTGCTAATTTGCTTGCTTCAACCATTGAAAAAAATTCCTCCCCCTTTTAAAAATCATCATTTTTCAAACACAAGCCAAAAAAAAATCTCCCCGAAAATTTTCATCCACAACAGGGGAAAACTCAATCTTCTTTTTTCATTAAACACTGAAATCTGCCCTTTCCCCCCGCAGGATTTTTTTCCCCGGTATGATGAATCATTTCAAAATTGAAACATCTTCCGCAAGAAGGGGCTGAAAACCCGTTACAGGGATACAACCCCGGTGGGTACAGTTTCTTTTCCCCCCTTTGGGGACGCCCCCTTATTTCCCTCCCCCCAACCCGAAAAGATCTTTCTAATCCCTCTAAATACGTCCCCTACTTTTTACCAGCTTGTCTTAAATTGTGGAAAAAATGGTCAATGTGGGTCATGGAAAAATCGAAACCCAGGCCTTTTGGCAAAGAACAGGGGGTTCCGAAACATGTATAAAAAATTTACCCTTTGATTCGTCTGGGGAAACTAAATTGAAACCTTTTTTAAACAACAGCATAGGGCAATTTTCTTTCTGGGGAAAAGGCCTACGATACCCCCTGGAAGCGGGGGATTCATGATCTCCACGATCTGGGGTTTTTGAGGGCATTTCCGCTTTTATTCAAAATTTTTTGGCAGAAAGACATTTCAGGCCCGGGGGGCACCACCCTTGTTCCCGGAGGGGTTGGGGGTTCCCCCCGGGGGATACCCCTCCCCCCTTTAGTAATAAGATCAAAACATTTTGAAAACATTTACAGGGTTTAGACTGTATTTTTTGTGGGTGATTTTCCCCTACGCAAGGAAAACCGTCCCCGTTCCAGCGCAGGCCCCCTTTGCGTAATAAAAACCATCGGGGGGCATGAAAAGGTTTCACCTTTTGCTACAAAAACCAGTGTATTTCCCTTTCCCTAATTTTTCCCCAGGTTTTTTTCCCAAACCGGAACTTCAATAGGGAAATCTCCCCATTCCCTTAAAAAGGCCAAAATTTTGGAGTCATTTTTGACCAAAACTTAACTTTCCACCATATTAAAAACCTCAAAATGCTTGCCAAAAAACCCTGAATTTGCGGGGCGTAGCCCCCAAAAACTGGGGGGCTGAAAAGAAAAACTTTGTTGCACCTCTACAAGGCCCCGGTCCCTTTTAAATGGATACGTTGTCTGTGTAAGGCTCCCAAGATCATCTTACCTCAAACCTTTTAACCCATCCACCCTCAAGGGTTCGTCTCTGTCGGGGTCCGCCCACCCCCGTGTACACTGTCGCAAGGCAGGGAACCTTCACTGTCCAAACGCAGGCTGAAATGTCTTTGAATTAATACCGACTGTTCTCAGAACCACGAACCTGCCATGGGGCTTTTTTTGACCCTCCGTTCAAAGTAAGTTTTTTAAAAAAACCCCAATGTATTCCGCCTTTTTGGGTTGTATGCACCCCAGGCGGGAAAGCAGGTATAGCCCGGGGGGTTTTTTCCCTTTTTTTTAAGTTTCCGGGTCAACCCCCATGGACCTTTTTACACCAGATTTTGTTTCGATCTCGCACTTTCCTAAGGAGTTACCCGCTCTTGGGGTACAAGGGTTTTTTTGCCGAGCTCTGTTCCCAAAATTCCCCTCCCATCAAAAAATTTTTATGACGGTTCCAAATCGAGGATGATGGCCCCGTGCACCCATGCCCGGGCTCCTTCTCAATTTGTTGGAAAAAATATACATTCCGATGCTTCTTCAATTCTGTGAACTTACGCTCAGTACGGCCCTTTTAAGTAATCTCCCCTTCTTCGAGGGGAAGACTTTTGGTTCTTTGGGTCCTGTAGCTTGGACCATAGCTGGCCCAACCTTCAACCCAAAATTTTACTTTTTTTTTTAAAATTTTTAGCAAGTTGAAGGCGGACGGTTACAAAATTACCTTTCTTTGGGGTTCCCGGATGTTGGCATGGCGGGGCAAATGGTTTATCGTTTAGCCAAGAAGCCACAAGAGAGAAACTGCCCAAACTTTTATCCCCCCCAGATTTGGAAACCCAAAATTAAAGATTATGTGAGAGACCTCTGGGGAGGAGGATTGGAAAAACAACGAATAACAAACTCTTTTAATCCTCCAAACTTTAAAGATTTTTCCCCCCATCTGTGGTGGGGTAAAGAGGAAACGGTTCTTGCCGCTGCACACCGGGCCATCGTATTTTTTCCCTTTTTTACCTTTTTAAAAAGTGAAAAATCCCTGGGCATTTTCCTGTCATGCCCCCCACTCACAAGAAAATGTTCTTTTAAGTGTTTGGGGCTTATGATGTGAGACACAAACATTTTACGCAGTCCATGAAGATTGTTAGGAGTCCGCCTGACGTATCCTTGGGTTTTTGAGAGAAATTAACATTTTTACGTTTTAGATTTACGGAAAAGGATTTTTAACAAAGTTTTTTGGTTTGTTTTTAGCGATTCATTTAAGGATGTTGAAAGTTTTTTTAATGACTGGTGAGTTGATTTTAACGTGTACGCCCTGATGTGGCCCCCTGCGGTCGGCTGGGGTTAAGAAAAATTACTTATCTTATCTTTCTCCTCTCTTTCCCCCCCCTTTTTGCCAAATCAAACGGATTTCCCTCAGGGTCTTTCTGTGGTCAGTGTGATATTGTTGTTGCAGCGATCGATCTCAGTATCTACCCCAGAAGGGCTGAACCACTTTCAGGGGTAAGGATTTTTCAAGAAAAGAGGAATGGGCCCAAGGGGAACGGGG